>CAJQZJ010033999.1:820136-862367 GCA_907164525.1 Lophiomys imhausi
TTAATGAATTTATTTGTTTGTTGCTTCAGGTTACATCCTTATCATATTGTCCTCTTTTCCAGCTTCCCAGCCCCACCCTCCCATCCTCTACCCCCTGACCCTTCCGTCTTGTTCCTTGGGGATGGAGTGTCCCTGCCTAACAGTCTCTCACCACAGATCAGGAGTCATATGAGGGCCAAGAGCCTCTTCATTCACCGGGGGCCTACGAGGCAGTACTGCCAGTGAATGGTGTCTCATTGCTACTGGGGGAATACTAAAAACAAGACCAACAAACACACAAACCCACAAAAACAAAGAATATCCACAAAAAAAGAGAGGAAAAAGAGAAGGGAAAAGGAAAAAGAAAAAGGAAAAGAAGAAGGAAAAAGAAAAAGATAAAAAAAATTATGTCCATGTTCCTTTTGGTGTGTTGGTTGTAGTACAGATATCCTGTACGATATAGTTAAAATCCTACTATAAGTGAATAGATGCCATGTGCATCCTTCTGAGACTGGGTTAGCTCACTCAGGATAAGCTCCTCTAGATCCATCCATTTGGTTGCAAATTGCATGATTTCATTGTTTCTTATAGCTGAGTAATATTCCATTGTATAGATGTACCACAATTTTTTAATCCATTCTTCAGTTGAGGGACATCTGGGTTGTTTCCAATTTCTAGCTATTACAAATAAGGCTGCTATGAACATAGATGAGGAGACTTCCCTATGTCTCTGTGAGAGGTCCTTTGGGTGTATACCCAGAAGTGGTATGGCTGGGTCCTGAGGCAAGGTTATTCCTAGATTTCTAAGATATCGCCAGGCAGACCTCCACAGTGGTTGCACAAGTCTGCACTCCCACCAGCAATGGAGTAGGGTTCCCCTTTCTCCACACCCTCGCCAGCATGCGCTATCATTTGAGCTCTTTATCTTAGCCATTCTAACAGGTGTTAGGTGGAATCTCAGGGTCCTCTTGAGTTGCATTTCTCTGATGATTAAGGATGTTGAACATTTCTTCAGGTGTCTCTCAGCCCTTAGGGATTCCTCCTTTGTGAATTCTCTATTTAGCTCCATCTCCCATTTTTTGATTGGATTATTTGGTTTCTTGGCTTTTAGTTTCTTGAGTTCTTTGTAGATTTTAGATAATAGCCCTCTATCAGATGTGGGGTTGGTGAAGATTTTCTCCCAGTCTGTTGGTTGCCGTTTTGTTCGAATGACAGTGTCCTTTGCCTTACAGAAGCTTTTCAGTTTCATGAGGTCCCATTTATTGATTGTTGATCTCAGGTCCTGAGCTGTTGGTGTTCTTTTCAGGAAGTTGTCACCTGTGCCAATGAGTTCGAGGGCTTCTCCTACTTTTTCTTCTAGTATCTTTAGTGTGGCTGGACTTATGTTAATGTCTTTGATCAACTTGGAATTAATTTTTGTACAAGGTGATAGGTATGGGTCTAATTTCATTCTTTTGCAAGTGGACATCCAGTTGGACCAGCACCATTTGTTGAAGATGCTGTCCTTCTTCCATTGTGTGGTTTTGGCTTCTTTGTCAAAGATTAGTTGGCCATAGGTTTGTGGGTCCATGTTTGGGTCTTCAATTCGATTCCATTGATCCACTGGTCTGTTACTGTACAGGTACCATGCTGTTTTTATTACTGTTGCTCTGTAGTACAGCTTGAAATCTGGGATGGTGATACATCCAGATGTTTTTTCATTGTACAGGATTGATTTAGCAATTCTGGGCTTTTTGTTGTTCCATATGAAGTTGAGAATAGCTTTTTCCAGGTCTGTAAAGAATTGTGTTGGTATTTTGATAGGAATTGCATTGAATCTATATATTGCTTTTGGTAGGATAGCCATTTTTATTATGTTGATCTTACCTATCCATGAGCATGGGAGATCTTTCCATCTTCTAAAGGCCTCTTCCATTTCTTTCTTCAGGGGCTTGAAGTTCTTGTTATATAGGTCCTTTACATGCTTGGTTAGGGTTACCCCCAGGTATTTTATGTTGTTTGTGGCTATTGTGAAGGGGGTTGTTTCCCTTATTTCTTTCTCGGTATATTTGTTTGTTGTATAAAGAAGGGCTTCTGATTTTTTTGAGTTAATTTTGTATCCAGCCACCTTGCTGAAGTTGTTTATCAGCTGTAAGAGTTCTTTGGTGGAGTTTTTGGGGTTGCTTATGTATACTAACATATCATCTGCGAATACAATAATTTGACTTCTTCATTTCCAATTTTTATCCCTTTGATCTCCTTTAGTTGTCTTATTGCTCTAGCAAGGACTTCAAGTACTATATTGAAGAGATATGGTGAAAGTGGACATCCTTGTCTTGTCCCTGAGTTTAGAGGAAATGCTTCAAGCTTCTCTCCATTTAATTTGATGTTGGCTACTGGCTTGCTGTATATTGCCTTTATTATTTCTAGGTATGGTCCTTGTATGCCCGTTCTCTCCAGAACTTTTAGCATGAAGGGGTGTTGGATTTTGTCAAATGCTTTTTCTGCATCTAGCGAGATTATCATGTGGTTTTTTTCTTTCATCTTGTTTATGTGGTGAATTACATTGATAGACTTTCGTATATTGAACCATCCCTGCATTCCAGGGATGAAGCCTACTTGATCATGGTGTATGATACTTTTGATGTGTTCTTGAATTTGGTTTGCTAGTATTTTATTAAGTATTTTTGCATCTATGTTCATGAGGGAGATTGGTGTGAAGTTCTCTTTCTTCGTTGGGTCTTTGTGTGGTTTAGGAATCAGAATGACAGTGGCCTCATAGAATGAGTTTGGCAGTGTTCTTTCTGTTTCTATGTGGTGGAAGAGTTTGAAAAGTAATGGTGTTAGTTCCTCTTTGAAGGTCCGGTAGAATTCCGTGCTAAAGCCATCTGGCCCTGGGCTTTTTTTTTGGTTGGGAGATTATTAATGACTGTTTCTATTTCCTTGGGTGTTATTGGGCTGTTTAAGCTGTTAATCTAATTTTGATTTAGTTTTGGTAGGTGGAATTTATCGAGGAAATTGTCCATTTTGCTTAGGTTTTCAAATTTAGTGGAATATAGATTTTTAAAGTAATGCCCGAATATTTTCTGGATCTCCTCAATGTCTGTTGTTATTTCTCCCTTTTCATTTCTGATTTTGTTGATTTGGGTTGTTTCCCTTTGCCTTTTAGTTAATTTGGCTAGGGGTCTGTCTATTTTGTTGATTTTCTCAAAGAACCAACTCTTGGTTTCATTGATTCTTTGTATAGTTCTTTTTGATTCTAAGTTGTTGATTTTAGCCCTAAGTTTGATGATTTCCTGCCTTCTGCTCTTCTTGGGAGTGTTTGTTTCTTTTTTTTCCAATTCACCCAGCTTAGCTGTTAGTTCACTAATATGAGCTGTCACAATTTTCTTTTTGAAAGCACTTAGTGCTATGAACTTTCCTGGTAGCACAGCTTTCAATGTATCCCATAGGTTTGGGTATGCTGTGTCTTCATTGTCGTTGGATTTTAAGAAGTCTTTGATTTCCTTCTTTATTTCTTCCCTGACCCAGTGGTCATCCAGTAAGGAGCTGTTCAATTTCCATGTGTGTGTAGGCTTTCTGTTGAGTCTTTTGCTGTTGAAGACCAGCTTTATTCCGTGGTGGTCTGATAAGATACAAGGTGTTATTTCAATTTTCTTGTATCTATTTTGACTATCCTTGTGACCAACTATGTGGTCGATTTTGGAGAAGGTTCCGTGGGGTGCTGAGAAAAAGGTGTATTCCTTTGTGTTTGGGTGAAACGTTCTGTAGATATCTGTTAGGTCCATTTGTTTCATGATCTCTGTTAGACTCAATATTTCTCTGTTTGTCTTCTGTCTTGATGATCTGTCCTTTGTTGTGAGTGGGGTGTTGAAGTCTCCCACTACTAATGTGTTGTGATCGACGTGCGCTTTAAGTTTTAGAAGTGTTTCTTTTACGAAAGTAGGTGCCTTTGTATTTGGGGCATAGATGTTCAGTATTGAGATTTCCTCATGATGAATATTCCCTTTAATGAGTATATAGTGCCCTTCTTTGTCTTTCTTCATTAACTTCAGTTGTAAGTCTGTTTTGTTTGATATTAGGATGGCTACTCCAGCTTGCTTCCTGGGTCCATTTGCTTGGAAAACCTTTTCCCAGCCCTTTACTCTGAGGCAGTGTCTATCTTTTGTAGTTAGATGTGTCTCTTGTATACAGTATAAGGAAGGGTCTTGCTTGCGGATCCACTTTGTAAACCTATGTCTTTTTATTGAGGAGTTGAGTCCATTGATGTTGATGGATATTAGTGACCTGGGGTTGTTATTTCCCATTAGTTTGGTAAAGGTGGTGGTCCTGTGTCTCCTTTGTTTTAGTTGTTGACGGGTTTTCTATTCCCTTTGTTTTCTTGGGTGGAGTTTTCTTCTCTGGGTTGGGATTTTCCTTCTAGGATTTTCTGTAGGGCTGGGTTTGTGGGTAGATATTGTTTAAATTTGATTTTGTCATGGAATATCTTGTTTTCTCCATCTATGTTGACAGAGAGTTTTGGTGGGTAAAGTAGTCTGGCTGGGCACCTATGATCTCTCAGGACTTGTAGTATATCTGACCAGGCCCTTCTAGCTTTTAAAGTTTCTGAGGAGAAGTCAGGTGTAATTCTGATGGGTCTGCCATTGTATGTGACTTGTCCTTTTTCTCTTATAGCTTTTAATATTCTTTCTTTGTTCTGTACATTTGGAGTTTCAATTATTATGTGGCGATAGAAGTTTCTTTTCTGATGTAATCTGTTTGGAGTTCTGTAAGCCTCTTGGATTTTTATTGGCATCTCTTTTTTCAGGTTTGGGAAGTTTTCCTCTATGATTTTGTTGAAGATATTTCCTGGACCTTGGAGTCGGGAGTCCTCTCTTTCCTCTATACCTATAATTCTTAGGTTCCGTCTTTTTCATTGAGTCCTTGATTTCTTGGATGTTGTGGGTGAGAGATTTTTTAGCCTTCTCATTTTCTTTGGATGTTGTACTGATTTCTTCCACTGAATCTTCCATGCCTGAGATCCTGTCTTCCATCTCTTGCATCCTATTGTTGATACTCACATCCGTAGTTCCTGTTCTCTTCCCTTGGTTCTCCACTTCCTCTTTTAACTCTGACTGTGTTTTCTTTATTGTTTCTATTTCTATTTTCATGTCTTGTATGGTTTTGTACATTTCCTTCTCCAGCTTGCTTGTTTTTGTATGAAAATCTTTCATAGCCTTGTCCTTTTCCTGTTCAAGCTCTGTCACCTTGGCTTGGAGCTCTTTAATGGCATTGTTCCTTGTTTTGAGTTGTAGAATTGTGGCTTCTTTGAATTCCTTCATAGATTTAAGTTCTTCTTGCAGGGTACTCTATCACTTTCCATAATGCAGAATTGTCAACGTTTTCATGTGATTCTGTTGGTGTGAGGTCATCCGAATTGGATGAGCTAGGATAATTCTGCTTTGTTGGAGTCATATTTCCTTGATTTCTATTTTTTTTTTTGACCTTTGGCCATTGGATGCATTTAGCTGTCTCTTCTTGTCGTTTTCTGTGCTTGGATCCACAGTGGATGCTTTGGTGCAGGGGACGAGTTACTTGGCTATCTGTTGTTGCTTACAGGGGGATTTCAGGGTCACTGTGGTTTTAATTGTCTGAGGCACTGTGAGCTGGTGCAGCCTAATCCCAGGTTGTGAGTAATGGACTTGAATTGTTTCACTGCTCCCAATTCAGACTTCTCTATGTTGCACTCTGAGTTATCAGCCTGTAATGGTTCTGATGGTATGGACCTATTTGCCCAGGCACAGATTCTGTGGGCTTTGTTTGTCATCATGGAGGCAGACAGGGTCTGGCTCCACACCTAATATGTCTGGATTTTCCAGAATACAGCTATGGTCCCGATTTCTGGTTTCTCACTAGGCTTCTCGCCGCAGACCTGGCCTCTGAGCCTGATTCCCTCCCTGTCTGCATAGCCGCGGCTCTCCCTCCCTGGCTGCTCGGCCGTGGGTGCACAGTGCCCCGGATCCCCCGGCCACCTGAGTGGACCTCTCGCCCCAGCAGCTCAGCCGTGGGTGCGCGGACCCCTGGCCCAGCCCATGCCTGACTCTCTCCCCAGTTGTCCTGCCGTGGGTTTGCGGGGATTTGGCCCTGCCAGCCGGGCTCCAACCCCAGCTGCGCTGTCTTAAGTGCGCGGGATTCGTCCCCTCCAGCCCGCCTTTGTGTTCCCGGTTTCTGCGCTCTGTCGGACCACTTCACGAGCGGCTACGGACCACCTGCTGAGCCCCCTGTTTGTTCTTGGCTAAAACTTCCACTATCTCGCAAAATTTTTTAAGTGGGTATAAGTTCTACCTGAGGCGTGGGGTGTCCAATAGGCTAGTGAACTATCGCCAAGTGGCCTCTGATCCTGCCTGCTGTGTGTTGGGATCGATCTTACCAGGCGCCTCTCCAAATGGGAGTTCCCAAATCCCGGGTTTAGTGGCTTCCGTGTCTGCGAGAGATGGGTGAGAGCCTTGCCCTGGGACTTTTAACAGTCCCTTGGGAGCTGTGAGTGTTCCTGGGTGGGGGGGGTCTAGCCCCTCCGGTTTTTGCACAGTGCCCAATAACTCTGTGTTTTTATGGCTCTTTTTTCCCCCGCATTCAAAATGCGTCAGTGTAGGTCACCGCCATCTTCCTTCCTGAGTTTCTTTACTTTAAATTAAAATACTTCCCTATCCAGAGATGACCGAGCTCAGTGTTGAAATTTTCTTTTGTCCTAAAAGCTATCTACTATTTATGATCCCCCATCTCTTTAATGGCTCTGAGTCCTTTAATGTTACAACAAAACATGTAACTCTACCAAATCCCCAATATTGTCATGTTCTCTGTTTCCATGGTAGATAAAGTATGATTTTCTTATTGGCTTCCTCCAATCACAGGCTCATTTCTAAAGAATGTTGTTATAGAGTTTTAATGAGCCCTGTGATGTAATAGCTGAGCATACCGTAGTGGATTATAAGAACTACTTTAGTGGTAACTTTTCATTAGTTGCCATGTTATACTCTTTTATTAATTATACATGACTCACAATAAGTTATTAATTTTTTTAATTTTAAGTGGCTTGAGGTACAGTATTTTCTTCTGAGTAAAGCACATACATTATTCCTTCAATAAGGATTCGGTTATGTCTGAATTCTTTATGAAATCACCTCTCTTTCTTTGAATTTGTTTTTAGCAGTTGCCAGGCAACTCCTATGATGCTTGACAAAATATTCTTAGGAAAAAAACTTTAAGAATAAAATTAGTAGAGGCAGGAATCCCTTGTAATAATGGATATTACAGTTGTTGAGATGTAAAATTAGCCACTGTGAATGAAGTTTATTATTTAAGGGCATACTAAATGGGACTTTCTGTCCATTGTAAGCAAGGTCTCCCCACCCACAATTTGCTTAAATTGCAAAGAATACCTTAATTCTTGAGTTCAAAGAAAGTGATGTTGAAAAAACAATATGAATCTTATATTGAATTTTAAAAGGTGAGTCATGATATATGAGTCATCTCAGGTCTTGAAAAAAGTCATTCAGGCTGCCTTCCTGGCATAGATACTAGGGGAACCACAATCATTCCATTTGAGGTTTCTCATTTAACAATCATCAATGCCAATATGGAAATTCATGTCACTTAGATTTCTTCTAGATATGACCATGTATGAGATATAGCATTGTAATAGTCAACATGCTATGAAAACATAAAGTCTTTTAGGAGAATTCAAGGGAAAACAAGAAAAGTCCTAATTATAAAAGCCATTTTAATGTCCTTGGGTGTGTCAAATTTAGAAGTTTCCAATTTTTGTTTTACAAGAGTTGGCAGAGGTAGCTGCTGCTATTGTAAATTAAGGAGAAATTTATTATCAGATCTTTATCTTTCTTGTGTTATTCCTATGCAAGTTGTTGTTTTTTGACAGTATAAATGTGTGTAGATTAGGAAAGACAATTAATATTCTCAAATTAATGGAGAGCTTCAATCAAAACTCAGATGGGTCCAGGGAAATACTGTTCTTCTATTAATAATGTGACTGAGGTTGGGGAGATGGCCTACTCGCTACAATGCCATTTGCCAAGTCCTAGGACTTGAGTTCAGATACCGAGCAACTGTGTAAAATCCAAGCATGGCATCTACAAACCCAGCACTAAGTAGGCAGGTGAAGGAGAATCTAAGTCTACCTGAAATGGTAAACTTAGTTTAAAGGAAGACACCTTATCTCAATATAGATAGAGAGACAGAAGACAGACAGACAGACAGACGACAGACAGGTAAAATAAAGTAGAGAATGACTGAGATGGAACATAACAAATATCAAACTCTGGCTTCCACAGGCACACACTTTGTTGCACTTGCATATGCACACATGCAGACCTGCACATGTGTCCACACATACACAAATATGGATGTACACACACATCATGATGGCTCTTTATTTCTGCTCTCTGTCATTTTGTTTCTACCTTTCTATCAATCTCAGTCTACTTTCCTTTTTTAATGTAGATTAGATTCTTCACTTTCAACATGAATTTCTTGAGTGCTAAAACTATCTAAATCTTTTCCATCTTTAAAGCAAACACTTAATGTTAGCAACTATTTCTTTATTGTTTCTTGCTTTGTCTTGGATGTCTCACTTCCATTTTGCTCGTGGATTCTGTTACTGTGTATAGTCTGTGTACAGTGTGTTCCACTTAGGCCTCAGCTCACTCTCATAGCATCACTTCCTCTCTGACAGGACTTCCTCTAGAAACTAAAGTTGCTACTTCAGTTGTTTGGACATTACTACTGCAGAATTTGAGAGAAGTAACAAACATCTCATTTAATAGTTCAACAGCTAATTAGCCTAAAATTATTTAAAATTGAATATCATGTTCCAAATGAACTTAATCTATTTTGTCTGAATACTGTGGTTTCCATGTAATTTTTCGTGCTGAAATTTTGGTCTTATATTTCATTCCTATTCCCCCCTTTTCCCCCTTAAAACTGGGACACCTGCTCATCACTTTCTCATTTACAAATCTAATGCCATTTTCATCACTTTACTAATAGTTTCATAATGTATCTTTAATGACCAACTTCATGACATCATGATCAGTTCTCCTTATATTTGTTTAAATAAGGACAGAAGTATTAAGAGAGACTGTACATTTTACATTTTACTATTATATGAATATTGTAGAAAATTATTAAAATGTAAATTATTTTAAGGCAAACAAAATTAAGAGTTAGGGATTATATGTGATTCTTGATTTGAAATATTAGCAAGTGAATATATTTGAATAGGAAGCATTCCCTTTTTATGACATGGAATGTAATATATTTGAGTTGGAAACATTCATTTTCTTTGGCATGGAATGAGGGTTTTTTTTTTTTTTCTATTCATCTCTATCTTCCAAAGTTAGTTATGGTTCTTATCTTCACCAAACCCAAGGAGTTTAGAAAATCCTCCTAAAACAATGCCTGCCTTTTAAATGTGATTATCTTATTATGTTAG
This sequence comes from Lophiomys imhausi, assembly GCA_907164525.1. Lineage (NCBI taxonomy): Eukaryota > Metazoa > Chordata > Mammalia > Rodentia > Muridae > Lophiomys > Lophiomys imhausi. The sequence continues at coordinate 829,582 of CAJQZJ010033999.1, forward strand.
TTTATAGATGTGAAACAAATATCCATCTGTTGTCACCTTGAATGGTTGACTGTTTTTTTTTTTCTCATGTCAGAAGCAATTATAAATGGTGCTGAACATTTCAGTGCATGGTCCCTGGAAGAAAATCAGCACTGATCAACTCAGCTTCTCCCTGATGTGAGATCCTTTTGGATGTCAGTGCACCTGGCATCAAAAAATTCTCCAAGTTTTCTAATTAACTCAAAATATTCTATATACAGCATGCTATTAATCTGTGTAACTCATTTCATCCAAAAATTTTAGCTTATTAATTAATAATGATATCATAGAGATTTTTGTATTAGAAACATCTTTGTATGTGAACATAAATTATTGCTATTATGATAAGTTGGATTTTTAAAAAGGACGAGCAAATGCCAAACTAAACCACTAAATAAAAAAAGATCAAGTTCATACAGCAGAGATTATGGAACACTTTGTTTCATCTGTTTTATTGAAAGAAGGAAGAGGCTGAAAAGAGCAAAAAGGAAAAAGAAATCAAAGTTTATTCATTTAACTATATGAAGACATTTTAAATAAAGTTCTGAGTACTGGAAATATAATGAAATCATAGGCTAATTAAGCTAATTGGTTAGCAAACTATTTCAAGTTGGTATTTTACAAAGGGAGAGAAATTAGAAGGTGAAGAAAAGACAATAAATAAACTTAGTTATTAAAAGAGCTATTCTGTATGTTTGTCTCCTTTATTTTCCTTAATTGCTCCTCTGCTGAAGCATTATCTAGACCTTTGTGTTTAGCCCAATACACCCACAGAAAGGAGTTCCTCACCTGAGGACTCGTGCATGATGTTGTGACTCTTATACTTGATGTACTCCAATTGAGAGAAATTGAGAGAGATCTAAAAGCCTCTGGAGATGGTAGGTATATCTTGATGCCCTAAACATGTTCTAGATAATCTTTCCATGCATGGTCTAATATATATATATTAATATATACATAATGATATAAAGAGAGAAATGATAGAAATATATAGATATAGATATTGTCTTCAGTGTCTTGGGTCCCTGTAATGTGTAGAAGTGAGGCAGGAGGAAGGGAGAATAAACAAAAGAAAAGGATTATGTCCAGGGTATGTTGCTGACTCTGTTACTACAATTCATGTTCATGAAAATCTTCCAAGTCGGAAAGACTAAGACTTTCTGAAATGTCTCATTTCAAGTATCATTTTATATATATGCCAGTTAGTTTTTAACTTTAATTTTAGTTTTATTTTTGCAATTCCAATACAAGTTTTCAGTCTGTAGCTCAGGTTAGTCTTGAGTGACTTTTTATGACTCCCACTGGTTGTGAAACCTGTGGCTACCCACCTATCAACTTACTGTTATGATTACAAGCATGAACACACCACCTCATCTGATCATAATACAATGTCATAAAAATTGTGCATGTTAATAAAATAACTTAATATTTCAATATATGCATATCATGTATTGTTTAAATAAGGTAAATCATATTATTTCTCCAAATACCATTCCATTATTGTGATGAAAATTCAGTATCATTTCTTCTAGCATTTTGAACATTATAATACACTCTTGCTTTCTTCAGTAACTCTGCTATGCAAAAGCTTGCACATGGGTTTCCAAAGAACTTGGTGACACAGTAGAAAATGGTTAATACATGTCAAATTAACAACTGGCCACACTGATATTAGTAAAAGAATGACATTTGATAAGAATAATCCTTGACAAATATAATTAACCTATGAACCCTACAGGCTATGAAAGCTGTTAGGATTAATTCCTTCATGTTGGTCACTTCTAAATTATAATGTAGGTCAATTACCACACTAAGAAATCATAAGTGCTTTAGCAAATAGATTCTTGGCTCCTAAAATGACTTTCTAGACTATGATCACAGATAATAAAAGTAGGTTTCCAAAATATTTTAACTTTTAGTTAAATGTATTTTATTTTCCTCTTAAAATATGTATCTTATTTATAAGGCAAACAATAAGAAGTACAGATTTTGAGATGGAAGAATAGTGGAAATCAAAATAATAAGTCATATTACAGAAGTTGGAAATTTATTTATTTAACTATATAGTGACTTTTTTTTTTATTAATTCAAGTTACGTCTCCACAGCCCCCTACCTCCACCCCTCCCAGTTCCACTCTCCCACCATCTACTACCTTTCCCACCTATCCTACTACTACAGTTTGGGGTGCCTCCACATATCAATCCCCCTTAGATCATCAGTCATAAGAGGGCTAAGAGCTTTATCTTTCTCGGGGGAGGGGCACATATGGCAAATCCCCTAGGGTGTAGTGTCCCACCACTAACAGGTAACAAAGTCCATGTTCCTGTTCCTTTGGGTCTGTTGGTTGTCAGATAGTTGTCCTGTACTATATGGCTAAAATCCAGTTGTAAGTGAAAATATATGTCATGTGTCTCTTTCTATGTCTAGGATAGCTCACTGGATGAGCTTTTCTAGATACATCCATTTGGTTGCAAGTTGCATGATTTCCTTCTTTTTGATGGCCAAGAAGTATTCCATTGTGTAAATGTACCACAGTTTTGTTTTGTTTTTTATCCGTTCTTAGGTTGAAGGACATCTTGGTTGTTTCTAGTTTCTAGCTATTCCAAATAAAGCTGCTATGAACATAGCTGAGAAGATGTCCTTATTTTTTGGTGAGGAAACTTTTGGATATATGCTCAGTTGTGGTATAGCTGGGTCTTGAGGCTATTTGGTGACTTTTTATGCTTCTGTCATTAATATCTGAAGATTACCCCCCTTAAACTTAAAAAAAAAAAAGGAATCTGATGGGTGAATGGGAGGGGGAAGATAGGGAGGGACAAGAGAGGGGAGTAGGGAGGGGATTGTGATTGAGATGTAACTTGAAGAAATAAAAATTAATTAGTTAATTAATTAAATTAAAAAGAAAAAAGAAAAAATATGAAGATTTCTGACAGCATGGGAAGGCTTCTTTGTTCTTGGGGCTGGGATGTTTGTGAGTTTCTCTCTGTCATGTTTTAAGTATCCTAGAGATACCATTTCTGGTTTTGTTGTTTTGATTGTCTTGTTTGTTTTTGACCACTTTATAATTCAATTAAAGCGAATACTGCACACTTTGCTATTTTGTGAAAGCAAATGAAAATTTGAAGACTAGTTAAATTTTATATTGTGTTTTCTCAATGATAGAACCATTAAATTAATTGTTTAAAGTTTCCTATCATTGCGTGTAGCTTTAGAAACATCAAATTTCTTACCTTGATGATTTTGTTTTCATTTCTTTTTTTTAATGTTTATCTATTACTGCAAGTTACATCTCCATTCCCTCCCTCCACCCATCCCAATCCCACCCTCCCAAAGACTCTCCCTTCTTCCAGAACTCATAATTCTTTTTTATGAATAATTAGGCCACAATTATGAAAATTATAAGGCATAACATAAATTTACAGTGTCAAGTCCATACATATTTGGCAGCTAATATTAATATTCTATTACCTACTTATCTTCATGACTTTAAAGTTCTATACCTAACCCAATTTCCATCTTAACTTGCATTACCAACTTAAAGATATCTTCTTAAAGATAGAATATCTTTTGTTTTCCTTTCTTAAACTACCTTTAACTATATACATTGACCATAACTGTAAGTGTCTATATTCATATTCTCTATTCATGCTTTTGTCCTATTATCTCTAGAAATTGTACCCATACATAATTGCCACTGGGATTTTTTTGGAGTTTGATCTAAATCTTAAAGTTCACTATGTGTTTGATTTTCTCTAGTTATGTGTGGGTTCATGTTGTTAGTAGAGCCTATGAGGCCTGACTATGGGTTGAAATAGCACTCATATTAACAGAAAATTACATTATAGTATTTCTTATAACTATCTCAATGCCTAAGAATCCTTTAAGTGTTCAACATAGACATATGGGAAGAAATACTTCTTATCATAACACATATTATCTGTAGATGTTGCATATGTATCACCTAACCATTATGTTTTTCTCCTGGAGTTCTTCATATTTTCATGTAATATCAGGCTTTTGTTGATAATTTTGTAATCATGACGACCTTCCAGCTCTCATACACAATGCAGCTTTCTGCTTCTAGGACTGTTTTGTACCTTCACAGTAATACTTCTTACTGAGTTGTATATGTCTAGATTCTTCTTACTTTTCATGTTTAAGTTTAAAAGCCCTTCTTGTCTTAGAACTTAGACACATCAGTTTGTTAGACTGTTTAGCCCTTATCCTTTGGTTTACACTATTTACTAGAAAATATAGCTCCCTTATTAGTTTATTCATTCATTTGTGACCATAGAACCACTGACTCACCTTGAGCTGCTTATTCTCCACGCATGACAACATAGATTGTACATACTCATCACATATTTATAAAGTAAAGGAATCATGGAAGGAGAAAGAAGGAAAGGAAGGAAGGAAGGAAAGAAAGAAGGAGGAAAGTATGGATGGAGGGAAGTAAGGAAGATGAGTAGAATCAATTGAGTCATCTCCCATTCATGCAACAATGCTCATTACTACAAGTGTAGAAACCTTCAATATCGAAACTATGCCAGGTGAAAGACTAGATAGATTCTGTTTAACATAGAAGGGCACAGGACCTCAATGCTATTATCCATAGTTATGTTGACATAATTTTTTTCTTCAATGTTAAGTACTCAGAATTGGTTGTAATCTCAGTCATGAATATCAACACAGAAACCAGCACTATCCATGACATGGATTTTAGTAAAACGGTTTCATACTCAGCATTAAGTACTTCCTCTTCCATGTCATTTAGGAGGTGCCCTTCTCCCAATCTTAATATAGTTGGAGTCCTAGATTACATGGAGCACATTTCTCTCCTTTGCGTTTGTTTCCATAACATGAACAACTTTGATCTTGAAGTCTGAACCTTGAAAACAATGAAAAGTAGCTGTTCCTAGGAAATTAGTCCTCTATTGTAGTAGAGTTTACTCGTTTCAAGATTGTGTTATACTCTCTTCAGAATTGATAAGAAATGAATACACATACTTACTCTGTCCCAGCAAGTGTGATTATGGCATTTTGTGATGATAGACTTGCCTTTGAGTATTTAAATGAGCCCTTAAGTGTAGAGATTTTCACAGACAGCCTTCTTACTGTTAGAACCCTGATTTTGTCAGGTGAATAGGGCACAGTTTAAATATGATGTACCCAGAACAATAGGAAATGATTGCATATCACCAAAGGAAGGTTTGAATAGAAGAACATTTATATTTCACTTCTTTCCATTCAAATGCATCCATTAATGGAAAAAAAACATTATCTATGTCATTTCAAATGAAAACATTTATTTATTGAGAGAAATTTGAAAGTACTATATGATAATAACATAGTAAAACTAATAACTATATATTTTAGCCTGGAATATACCCCCCTCTCCTCTACTTAGTTCCTATGGATTTTCATTTTTCTGTCAAATATATGTTTACATAATAAATTGCATTCTAATCATATGGACACTTGTAGTAGAAAGATTGGTACAAACCCCCTCTGAATTATCACAACAGTAAACTAAATGTTTAAAATAAGCTTCACTGATTGCAAAGAGATTTATTTTATGTTAAGTGATTAAAAAACTCACAGAAACTATAGCTTATTTAAAGAATGAATGAGTGCTGCCTACTACGTTTCCTTGTATGATGGTTAAATAACCTAGACATGTTCCTTGTTTTCATGAATTTCATTTTCAATTAAGGAACAGAGACTTAGTGAATGACTGGCAAATGAGTACATGGACAAAAGAGCGATAATTTCTGCAATGGAAATGTAAAAGGATAATATAAGAAGTAAAAGTATGTTTATGATTATTTATATATTCTGATTTTTTAGAGAATTCAACTTTAAGCTAAATTCAGAATGGAAAGAGCAATACAGTTACTGGGAAATATCTTCCAAATTACACCAAGTCATAAAGGTAGAAATGTATATATCATGGTTGAAGAAAAAGTTGTTATGTGTGAAAGGAAATGATGTAAGGTTAAAGGTGTTATAAAGATCCCTAGGTGATATGCCCATGAAATGACATACCAGGTAAAGTTGTTTGTCACCAATACTGACAGGTTGAATTCCATTATCAGGAACCATGTTATGGAAATATGTAAGCCTATGCAGTCATCAAAGAAAGTGAAAAGGAAAAATATTAAACCCTAGTATAAGAGATAAAACAGAACATTTGACAAACCCAAAGGAGAGTTAAATGTGACCCATCCTGAACAATCTGACAGCCAGTTCTAGCCTCAAATTTTATTTAATTCTTTCATCTTATATAAAAAACCCCTCTTATTCTAGATTTATTAATTGTCTTCACACAGATGTTATAAATGCCAAAGGAAAAAATAATGGTAGAAATATTTAGAGACTGTTTAGCCTTCTGAAAATATTTATCACATATTATTTGAGTCAGAGTATTTAAATATATATAAGCAAGAATAAGATTATCATTCCCTTTCTCCTTTGAGTCATCACTATTGATGAAAAGATGCAATGCATTCTTGAATATCAGTAAATTATACAGATTTTACCTTATCCTAGAAAGATTTTCATGTGAAATGAATACTTCACACTTCAAATTCTAGTACCTTTCCAGTGCTAGAATCTTATATAAGAGTAACATCAGTAGAAATATCAAATCAAGACTGTGATCAGTAGTTAAAGTTTTATTGAATTAATTTGCTTCATTTTTTAAATTACCAGAGGGTATACATGTAAGATAACTAATCCAAACATTTAGGATGTTTATTTATTTACCCAAACTTGAACATTTATAGTCATAATGCCATAGAAACATAAGAACAATAGTATCATTGAAAACAAAATTATATTTTACAATAATATATTCAAGGGAATGAAATTAATATAAGACTTATTTGTTCCTAGTTCTCTTTGTAGTAAGGTACATCCAAAATAAGCAGATGGCATTCTGGGGACTGGGGATGAATGAGTAAAGACTTATGGCAGGATTGTATGAGAAGATTATATGTAATTGATGCATTTACCTCTAAAAGCTTTTGGTTCTGAAGAAGCTTAAAGCATTGCTGAGATGTATTGAGTGAAAAAGCTGGAATGATTCAAAATGACACTATGTTGAGAACTGAGGTGTTTTGAACACTGCCATTTGCTTATTTGTTTTTGTTCTTGTTGGTCATCATAATGACTTTGATTATTGGCAGTACAGTATATCATGACGATCACAGAAATAAAAAAGTTAGTGAGTACATAAATAAGAAGGGATGTTATATTTTTGTGTTTTTTAACTCACCTAGATTTTTGTGCTAGATTCTACCTAAGCCTTGGAATTTTCAAGTTGAACACTTAATCTACCTTCAAGCAGCCTATAATTTCTGATACAAAATTAATAAATAGTCATGAATTCTTTATTTGTATATATATATATAATATATATTTCATCTGAGAAAATGTAGTAACAAGACAGCTTATATTATTGTTTACTAAGATTCCATATGACATTGGTTTCAATTTTTTCAACAAAAACCTCTGTAGAATAAATATTACTCTCTGTTGTTGTTTTGCCATTGAAAATATATTTGATACTTAATTTCATCTCAATTCTACAAACTGTACATCTAGGCTTCCAGTTCCAAGGCTAGAAATTGGTTTAACAAAACAAGACCAAAAGATATACATAAGATTGAGTTGATTCCAAAGGCTTGAGCTCAGTTTTGGAAATATGAAAATAAATTAAAAATGAGAGAACACTGATTTACAATACAATTTTATCAAAAAGGAAAGCATATTAGCTCCTTAATTGAGATAAACTCTTTCTTGCTCTCGATTTTAAAATGCAGGTTTTCTCATGGGACTAAACACACACACACAAAAAAAAAATCATTGAACTGGAAACTCATATTCTCTTTTTTTATACTTAAATATAGAAGGAATCTAATTACAGTTATTGCTTAGAATGGCTCTCACTAAAAGCTTATAGTGAAACAATAGTCCTGAAGTACCTGGAAACATGATTTTATAGGAGGCTGGACAAATTGTTGAGAAATACCAAGTCCTGATGACTCAGTGTAAGGTCTAAAAACTAAAATAGCTTTAAGAGCATGAAGAAAAATCTTCACCTGAATTTACTGAAGAACATGTCTAAAGAGTAGTTAACCTGAAGAATACAAAAACAACCAAAACAAACAAAAAAACAAAAGAAAAAACTTTTACCGTGACTTATTTTTGATCACATTGTTATCTGATTTCTTATGAGGCCTCTAGAGAAAGTGACCATGTTATATATCATCATATGTACCTCTCAGACTCGTTCTCCAGCTGAAGCATTTGCTGTGTGTTGCCCTTTGTTGTTTGGAGAAATATTTTTTTCTTTAATATGGAAATATGCTCTCATTTTATTATAGAAACTGAACCTAAGCCACTTTGTGACGTTATTAGCCAAGGCTGATATTAGAATTCAGCTTTCCAGCATCCCAATACACCAGATACTAACACCCAGAGTGCTGTATCATGAATATAAACATTAAAGGCACTTAACATTATAAGGATTTTAAAGGTAGTAATGCTTCTAATATCTGTGAGTGTACCCTCCCAAATTGCTTCTATTTGTTTTACATGCTGCTAAGTCATTTCGATAATTAATCAAGCATGAAATTCTTGAAAATAACTTGTTTGATCAATTACAGAGATATGTTTGATAGAATTTGTATTGGCTAATAGGTTGCTACAGGATAAGTACATACTTACAGATGAGTTATTGGGTTTCCATCAAGTCTACACCTCAATCAAATGAAAATTTAACTAAATGATAACAGCAAAAATCCCATAATTCTGATAGAACTTGAGGAAGATAGATATTCATACATATTCTATACATTTTATTGTAAAAATGTTGCTAATTATGACTTTAATGGCATCTTATTTGTTTATGCTTTCACTTACATCTACTTAAAACACAATACTGTATAAAAATTGCATATTAATTCATTATATACTTGTTCCTAGAAGAAAATTATCAGGGTTTCTTATTTGTTGGTTTGTCTTTTTCTTTTGCTTATATTTTTCAAATTCATCCCTACTGATCTTGTTCTTAGTCATACTGTCTCTGAACTATCCAGTGGTTTCTTATGAGAGATATTTTCTTTGTAGTATACCATGACACAAAATATTTAGTGGTCAAAGTTCTTTGATTTCAGGATCCATCTCAAAGATAGATACATCCCAGTAAGCGTCAGAGTCGTTCTTATACCTTAAGGCAAATCGTTAGCAGATTTGTTATCTGAGTGAGCATTTTTACCATGAAGCTCTTACAGCAGGATAATAAATAAACCAGATAGAATTTCAAGTGAGACAGGCTGTGCAGTGTGACTAAAGTGTATACAAGAGTCATGTTTTCTTTACCTAAAACATAGAGAGGTTGGGTAGCTGTTACTAAGCCATATGCTGTGTAATTCTAAGCTAACAGATATGGGAAAGTCTATGCTGTGGTTGATGATGCCTGTAATACGTGCATCTTCTGTACCAGGGAATATAAGATAATGGTAAGATAATGGTGTATTTCTGTATTATATTTCCACGTTATGACCAAAGCATCACATTTCATCATTCAATCAAGTCCCAAAAGAATCTGTTAATTAGTGACAGGTGTTACTTTTAATTAGTAAAAAAAAAAAAAAAAAAGTTTTAGGGGGCAAATATTGACAGACCAGGATTTAAGAAGCACAAAGTCCTGCATGTTTTGAAATGCATTGTTTGGAACCCGACAGAGATCTCAGTCCTTTCCTGAGACACTTTCATACATTCTGTTGTCATCCTGTTAAAATGGAAGGCACTCTAGCACTGGAACTGACAGGAATATTAAATATATCACAGGTCTCAAAAGAAGCTGTAGGAATAGAGATATTACAATTTCTACATTAGAAAGTTTTTCCAGAAGAATCTAGCTCTGTTGTAATTTAACAATTCAGACAGTGCTTTGCTTAATGATATACTTTTAGGTTTGCTTATTTGGAAAATAATTGGATTTTTAGGTCTCTGTATTTTACCTAAAATTATAGACACATTATTTTAGAGCAAGATACACAAAGAACATTTCTTCTGATTGCGATATGTATTAAGTTATATTGTCTACTGTTTTCAAAGTTTTTTCTTAGTGTATACAACTCTTACATGTACTTAGCAATTATTGGGATTTAATTTACAATTATATTGTTAACTAATTTTCCTATCCTGTGTGTTTTATGAACATAACAGATACTATATTATATTGAAATTCCATAAATTAAAATTTTTATTTTATGTATAAAAATAGTTTGCCTGAATGGATGTTTGTATAACATAGGCATGCCTGGTGCACATGGAGACAAAAAAGGGCCTAAAATCCCCTAGAACTATAGTTATCGATAGATAGATAGATAGATAGATAGATAGATAGATAGATAGATAGATAGATGATAAAAGAGTGTACATCTCATTATTCTGGAAGAAATATTTGAAAATTTTCCTTATGCTTTTATTCCAAAGGTTGAATTAGAAATGAAAATTGAAGGCCAGGCATTGTTGGCGCACGCCTTTAATCCCAGCACTTGGGAGGCAGAGGCAGGCAGATCTCTGTGAGTTTGAGGCCAGCCTGTTCTACAAAGTGAGTCCAGGACAGCCAGGCTGTTGCATAGAGAAACCCTGTCTCGAAAAACAAAACAAAAAACAAAAAACAAAAACAAAAGAAAATTGAAAATCTGTTAGGATATGTTTATTAACAGCAATATAAAGCATAGTTCCTTTTTTCCATTAAGTAATCATAGATAACTTTCCATGTAGTAGAGTTCAAATATTCCTTCCAACCTCACAGGACCCCAGAAATTTATCCCTGGTTCTTATCTTATGCAACTTGTCAAATGATTAAGACCATACAAACACACACACACACACACACACACACACACACACACACACACACACACACGTATCTTTTTATCATGGCTACATATATTTCTGAGCACCATGTATATGCCTGGTACTCATGGAGGCCAGAAGAAGGTGTCTGGCACCCTAGAACCAGAGTTGTAGACAATTATAAGCTATTATTTGGGTGATTGGAATTGAAATTTCTCTGGAAGAGCAGTCAATGTTCCTAGCTACCTGCAAAAATGGACTATGTTGATCTAATTAAGTGCCTGTGATACGTAAATCCCAGTTGTTGCAATATACCGCAGTAAGAAACAGATACAACTTTTAAATCTATATTCTATCAGGAAAATTAAACAAATAATGACCTTACATATTACTGGATTTAAAAAATAGAAATGAGTATTTATCATTATGTTTGTTAGAGTGCACATATTTTTATGTTTACACAAGTAAAATATACAAAGATTTTGGCAATGTATATGTTAGAATTGTGGAATTGAAAATGTTTTTAATTAAATATTTTGGTTGCCTACTTTTTAAAAAAATTCTTACAGTGGATAGATAATATTTTACTATAAACTAATGCTATATGTTTATACATATATAGTGTTGTTGCTTGTACCAACATGCAAGTGACTCTTCTACAAGATTTATAGTTTCCAAAACTTAGGGACCCAGTTATGTTAAATCTTACATACTCTTCTTTTTCCATGTCTAATAAATTTTATTTAATTGACAAATTGAGCAAATGATTATGGAACAACATAAGCATAGCTTCATCTAGGAAAAGACAACAACTAAGCAGTGAAATAAAAATGTAAGTGCCCAAGGATTATGCGTGAGGGCTATCATCACATCAGCGTAGAAAGAAGTGAAGCCACACAGTGACGCTGAGGTATGGAAAGGAACAGATAATGAGGTACATTTGCATTTATCCACAATCCTTAATTTGGAGACTATATTTTTGCATCTCTAAGGCAGATCACATCATGTGACAGAACCAAGAAGAAAATCAGACTCACCATGAAAATAAATTTTACTAATGTGAACAATGATGTGACTTCCCCTGAAATTGTTTTTCATGTTAGATTCCATAACTTTCTGGTTAATATACACCTACCTAGTAGTTTCAACTAATTTTTGGAGATAAATACCTTCATGCTATCAACTCATTCCTCTCTCAAAATCCCAAGAAGCTTTGCCCTCAAGTTTCACTATGAATAAGAACATAGATTACCAAAAATCAAAAAACAAACAAACAAAATCCCAAAACTAAAGCAAAACAAAAACAGAGATTCAAGCTACTCCCTTCAAATGATGAGATCTTCTTATGTGACAATCTGATTAGAAAATAGACTGGGACATTCTAATTAGGGCTCAGATTTACTGCCTATTTCAAGAGATAAATTCACTGGAATTACATCTCTAGCCAACTGTTCCATATTGCTCAGACTTACTGTATGGTGTATTAGCTGTCCATCTATTTTCACGTGTGGCTTGCTCCCCAATCAAGCAGTGTGAGGACATACTTCTTGCACTTGAACTGACTGGGACATATCTGTATGCATTGTGACATAGTCTTGTTGTTACTTACAGTTAATTAGAAAAGATAAGTTAGAGTGTTCTTGTCTCCATGCATAGAATGAGATATCATTTTAAGGCTGGCACATTATTTTCCTTCATTTGATGAATGTTTACTGTCACTGCTCAATATGAGATGAGCTACAGTCTGCTAGTTCTGGCAGTGTCTGCATAGTGGGGCTGTTTCGCTTGTCCTCCCGAATTACAGCTCCATTTATTTCATCCAATTTCATTAATATTTTGAGTACCTTCATAGCTGATGATATGGTTACTGCTAGCATTGAGTGGAGGATTAATTACAAGTATTTTGGAGCAATGCATCTATGGAAGACAACCCCCCTCCAAATAATTTGGATGTCATTTTATTAACACAGAACAGACTTCTAATAGACTTCACAACACTTTCCAAATGATAGTCTCCAGGGAGAAGATCAAGGGAGGGGTAAGAAAACAACAAATTTATCCCTCAGGGAAACATTCTAGGAGTATATTATAAATTGAAATCTCAATACATGCTGTTCACTGGTAGGTCATAGCATACAATTGGAATATTTATCTGTTTTTGGAAAACATCATAGATCTCAGTTTAGAAAATGCTTCAACACAAAAATGCCAGCTACCAAGTTGATTTTCTGTGGAGTGGAAAGAGTTACCTCCCATGAAAGAAAAGTACATACCTAAATTGATTTAGAAAAAAATGGAATGAATCTTAAATCTCTTTTCTATTTCTTACTGCTGACATGTAAAATGTCATTTTGATTCTGCTCATCTTTTCATCAAAATCATCAACATGTCAAATGCTGTAGAATCATTGAAACATAGTCAAGAAACCCAAGTTCTAAGGCAAAAAAGAAAATAACTGTCATTGTTTTGAGAAAAAAAGTTGTTTGCTGAATGATTTTTTTCTTTGTAATGGTTTCTATTTCCTCATCAGCTTACATTATAATTTAAAAGATGCACTACTAGGAGGAAATTTTTGATTCCTAGAAAATTATATGTCTTTTTCCTAATGCACTCATTATCTTTGTCAGACTGAGTGATGAGGATGATGAGAATGGATATAGCTAATGCTTATGGTGCACTTAAGTTGTTCCAGGTACTGGTAAAGGTTTTACATTTGTATCATATTTACTCTTCAAATGTTTGATGTAGTTTGTATTATTCCTTTCACAAATACAAAATGTCTTAGCAAAGTACACAAGAATATCTGCCCCAAGTCTGTATGTTTTCTCGCTCTCTGATCCTATACCAGCCTAGTGTATCTCATTTTCTGTTTCTATTTCACCTGCTCAGTTTAGACTAAATGGTGAAAAATACTTAAGAGAATATCTTTGAATGCCATATTCTACAGATCTCTTGAGGTTTTCGAAGACCACCTATCTATTTCCTTATATTTGGATAAGCAAATGTTGCTTGTCTCTTAGAAACTTGATTTCTGATTAACTTAGAAAATAACTGTTAGACTGCCCTACTACCTAACAAAATAACATGCTTGAATGACTATTGGTTTGCATTTCTTAGTTATCCTAAACAGTTTATGACAGTTGCTAACAAAAGGCCAAACTTCACATTTCATTTTTAAGCATTACCTAGGTACAATACCTTAAAAATAGTTAACCTTAATTTTGTAACAGTATACAAAGATCAATACTGATATAGCCAAATATAATCTTAATTTTGTAACAACATACAAAGATCAGTACTGATGTAGCCAAATGTAGTGGCAAGCCTGACACTTGGCAAGAAAAATCCCTTGCTTCAACTGTAGACAGAATGCTGTCCCAAAAGGACAAAACTTGGAAGCAGGTAAGTCAACAGCCTAGCTCTGCCAAGACAGGATAGGCAGGTCCTTCATATTTCCTGCTTTACAATTAATGTCTGTCAGAGAAACGGGGCCAAAAGGCTGCAGATTGATGCTGTAATGTATGGAGAGAAATTGGCAACTGTCCAGGCAGTATGTCATTTCTTAGTTTTGGAAGCTGTGGGCCCTGCACTTCCTGTATAATCAGATATATTTATACTTCTCAGGTCTCTGATGTGGTCGAAGATTAGATAGCTATAGTCCCATCGTTAAATTTTAAGTTGTTTAAGAATTAAGAAGGTGTTCTGTATCTAAGAAGATATTTTTAAAATTGTGCTGCAAGTTAGGATGGAAGCTGAGTTGGATGGATATAGATCTTTAAACTCATGGAGATGGTTGCACAGTAGAATATTAAAGTTGGTTGCCAAATATGTATGGACATTGGGAATTTATGTTACATCTTATAATACTCATACTTGTGGCCTAAATATTTTGTTATTTTGTATTGTATTTGTTGTTATAAGAGAAAGATCAATTTCTCTTGGACTGAGAGGGGGAGTTTTTGGGGGGAAAAGATATACCTTAAACTTAAAAAAGAAAGGAAGCAGAAGAGGTGTGAGGAGAGAGAGGATGGGAGGGTAGAACCAGAGGGGGGAGTAGGGAGGGGATTGTGATTGAGATGTAACTTGAAGAAATAAAATAATAATAATAAATAATAATAATAATAAATAAATATCAAATTCAATTACATAAAAGTTATTTGAGGATATACATTTAGTAGCTTTTTAAATGATGCCTACATTTTGAAGATCTTGAATCATATATATATATATATGGATATAGCTAATGCTTATGGTGCACTTAAGTTGTCCCAGGTACTGGTAAAGGTTTTACATTTGTGTCATATTTACTCTTCAAATGTTTGATGTAGGTTGTATTATTGATGTCCCTCATGTCGACATGTAAAATAATGAAATTAGACCCATACTTATCACCTTGTATAAAACTTAAGTCCAAGTGGATCAAAGTCCTTAACATAAGGCTGGACACACTAAATCTAATAGAAGAGAAAGTGGGGAAAACCCTCAAACTCACAGGAAAACCCTCAACTCAAGTTTCTAAGAGACAAGCAACATTTGCTTATCCAAATATAAGGAAATAGATAGGTGGTCTTTGAAAACCTCAAGAGATCTGTAGAATATGGCATTCAAAGATATTCTCTTAAGTATTTTTCACCATTTAGTCTAAGCTGAGCAGATGAAATAGAAACAGAAAATGAGATACACTCTCAGCCATCTAACCCTGGCTTTTTTTGGTTGGGAGATTTTTAATGATTGTTTCTATTTCCTTACAGGTTATAGGGCTGTTTAATCTGTTAACCTGATCTTGATTTAGCTTTGGTAGGTGGAAAAGAACAGTATCAATAAAAGATACTGTTCTTTTTCGATTGTATGGTTTTGGCTTCTTTGTCAAAAATTAGGTAACCATAGGTGTGTGGGTTCATATCCACTGGTACATATATGTGCGTGTGTATTTTAGATGTATTCTAGTTATCTCAGTAGAAAGTAATTGTGTAAATATCTTTGTTCAAAACTGTGAGCTACCAAGTTCAACCAACAAGTCCATGAATAACATTTTAGTTAGAATTTCCCCTGCATCCTTAGTGTCTAATTTTAAAAAATATTTATTTATTACTTCAGGTTACATACCCATTTTAGTGTCCTCTTTTCTACCCTCCTAGTACTACCTTCCCACCCTGTACCCCCTATCATTTCCATCACACTCCTCTGGAGTGGAGTGTCACTACATAATAGTTCCCCGACCAAGTTCAGCAGTCATATGAGGGCCAACAGCCTCATCATATATTGGGGGCCTACAAGGAAGCACCACTAGGGCAAAGTGTCTCAATGACAGGAAAAAAAGTCTATATTCATGTTCCCTTTGGTACATTCGTTGTAGTATAGTTATGCTGTACTATATGGCTAAAATCCAACTATAAGTGAATAGGCATGTGCATCCTTCTGGGTCTGGGTCTGGTTTATCTCACTCAGGATGAGCTTCTCTAGTTCCATCCATTTGGCTGCAAATTGCATGATTTCATTGTTTATGATAGCTGAGTAGTATTCCATTGTGTAGCTGTACCACAGTTTTTTAATCCATTCTTTGGTTGAGGGACATCTGGGTTGTTTCCAGTTTCTAGCTATTACAAATAAGGCTGCTATGAACATAGATGAGGAAACTTCCTTGTGATTCAGCGAGGATTCATTTGGATGTATACTCAGAAGTGGTATGGCTGGGTCCTGAGGCAGAGCTACTCAAGTTTTCCAAGATATCCCCAGACTATCCTCCATAGTGGTTTCACAAGCCTTCATGCACACCAGCAATGGAGGAGGGTTCCCCTTTCTCCACACCCTCGCCAGCATATGCTGTCATTTGAGCTTTTGATCTTAGCCATTCTGACAGGTGTGAGATGGAATCTCAGAGTCGTCTTGAGTTGCATTTCTCTGATGATTATGGATGCTGAGCATTTCTTCAAGTGTCTCTCAGCCATTATGGATTCCTCCTTTGTGAATTCTCTGTTTAGCTGTGACCCATTTTTTCATTGGATTATTTGATTTGTAGGCATTTAATTTCTTGAGTGCTTTGTAAATTATCGATATTAGCCCTCTATCAGATGATGGGTTGGTGAAGATTTTTTTCCCCAATCTGTAGGCTGCCATTTTGTTTGAATGGCAATGTCTTTTCCTTACAGTGCTTTTCAGTTTCATGAGGTCCCATTTATTGATTGTTGGTCTTAGATCCTGAGCTGTCGCTCTTCTGTTCAGGAATTTGTCACCTGTGAGTTTGAGGGTTTTCCCCACTCTCTCTTCTAGTAGATTTAGTGTGTCCAGCCTTATATTAAGGACTTTGATCCACTTGGACTTAAGTTTTATACAAGGTGATAAGCATGGGTCTAATTTCATTATTTTACATATCGACATCCAGTTGGACCCAGCACTATTTGTTGTAGATACTGTTCTTTTTCGATTGTATGGTTTTGGCTTCTTTGTCAAAAATTAGGTAACCATAGGTGTGTGGGTTCATATCCACTGGTCTTTTTCTATACCAGTACCATGTTGTTTTTATTACTATTGTTCTGTAGTACAGCTTGAAATCTGGGATGGTGATACCTCCAGATGTTTGTGGTTGTTGTTGTTGTATAGGATTGATTTAGCTATTGTGGGTTTTTTTGTTATTCCATATGAAGTGGAGAATTGCTTTTTCCAAGTCTATAAAGAATTATATTGCTATTTTGGTAGGAAATGCATTGAATCTGTATATTGCTTTTGGTAGTATGGCCATTTTTATTATGTTGATCCTACCTATCCATGAGCATGGGAGATCTTTCCATCTTCTGATGTCCTCTTCAGTTTCTTTCTTCAAGGACTTGAAGTTCTTATCCTACAGATCTTTCACTTGCGTGGTTAGTGTAACCCCCAGGTATTTTCTATTGTTTGTGGCTATTGTGAAGGGCGTTGTTTCCCTATCACTTGCGTGGTTAGTGTAACCCCCAGGTATTTTCTATTGTTTGTGGCTATTGTGAAGGGCGTTGTTTCCCTAATTTCTTTCTCAGCCCATTTATTTGTTGTATAAGGAAGGGCCTCTGATTTTTTTGAATTAATTTTGTATCCAGCCACCTTGCTGAAGGTGTTTATAAGCTCTAAGAGTTCTCTGGTGGATTTTTTGGGGTGGCTTGTGTATACTATCATATAGTCTGCAAATAGGATAATTTGGCTTCTTCCTTTCCAATTTGTATCCCCTTGATCTCATTTACTTGCTTATTGCCCTAGCAAGAACTTCAAGTACTATGTTGAAGGGATATGGCGAAAGTCAACATCCTTGCCTTATCCCTGAGTTTAGAGGAAATGCTTCAAGTTACTCTCTATTTAATTTGATGTTGGCTACTGGCTTGCTATATATTGTCTTTATTATTTCTAGGTATGATCCTTGTATCCCTGTTCTCTCCAGGAATTTTAGCATGAAGGGGTTTTGGATTTTTCAAATGTCTTTTCAGCATCTAGTGAGATGAAAAAGTGGTTTTTTGTTTCTTTCAACTTTTTTATATGGCAAATTACGTTGATGGATCTTTGTATGTTGAACCATCCCTGCATTCCTGGGATGAAGAGTTCATGATCATGGTGTATAATACATTTGATGTGTTGTTGGAATCGGTTTGCCAGAATTTTATTAATTATTTTTGCATCTATGTTCATGAGGGAGATTGATCTGAAGTTCTATTTCTTTGTTGGATCTTTTGTGGTTTAGGAATCTGGGAGAATGTGGCCTCATAGAATGAGTTTGGTAGTGTTCTTTCTGATTCTATTTTGTGGAATAGTTTGAAGAGTATTGGTATTAGCTTTTCTTTGAAGGTCTGGTAGAATTCTGTGCTGAAACCATCTGACCCTGGCTTTTTTTGGTTGGGAGATTTTTAATGATTGTTTCTATTTCCTTACGGGTTATAGGGCTGTTTAATCTGTTAACCTGATCTTAATTTAGCTTTGGTAGGTGGAATCTATCAAGAAAGTTGTCCATTTTGCTTAAGTTTTCAAATTTGGGGGAGTATAGATTTTTAAATTAGGACCCATATATTCTCTGGATTTCCTCAATGTCTGTTGTTATTTCTCCCTTTTCATTTCTGATTTTGTTGATTTGGGTTTTTTCCCTCTGCCTTTTAGTTAATTTGGCTAAGAGTCTGTCTATTTTGTTGATTTTCTCAAATAACCAACTCTTGGTTTCATTGATTCTTTGTATTCTTCTTTTTGTTTCTAAGTTGTTTATATCAGCCCTAAGTTTGATGATCTCCTGCCTTCTGCTCCTCTTGGGAGTGTTTGCTTCTTTTTTTGCCCAATTCATCCAATTTAGCTGTTATTCGCTAATATGATCTGTCACAATTTTCTTTTTGAAGGCACTTAGTGCTATGAACTTTCCTCGTAGCACAACTTTCATTGTGTCTAATAGGTTTGGGTATGTTGTGCTTTCATTTTTGGTGGACTTTAAGAAGTCTTTTATTTCCTTCTTTATTTCTTGCTTGACCCTGTAGTCATCCAGTAAAGAGTTGTTCAATTTCCATGAGTGTGTGTGTTTTCTGTTATTTCTGTTGTTGTTGATGTCCAGCTTTCTTCCATGGTGGTCTGATAAGATACAAGGGTCTATTTCAATTTTCTTGTATCTGTTGAGGCTTCCTTTCGGTCCAACTATATGGTTGATTTTGGAGAAAATTCCATGCAGTGCTTAGAAGAAGTTGTATTCTTTTGTGTTTGGGTGAAACGTTCTGTAAATATCTGTTAGGTCTATTTGGTTCATGATCTCTGCTAGACTCATTATTTCTCTGTTTGGTTTCTGTCTTGATGACCTATCCATTGTTGTGAGTGGTGTGTTGAAGTCTCCCACTACTAATGTGTGGGGATCGATGTGTGATTTAAGTTTTAGAAGAGTTTCTTTTACAAATGTAGGTGCCTTTGAATTTGGAGCATAGATATTCCATATTGAGTTGTCCTCTTGATGAATATATACTTTAATGAGTATGTAATGCCCTTCTCAATCTTTTTTGATTAACTTCAGTTGGAAATCTATTTTATTTGATATTAGGATGGCTTCTCCAGCTTGCTTCCTGGGTCCAATTGCTTGGAAAACCTTTTCCCAGCCCTTTACTCTGAGGTACCCTCTATCTTTGTTAGTGAGATGCATTTCTTGTATGCAGCAAAATGGTGGGTCTTGTTTACGGATCCAATCTGTAAGCCTATATCTTTTGTCTTACCCATAAATAAATCAGTTTGAGAACAGTTTTCACATTCATAGATTGTCACTTCTTATTGATTTTGAGTAATTTCTATTATATGCAATGGTTACTTAATTTTTTGATCATTGCATAGAATAATTACTAGCTCACATTTATTATTTCTAAAGTGTGGGTGTGCACACATGCATGCCTGAGTGTGTATGTGCCTGTGTGTGTGCGCGCATGTATGACCATGTGTTTCCATGCATGTTTGTGTGTGTGTGTGTGTGTGTGTGTGTGTGTGTGTGTGTTGTTAGCACTGGTTGTCATTGCCGATGAAGTCATATACTGAGAGTATTCATTCTTCTTGACCAGAACTATAGTCCCATTCACTAATGGTGGATCATATGCATAATGTGAAGAACTCAAGAAACTACTACTGAAATAGGAGTTTCCTTCTAGTCTTCACATCATGTTGAAAATCAATGAATATATTTTTAGAAGAGTAACTACTATGGGAGAAGTAGAGGAAAGACTTTCTTTTGCACACAGGGTCTCTCTGTACAGTCATGCTGGTTTTAAGATTATGATTATCTTTTCTCACCTTCCTGAGTGAGAATTTCCTGCATGTGTGAGCATGTCTAGCTGGAGATAGACAGACTGTGAAGAAGTAGGCTGTGATAGAGATGTAATGTGAAGTAATAAATAAAGATAAAAAACTTCTCAGGGTATTTTGGAGGTCTTTATTAACAGGTTATAACATAATATAAATACATCATCTTTATTTTCTATCCTGATACTCCATCTTAAATAATATTATATTAGTGAAGTAATCTAGTGATATTTTATATAACTTATATAAACTTATAGTTTATAAGTAATACTATATGTCGTGAGAACTTGGAAATATCTAAGTTATACACGAACACTTCATATGTTATGACTGTTATTTTTTCTATAGAACTCTGACTAGAACCCAAAGTTCTTATTTTGTATCATCATCTGTTTTTCCTTTGTAAATCAAGGCTGCAAG
This sequence comes from Lophiomys imhausi, assembly GCA_907164525.1. Lineage (NCBI taxonomy): Eukaryota > Metazoa > Chordata > Mammalia > Rodentia > Muridae > Lophiomys > Lophiomys imhausi. The sequence continues at coordinate 850,664 of CAJQZJ010033999.1, forward strand.
TCTGAGAAGCAGCAACAACAGCACAATAGTTCCTTGGTCCTTGCATTTATGAAGCTATTGTCCAAGTGTATGCTGCTTACCCTGTAGAGATTTATTATTCCTGAACTTAGTGATTCAAATATTTATGTACTTTGAATTTCACATTTGCCCATGAAAAATAACCAAACCATCTCTTGCTCCTCTGCAAGCAGAGTTAGGCAGCACAAGCTTTTTCTAATTATATTTGAAAAATATACCATACTGGAAATTGGACAAGTTTTATTGAGCTTCTGAGAGTTACATTACTTTTCCTGTTGGTAGGATGAAAAAACCTGAAAAAAGTAAGTTCAAAGAGATAGGCCTTAGTTTACTTCAGAATTGGAGGGTAGAGTCCATTAATATGGGAAGTTCTGATGGCAGGAGCTTGAAACAACTCATCAAGTTCCATATGCAGTCAAGGGACAGATAGACAGATATAAGTGGTCAGCCTCTTTATATCATCCAGGACCCAAGTCCATAATATGGTGAAGTCTACTTTTAGAGTGAGTCTTTCCAATTCAGTTAACTTAACCAAGTTACTCTCTCAAAGACCTTACCAGTGACAAAGGTAATCTTTCACAGAGCTGCCTACACTATTGTATCCTAGGTAATTCTGAATTTTGTCAGGTTTACATAATTACAGTATTCATCACTGGTATTCAAAGGGAAATTAAGACTGCCACTCTGCTAAAGATTGGAAAGAAAAGAATTCTCACACAGTCCTAGAAGGAGAATGCCCTTTCTGTAGTGAGGCTACGACATTTAAAATCAGGTAGTGTGTGTTTTTAACTTGGAAATGATCCCTAACTTTGTGTTGACCGGGAGGTGCAACAAATAGCTTCCCATAACTAACTCTAATTTTCCCCTGAGATCTGCCATAAACATCTAGTTGGGGTGGGGTATTCAAGATGGCAGCAGCCCGCATGAACTCATTTTGAATGCTGGAAAATAGCTATAACATCACAGAGTAATAAGATGCTGAACAATATTCTGAGTGGTGTGAACCCACTGGGTTTCACCCAGCAACTCAGGGACCATTAAAAGTCCCTGGGCAGGACTCTCCTCCCCTCTCTGGGACACTCAGAAAAACAGACCAGCAGAAACCCCAGAAGCCACTGAATCTAGGAATTATCACCAGGAGAGGGACAGGGTAAGAGCCACTCAAATACCCAGCAAGCAGCTCTGAACCCTAGAAAGGGTTACTCACCAGCCTCCTGGGCTCCCAGATTCGATGCAGGCATTCTGCATTTAGCAGCGGGTTGGTGGAGTCCTGGGAGCTGAATGTACTCTGAGCAGAACCACTGTGGTGGTGACAGCACAACCTGAGCAGCAGGGCAGCTTTTTTTTGGCAAGTGCAAGCTTATTTGGGCTTCCCTGGAGGGGTGTTGGACATACATACAGGTCCCTCTATTGGATTTGTGGTCACTGGGAAGAACACTGCAGCTGGACAGAGCAGCGGGATACACTTCCACCAGCAGGTTACACTGCAGCTCCACTGCATTGTACCAGAACTTGGAAGACAGTGGCTCCAATTGCCGGCATCCAAAATCAGCTCCAGACACACATAGAAGGAGAGGTGAGAGCAGCAGAAATGAGGGCGGCCAGGTTGGAAGGCAGCTTTGTTCTCCACAGGGTCCAAGCCCTGGGCAGGTTGTGGGGTTAATATTGGACTCTTTGGCTAGTGCTGGCCCTTCTGGTGGGAATCCAGATCTTCAGCATATATAGTTCCACCCCTGGAGCAGTGAGGTTTTGGCATGGGGACACTGCTGAGTGACTCAGCCTAAGGGCTATGGCTTAGGGGTGAGAGGCACACAGGGGCCCTGGGGATCACCTTAGGCCCATCTGTGCCACAAAACTGTACCCCCTCCCTATTGGATACCTTCAGGTCTCCAGCTGGTGGACTCAAACCCCAAACTTAGAACCTCCAGAGTCCACAGCATCTGTGCCTGGACACCCAGGACCATACCAGCAGAGCTGCTACATGCTGAGTAGCATGTCTGCAACACAGAAAGCTTTGACTTGTGAGCAGTTTAACAATCCTGGGCCATTCCTCATTGCCTGGGAGTGTGCTCTGCCAGTTTACAGTGCTTCTGGCTATTAGATGCACATTGACACTGAGAACCCCATGAGAGCATCTGGGAAGGGCTATGAACTTAGTCCCGACACTTAAACTGCAGGGGAGCTACAGCCCCACCCAACAGTCTGCAGCCTGCCAACCTGCACTGTCATCTGTATGAAGAGCAGTTGGATACCAGGAACCTACAGGAACACATCCCACCACAACCCCTCACATGAGTCCCCAATTGGGTCAAAAAGGGAAGGGGTGAGCTCTGGGATACACATTGAGAAGAAACCTCCACACAGGCCCCATCCAGCCTGTGGAAAGCTACAGATCACCAAGCGATACGACTTCTACACCAAAGCGCCCCCCCTTGGCACTAAGCCCAGAAGGCAACAGGAACAAACAACTAAGAAAAACCAAATGGCTAGAGATCAGCAGAAGAACAGATCCAACAAAAGTCAGGGAATTATGACTCCAACAAAGTGCAGCTATGCTAGTACACAAGCCCTGATCACTCTATTACAGCTGAAACACATGAAAATTATGACAAATCTACATTCTAGAAAGTGAAGGAATCCTTTCAAGAAGAATGTAAATCTCTGAAGGAATTCAAAAGAGTCCACAATTCTACAAGCGAAAGCAATGGAGAATACCATTAGAGATCTCCAAACCAAAGTGGCTCAACATGAACAGGAAAGAGACAAGGCAACAAACAAATTGGAGTAAAAAACATATAAAACGAATAAAATGTTACAAGACATAAAACTGGAAATGGAAGCAATAAAGAAAACACAGTCAGAGATAAGAATGGAAGTGGAGAATCAAGGGAAGAGAACAGGAACTACAGATACAAGTATCAAAAATAGGATACAAAAGATGGAAGACAGGATCTCCGGCATGGAAGATTCAATGGAAGAAATGAGTACAACAACCAAAGAAAATGAGAAAACTAAAAAAGTTCTCACTCATAACATCCAAGAAATGAAGGACTCAATGAAAAGACAGAACCTAAGAATTATAGGCATAGAAGAAAGAGAAGACTCCCGACTCCAAGGAACAGGAAACATCTTCAACAAATTCAAAGAAAAAAACTTCCCAAACCTAAAGAAAGAGATGCCAATAAAATTCCAAGAGGCGTACATACACCAAACAGATTAGATCAAAAAAGAAACTCCTCTTGCCACATAATAGTTGAAACTCCAAATATACTGAACAAAGAAAAAGGTCAAGTAACATATAATGGCAGACCCATCAGAATTATACCTGACTTCTCCTCAGAAACTTTAAAAGCCAGAAAGGCCTGTACAGATGTCCTACAAGCCCTCAGATAACATAGGTGCCCAGCCAGATTACTATACCCAGCAAAACTCTCTATCAATATAGAGGGAGAAAACAAGATAATCCATGACAAAATCAAATTTAAACAGTATCTACACACAAATACAGACCTAGAAGATCCTAGAAGGAAAATTCCAAACCAGAGAAGATAACTCCACCCAAGAAAACAGAGAAAACAAAAACCTCCACTGCAGCAAAACCAAAAGAAACACAGGACCACCACCTACACCAAAATAATAGGAAAAAACAAGCTTTGGTCACTAAAATCCATCAATATCAGTAGACTCAACTCCCCATCAAGGAGGCCTAAGCAACAGACTGGATCCATAAATAAGATCCATCATTTTGCTGCATATAAGAAATTCATCTCACTAACAAATATAGATACTACCTCAGAGTAAAGGGCTGGGAAAAGGTTTTCCAAGCAATTGGACCCAGGAATCAAGCTGGAGAAGCCATCCTAATATCAAATAAAATAGATTTCCAACTGAAGTTAACCAATAAAGATAGGGAAGGGCATTATATACTCACTAAAGGAAATAGGCATCAAGAGGACATCTCAATACGAAGTATCTATGCCCCAAATACAAAGTCACTTACATTTGTAAAAAAAAAAAAAAAAAAAAAAAAAAAAAACTCTTCTAAAACTTAAATCACATAACCAAAGGGGGAGAACACCCTCCCCACCTTCTGGGGATGGGACGTTGTTCTCTTAAAATGACTTCTTGCTGATTTGGGACGTAGTAAACCTTTTTGGGGCCCAAATAAGAATGGAAAAATGGTTAAAAATGTTAATAGAATCATTTGATGTTCAGTCCTTTTGTGCTCAGCTATTTAGATGTCCTACGAAGTTCATAGACAGAAGCTGATCTTCAGAACTTTACTGAAGATCTGGCTGGAGTAGTCTGTGGAGCTGAACGATCTTAGCGATTTTGAGTTGTTGTGGTTATAGACTTTTGAGGAAACTGCTATTGAAGAAGTCTGCAAGGCTGGATCATCTGGGCCACTCGTCTTCTTTGGTGTCTGATCTGTTTTCTGCTGAGGTTTCCGTTGTCCAGTTGTCCCTGGATTCCTTCAATGGATGCTTTAAATCTCCTGGAAAGATAAGAACAGAGCCCTGCCCTAATCCTAACTCTGGGACAATTACCTTTTTTGGGGGGGGTCAGGTAATATTTTTCCTGGAGCAAATTTGGTTTTTTTGATAATATACAAAGTATTACCTTTCGATCCAGATTAAAGAAGAAATTATTTTGATATTTTGGAGCTAAACAAACCTTTAGTGTATATATTTTGAGATCTCAAAGGACCATTTGTTTGAATTGCAGCCTGCCTTTTGTAAGTAGCTTTTAAACTTAAATCTTTCCAAATCCTATGTGCCTGTCTCTGCATTCTAAATTTTGGGATCAAAGACATGTGGTTTCCAACTGATGGGATTAAAGATGTGCTCCTCCACTCCTGGATCAAAGTTTTTCTCTGTTTAGAGCTTTGGTTATTTGATAGATAATAGAAAATTTTGTTATTTAGGGGAAAAGACTACAAGCTGTTATATGGTCTTGTTAAATGGGTTTTGGAGGTTAGACCCAGGGACTTCTCTCTTTCGCTTTTCTGTATCCTCCTTTCTCTCCTATATAGGAGTGAACAGACTTGAGAAAAATGGGACATAGACATAGTATAGGAAAGAACAAGAAAAAAGGACAGATTATTGAATATAGCTTTATACCTTTGTATACTTATACAAAATTAATATTATATTTGGCTAAATTGGTATTGATCATTGTATATAAATGCAAATTTAAGATTGTATAGGGCTACATCGGTATTGATCTTTGTATATTGATACAAAATTAAGATTATATTTGGCCACAATGGTATTGACCCTAGTATATTAATGTAAAATTAAGATTGTATTGGGCTACATCGGTACTGATCTTTGTATATTGATACAAAATTAAGATTATATTTGGCCACATTGGTATTGATATTTGTATATTGATACAAAATTAAGGGTAACACTTCTTAAAGGTATTGTTTGTAGTAATACTTAAAAATGAAATGTCAAGTTTTGACCTCTCGCTACCAACTGACATAAACTGTTTAGGATAATTAAGAAACGGAAACTAATAGTCATGAAAACGTGTCATTTTGTTAGTTACTATGACAGTCTATCACAGTTATTTTCTAAGCTACTCAGAAATCAAGTTGCTAAGAGACAAGCAATATTTGCTTATCTAAATATAAGAGATAGATAGGGCATCTTCAAAAACCTCAAGAGATCTGCAGAACATGGCATTCAAAGATGTTTTCTTAACTTAAGATATTTTTGATATCGAGACATGTCAGCTCCTGACAGCACCCCCTATATTACTCCAAGTAGAAGATGAGCATCGAAGAATCTCCAGTGGGAGATGATTGAATTGGTGGTAAGCCATTCTCTTGGCAAGAAAAACCACTTGCTTCAACTGTAGACAGACTTTTGTCCAAAAAGGACCAAACTTGGAAGCAGATAAGTCGACAGCCTAGCTCTGCCAAGACAGGGTAGGCAAGTCCTTCATAATTCCTGCTCTACAACCAATGTCTGTCAGAGAAATGGGGCCAAATGGCTGAAGATTGATGCTGTAATGTATGGAGAGAAAATGGGAACTGTCCAGGCAGCCACTGGTATGTCGTTTCTTAGTTTTGGAAGCTGCAGGCCCTGCACTTCCTATATAATCAGATATATTTATCCCTCTCAGGACTCTGAGGTGGTTGAAGAATAGATAGCTAGAGTCTCATAGTTAAATTTTGAGTTGTTTAGGAATCAAGAGGGTGTTCTGGATCTAAGAAGATATTTTTAAAATTATGAGGCAAGTTAGTATGAAAGCTGAGTTAGATATAGAACTTTAAACTCATGGAGATGGTTAGATAGTAGAATGTTAAAGTCAGGTGCCAAATACATATGGACTGGACATTGGGAATGTATGCTAAGCCATATGACTCTTATAATCGTGGCCTATTTATTTCTGTTGTTTTGTATTGTATTTATAGTTATAAGAAAAAGAACCATTATTTGGACTGAAAGGGAGAGCTGTTGGGGGGAAAAATAAATACCTTAAACTGAAAAAAAAAAAAAGAAGGGAAGAGGATGGTGGGGCTGAGGGGGAGGAGGGTGGAAGGGTGGGACTGGAGGGGGGAGTAGGGAGGGGATTGTGATTGAGATGTAACTTGAAGAAATAAAAAATAAATTATTAAAAAAATAAAATAAAATAAAAAAAAACTTAAATCACACATCGATCCCCACACATTAGTAGTTGGAGACTTCAATACCCCACTCACAACAATGAATAGGTCATCAAGACAGAAATCAAACAGAGAAATAATGAGTCTAACAGAGCTCATGAACCAAATGGACCTAAGAGATTTCTACCGAACGTTTCACCCAAACACAAAAGAATACAACTTCTTCTAAGCACTGCATGGAACCTTCTCCAAAATCGACCATATTGTTGGACACAAAGCAAGCCACAAAAGATGTAAGAAATTTGAAATAACCCCTTGTATCTTATCAGACCACCATGGAATAAATCTGGAATTCAACAACAACAGAAACAAGAAAAAGCCTACACACACATGGAAATTCAGCAACTCTTTACTGGATGACTACTGGGTCAGGGAAGAAATTAAGAAGGAAATCAAAGACTTCTTAAAATCCAACGAAAATGAAGGCACAACATATCCAAACCTATGGGACACAATGAAAGCAGTGCTGTGAGGAAAGTTCATAGTACTAAGCGCCTTCAAAAAGAAAATTGTGAAGGCTCACACTGGAAAATAACAGCTAAACTGCATGATGAATTGAAAAAAAAAAAGAAGAAGAAGAAGAAGAAACAAACACTCAAAAAAGGAAGCAGAAGGCAGGAAATCATCAAACTTAGTGCTGAAGTCAACAACTTAGAAACAAAAAGAACAATACAAAGAATCAATGAAACCAAGAGTTGGTTATTTGAGAAAATCAACAAAATTTAGACAAACACTTAGCCAAATTAACTAAAAGGCAGAGGGAAAAAACCAAAATCAACAAAATCAGAAATGAAAAAGGAGAAATAACAACAGACATTGAGGAAATACAGAGAATCTTTAGGTCCTACTTTAAAAACCTATACTCAACCAAATTTGAAAACTTAAGCAAAATGGACAACTTTCTTGATAGATTCTAACTACCAAAGCTAAATCAAGATCAGGTAAACAGATTAAACAGCCCTGTAACCCCTCAGGAAATAGAAACAGTCATTAAAAATCTCCCAACCAAAAAAAGCCCAGGGACGGATGGTTTCAGCATAGAATTCTACCAGACCTTCAAAGAAGAGCTAATGCCAATACTCTTCAAACTCTTTCACAAAAAAGAATCAAAAGAACACTGCCAAACTCATTCTGTGAGGCCACAGTCACCCTGATTGCTAAACCACACAAAGACCCAACAAAGAAAGCCAACTTCAGACCAATATCTCTCATGAACATAGATGAAAAAATACTTACTAAATTATTGGCAAAACAAATCCAAGAACACATCAAAAATATCATACACCATGATCACATAGGCTTCATCCAGGAATGCAAGGATATTTCACCATAAGAAAATCCATCAACATAATACACCATATAAACAAGTTGAAATAAAAAAATAAAAAAAAACAAGATAATCTCACTAGATGCTGAAAAAGCATGTGACAAAATCCAACATGCCTTTATGCTAAATGTCCTTAAAAGAATGGGCATACAAGGACCCTACCTAGAAATAATAAAGGCAATATACAGCAACCCAGTAGCCAACATCAAATTAAATGGAGAGAAACTTGAAACATTTCCTCTAAGCATAGGGACAAGACAAGGATATTCACTTTTACCATATCTCTTCAATATAGTACTTGAAGTTCTTGCTAGAGCAATAAGACAGGTAAAGGAGATCAAGGCGATACAAATTGGAAATAAACAAGTCAAATTATCCCTCTTTGCAGATGATATGATAGTATACATAAGCAACCCAAAAATTCCACCAAGGAACTCTTACAGCTGATAAACACCTTCAGCAAGGTGGCTTGATACAAAAATTAATTCAAAAAAATCAGAAGCCCTTCTTTATACAACAAATAAATGGGCTGAGAAAATAATAAGGGAAACAACCCCCTTCACAATAGCCTCAAACAATATAAAATACCTGGGGGTAACTGTAACCAAGCAAGTAAAGGACCTGTACAACAAGAACTTCAACCCCTTCAAGAAAGAAATGGAAGAGGCCTTTAGAAGATGGAAAGATCTCCCATGCTCATGGATAGATAGAATCAACATAATAAAAATGACCATCCTACCAAAAACAATATATAGACTCAATGCAATTCCTATCCAAATACCAACACAATTATTTATACATGTGGAAAAAGCAATTCTCAATTTCATATGGAATAACAAAAAGCCCAGAATAGCTAAATCAATCCTGTACAAAAAAAAAATCTAGAAGTGTCATATCACCATCACAGATTTCAAGCTGTACTACAGAGCAATAGTAATAAAACAGCATGGTACTGGTATAGAAACAGACCAGTTACAAATGGAATCAAATTGAAGACCCAGAAATGAACCCACACACCTATGGTCCCTTAATTTTTGATGAAGAATCCAAAACTGTACAATGGAAAAAGGACAGCATCTCCAACAAATGATGCTGGTCTACCTGGATGTCGAGATGTTAAAGAATAAAATTAAATCAATACTTATCACGTTGTACAAAACTTAAGTCCAAGTGAATCAAAGACCTTAACATAAGATCAGACACACTAAATCTATTAGAAAAGAAAGTGGGGAAAACCTTCAAACTCATTGGCCCAGGTGACAAATTCATGAACAGAACACCAACAGCTCAGGACCAAAGACCAACAATCAATAAAAGGGACCTCATGAAACTGAAAAGCTTCTGTAATGCAAAAGACACTGTCATTTGAACAATATGACAGCCTAAGATTGGGAAAAAATCTTCACCAACCCCACATCTGACAGAGGGCTAATATCCATAATTTACAAAGAACTCAAGAAATTAAATGCCAAGAAACCAAATAATCCAATCAAAAAATGGGGACAGAGCTAAAGCAGAGAATTCACAAAGGAGGAATCCCCAATGGCTGAGAGACACTTGAAGAAATGCTCAGCATCCTTAATCATCAGAGAAATGCTACTCAAGACGCAGAGAAATGCTACTCAAGACGACTCTGAGATTCTATCTCACAACTGTCAGAATGGCTAAGATCAAAAACTCAAATGACAGCACATGCTGGTGAGGTTGTGGAGAAAGGGGAACACTCCTCCATTGCTGGTGGGAGTGAAAGCTTGTACAACCACTATGGAAATCACTCTGGAGAAACGTTAGAAAACTTGGGAAGTTTCCTCATCTTATTCATAGCAGCCTTAATTGTAATAGATACAAACTGGAAACAACCCAGATGTCTCTCAACCAAAGACAGAATTTAAAAACTGTGGTACATCTACCCAATGGAATACTATTCAGCTATCAGAAACAATGAAATCAAGCAATTTGCAGCCAAATGGAAGGATCTAGAGAAGCTGGTAGTAAGTGAGCTAACCCAGACCCAGAAGCATGCACATGGCATCTATTCACTTATAGTGGGATTTTAGCCATATAGTGCAGGATAAATACACTACAACCAATGCACCAAAGGGAGCATGAACATAGACATTTTTTTCCTGGCAATGACACATTTTCCTCTAGTGGTGCTGCCTTGTAGGTGTCCAGTATATGAGGAGGCTCTTATGACTGCTGAACTGGGACAGGGAACTGTTATGTATGGACACTCCACTGCAGAGGAGTGGGAGTTAAGGAACAGGTAGAAAGGGTAGGAGGGCAGGACTGGGAGGGGTAGAAAGAGGACACTGTGATGGAGATGTAACCTGAAGTAATACGTAAATAAATAAATAAATAAATAAACAAACAAACCATACAGTTGTTTCTTCCAAATAGAACATTTCATTTTCTCATCATTTTGTTTCATTTTGATTCATTTTAAAATTTGAAAGTATAGCAGTGAGTTTTGAGGGTTAGAAGAATTGATATTGTTTAAATAATATATTTTGTTGGAGAATTGAGAGTCTCTGTTCCTTTCTATATCAGTTCATCTTAAACTATAATATGAATAGGTGTACTTTTGGAATATTATTGAAATATGGATTCTGATTAATACATTGACACATTAGATATTCTATATTCCAACAACCTCCTATGTATGATCTATTTTGAGCAGACACCATCTTGAGTGAAGAATGTATAAACTATTTTTATTCAGATGGATTATTATATCTATTCTTCTGATCATATTTTTTCTATAAGCTAAAATAATTTCAAGAAGTTATTCTATCATGTACTTGTTTTTGAAAGTTTTACACTTATTTTGTTTAATTGGAGGTTAGTACCCAATAAGGTGTAAATAATAAGGTACTGACTATTAAAATGCTGTGAGTTACAGTAATGACTGGCCTAGTACAAATGTTACAGGAGTAAACAAACACTTTATAATTGGGTTTAAGGACAATTCTAAAAGATAAAATTCATGACCACTGCTGTTAACTGAACAAAGTTGGGCAATTTGTGGTTAGGAATATTAGAGGGACCTAAGGGTAACCTACAGCTATTATTCTGCTAAATGAGGGACCTAAGGGTAACCTACAGCTATTATTCTGCTAAATGAACATAAAAGTGGACTGCCATTTTATATATATATATATATATATATATATATATATATATATACATCTATAGGTTATCTCAACTCCCACCTTTATATGAGAATATTTTTATCATTCAGTACATGGGAATTAATACAGAGACTGACAACTTATTAACCTGTTGAGTAAAATGCTGTGATGCACTTGGATCTAATAGGGACAAATGTAAAACCCTTGCTCCAAACACATATGTACTTCATTGTTCAGGATCATTATAGAACAAGACACTTGAAGGATTGTTAGATACATAGTGGAGGATTCCTTGAAAATAGTGTTTTCCTGACATGACTGATTCACAGACACATGAGCTTATGATGTCTGTGAATGCATAGATAAGGCATGGAAAAAGGGAAAGCCTGGAAAAAGTTGCAAGTTGTACTGGAATGAAAAACAAAACCTCACAAAAACTGTAAATAAGAGAGATGTTGAAGAGACTGCTGAAAATACATTCTACATTAGGACAAAGGATAATCTCTGTGTGTGTGTGTGTGTGTGTGTGTGTGTGTGTGTGTGTGTGTGTGT
>CAJQZJ010033999.1:862377-896053 GCA_907164525.1 Lophiomys imhausi
GTGTGTGTGTGTGTGTGTGTGTGTGTGTGTGTGTGTGTGTGTGTGTGCGTTTGTGTGTGTGTGAATTTTGTGGTTTTGACAAATGGTCTCACTATTTAGCAGAAGCTAATCTTGAACTTTCTAAGTATCAAAGGCTGTCATTTATTTTAACCTGTAATCCTCCTGTCCCCAGTCTCTGGAGTCCTGTTATTATGAATATATGTGCTATGTGCCAAAATGAGCAATAAAACATTGCTTTCTGTGTTATAGAGGCTTTAGCATACTACAGGAATCTTAGCGATCCTATATCTCTTTGTTCCTGTTTATGTGGCTAAATAAATGTAGGTAACATGAAAGTCTCTAAAGAAATACATTCCTGTGGAGTTAGTTTGCCTGGCTGTGCTCTGTGACATGCAGGTCATTATTTACTTGCATTTTTATTCTCCTGGCCAAAGTTTATATTATCATTATTATTGAACTAAAGGTATTTGCGTTCTACCAAATTAGAAGCAGGTAAGTTGACAGCCTAGCTCTGCCAAGACAGGGTAGGCAAGTCCTTCATAATTCCTGCTGTACAATCAATGTCTGTCAGACTAACTGGGCCAAAGGGCTGAAGATTGATGCTGTAATGTATGGAGAGAAAATGGGAACTGTCCAGGCAGCCACTGGTATGTTATTTCTTAGTTTTGGAAGCTGCGGGCCCTGCACTTCCTATATAATCAGATATATTTATCCCTCTCAGGACTCTGAGGTGGTTGAAGAATAGATAGCTAGAGTCTCATAGTTAAATTTTGAGTTGTTTAGGAATCAAGAGGGTGTTCTACACCTCACAGTCCCACCTTGCCACCCTCTAACCCCTATCCCTTCCATTCCACTCCTCCTGAGTGGAGTGTCCTTACATAACAGTACCCCACCCCAGTTCAGCAGTCATATGAGGGCCAAGAGCCTCCTCATACACTGGGAACCTACAAGGCAGCACCACTAGGGCAAAGTGTTTCATTAACAGTTAACAAATCTATGTTCCTACTCCCCTTGATCCTTTGGCTATAGTATAGTTATCCTGTCCTATATGGCTAAAATCCGATTATAAGAGAATAGATTCCATGTGCATCCTTCTGAGTCTGGGTTAACTCTCTCAGGATTAGCTGCTCTAGTTTCATACATTTGGCGGCAAATTGCATGAGTTCATTGCTGCTGATGGTTGAGTAGTATTCGGTTGTATAGACATACCACTTTTTTTTTCCATTCCTTGGTTGAGAGACATCTGGGTTGTTTCCATTTTCTAGGTATTACAAATAAGGATGCTATGAACATAGATGAGGAAACATCCTTGTGGTTTGGTGAGGAATCATTTGGATGCATACCCAGAAGTGGTCTGGCTGGGTCTTGAGGTAGAGCTATTCAAAGTTTCTAAGATATTGCCAGACTGATTTTCATAGTGGTTGTACAAGCTTATGGTCCCACCAGCAATGGAACTGTGTTCCTCTTTCTCCACAACCTTGCCAGCATTTGCTGTCATTTGAGTTTTTGATCTTAACTCTTCTGAGGTGTGAGATGGAATCTCAGAGTCCTCTTGAGTTGCATTTCTCTGATGATTAAGGATGCTGAGCATTTCTTCAAGTGTCTTTCAGCCATTAGGGATTCCTCCTTTGTGAATTCTCTGTTTAGTTCTGTTCCCCATTTTTGGATTTTTGGATTGGATTTTTTTTTGGCATTTAATTTCTTGGGTTCTTTGTAAATTTTGGATATTAGCCCTCTGTCATATGTGGGGTTGGTGAAGATCTTTTCCCAATCTGTAGGTAGCCGTTTTGTTTGAATGACACTGTCTTTTACCTTACAGAAGCTTTTCAGTTTCATGAGGATCCATTTATTGATTGTTGGTCTTAGAGCCTGAGCTGTTGGTTCTGTTCAGGAAGTTGTCACCTATGCCAATGAGTTCGAGAGTTTTCCCCACTTTCTCTTCTAATAGGTTTCATGTGTCTGGCCTTATGTTAAGGTCTTTGATCCACTTGGACTTAAGTTTTGTGCAAGGTGATAATTATGGGTCTAATTTCATTGTTTTATATGTCAACATCCAATTAGACCAGCACCATTTGTTGAAGATGCTGTCCTTTTTCCATTGTATGATTTTGGCTTCTTTGTCAAAATTAAGTGACCATAGGTGTGTGGGTTCATTTCTGGGTCTTCACTTCAATTCCATTGATCCACCGCTGTGTTTCTCTACCAGTATCATGCTGTTTTTTTTATTACTATTGCTCTGTAGTACAGCTTGAAATCTCGGATGGTGATGCCTCTAGATTTTTTTTTTAATTGTACAGGATTGAGTTAGCTATTCTGGGCTTTTAAAATTATTCCATATGAAGTTGAGAATTGCTTTTTCCAGGTCTATAAATAGTTGTGATAGTATTTTGATAGGAATTGCATTGAATCTGTATATTGCTTTTGGTAGGATAGGCATTTTTATTATATTGAACCTCCCTATCCATGAACATGGGAGATCTTCCCATCTTCTGATGTCTTCTTCAATTTCTTTCTTCAAGGGCTTGAAGTTCTTGTCATACAGGCCTTTCACTTGCTTGGTTTGGGTTACTCCCAGGTATTTTATATTGTTTTTGGCTAGGGCTTTTGATCTTCCTGCCTTAGTGATGAAATTCAGATTTTCTTTTTAAGGATGTCTTTTTTTTTTTTTCTCTTTTGAACATGTAAAGTATGATATCTTTTTTTCTTTTTATTCTTCTCTCATATACTATATTCCAACTACAGTTTCCTCACCTTCTTCTCTCCAAGCTACTCTCACACACCTCCCATTTTCCTCCAGGTACACTCTTCCTCCATTTCCCTTTAGAAAAGAGCAGACCTCCCAGATATCTCAACCCAACATGTAATATCAAGTTAAAAAAAAGAAACTAGGCACATACCCTTGTATCAAGGCTGGAATGGCAACCAAGTATGATAAAAGGGTCCAAAATGAAGGAACGAGATACATAGATAGTCTTTGCTCCCACTGTTACAAAACCCACAAAAATACCAAGCGATATAACCATAACATATATGTAGAGGACCTAGGTCAGACCCATAAAGTCTCCCTGACTGCTAGTTCAGTCTCTGTTTTTTGTGGTGTCCTTGATCCTTTTGGTTCCTACAATCTTTCCTCCCCTTCATACCCAGAATTTCTTGAGCACTGCCTACTGTTTGGCTGTAGATCTTTGCATCTGTTTCCATTAGGAGCTGGTTAGATCCTCTCTGATGATGATTATGCTGGGTTTCCGTTTACAAATACAGCAAAATATCATCATGAATATTGTGTATTTGTGTGATGGTCATGTTTGGTTCGATCCTAGGTCTCTGGGCTATCCAGCCTCTGATACCTGAACCTCCATGCAGTGTCAGGGGTGGGTTCCCTCTCATGGCATGGGTCTAAATTTTGCCAGTCATTGGCTGGCCATTCCCACAAGCTCTGTGGCACCTTTACCTCAGGACATCTTGCATGCAGGACAAATTGTACATTAAAGATTTTGTGGCTGTGTTGGTGTCCTTATTCCTCCACTGGAAACCTTGACTAATATAGAAGATGGCTGGTTCATGTTCCATATCCCCCATTACAAGAAGTCTTTTCTAGGGTTACCCTCATAGATTCTAAGGAGTTTCCATTGCACTAGGTTTCTTACTTGCCCAACTGAAATACCCCATAATTCCAGTTATCCCTTCTAATATTCTCTTGTCTTTAATATTTAAAAGTTGTTTGTCCTATATCAGTTGCATATCCTCCAGCTATAGTAGATTATCAAAAAATAAACTTTAAAAAGGAAACGTGGATATTGTCATGATTATATTTATTAAACATAAAAGCTCTAGCAAAGAGTAAAATCCTCAGTAGTGCTTACAATTTCTGGTGCTCAAAATCATATGTACAAATTGAAAACATACATTAATGTCTAAAAATTCTTTTTTAAAATAAATTTATTTATTTATTGCTTCAGGTTACATCTTCATCATGGGGTCCTCTTTCCACCCTTCCCAGTTCCGGCCTTCTACCCTCTACCCCCTAACCCTTCCTTCCCACTCCTCTGGAGTGGAGTGTCCCTACATAACAGTCTCCCGCCCCAGTTCAGAAGCCATATGAGGGCCAAGATCCTCCTCATACACTGGGGGCCTACAAGGCAGTACCACCAGGGAAAAGTGTCTCATTGCCTGGGAGAGAAAACAAAACAAACAAGCAAAAAAAAAAAAAAAAAAAAAAACTCTATGTCCATGTTCGCTTTGGTGCAATGAATGCAGTATAGATATCCTGTACTATATAGGTAAAGTGCTACTATAAGTGAATAGATGCCATGTGCATCCTTCTGAGTATGGGTTAGCTCACTCAGGATGAGCTTCTCTAGTTTCATCCATTTGGCTGCAAATTGCATAATTTCACTGTTTCAGATAGCTGAGCAATATTCCATTCTGTAGATGTACCACAGTTTTTTAATCCATTCTTCGGTTGAGGGACATCTGGGTTGTTTCCAGTTTCTAGCTATTACAAATAAGGCTGCTATGAACATAGATGAGGAAACTTCCTTGTGATTCGGTCTAAAAATTCTTGAAAGAAGCACTTTTTGTTTTCAGGAATGAAACAGAACATTATGCCACCAATGGTGTTTTTTTCTTATTATAATGTTTATCTAATTACATCAAGTTACATCTCCGTCATAGTGCCCTCTTTCCACCCCTCCAGGTTCCACCCTCTCATCCTCTCCTCCCCCTCCCTACCCATCCCACTCCTCCAATGTGGAGTGTCCCTATACATCAGCCCCTTAGTTCAACAGCCATATGAGGGCTAAGGGCTTCCTCTTGCACTGGGGGCCTACATGGCAGCTCCACTAAGGCAAATTGTCCCATTAAGATGTAACAGTGTCTATGTCCCTGATCCTTTTGATGTGTTGGCTATAGGATAGTTATCCTGTACTATATGGCTAAAATCCAATTATAAGTGAGTAATTGCCATGTGCATCTTTCTGAGTCTGAGTTAGTTCAATACAGTAATTAACATTTTGTTTGTTTCAATGAAACTACCTTATTAAAACTCACCTATTTTGTGGTATCCTGTATTTTAAGAATGTTTTATTGGTGGTATGAATGGAAGGAAACTTAGTTAATAACTTCTTTTTTTAACATACATTTAGGTAAATGATCATATACAACAGAACTTGGTGTACATTTCTTCTAATATAAAAATTACCTTTGGAAACTATGTGATATTCAGTTGTTTTCAGTTTCTACCTCAGTATTGTGAACATGCAGTTATGTGTGTACATACTCAAAACAGTGATTCAACTGAGTAGTTATGTATTTTAACAATTCTTATACTCAGCAGTGCATCTTTTATTGAGACATGTAGTACTCCACTCAATTTTCTGAGAATAAAAATAAGTATGGAGTCTTGTTAAGCATTGACCAAAGTCTAAGGAGTTGAATATAACCACATTTGATGGAGTTAGGAGGTAAGGGCCTAAGATACACTGGAGATTATGACTTTTCTCTCATCTCTAACTTCTACGTCATTTCATACTTTCTCTGTTGACTTTGCACTATTTGCATTACTAGGCTCCAGCTAAAATGTGCTGCTTTTCAGATATTTAGTTTGCTTTCCGTTGAATTGTCCATCCAGTAATTGCCAGAAGAATCTAGTGCTGACAGGTAGTGCATGGCATCTGGAGACTGTTGAGCATTAATTTCTAATTTTATTAAACAAATAGCAATAAAAATGTGAGCTAGGTCTCTTCCTCTATCTCAAAACTAACATCCTTCAAATCAGATATCTCCATGTAGAGTTTCATTTTATTTATTTTCATGGCCAGTATCATAAACACCAAGATAAATATCAAAATCTTCTGTGTAGTAGTATTTTCAGATAATGAAAATTTACTCTAATTTAATCCAAATAAAAGTCAATGTGTTATTGTTGCTTTATCAAAAGCAGTGAATATATGTATCTGGGTTTATATTATTATTTTGTTTTCTGATAGTAAGAATAGTTTGATGAATGGGCACTGCATGTTTTATTTCATAAAAGCTTACTTTATTTTACCCTGAAAAGTATTTCATTTATTTATTAGTGTTACAACTATATTTATATTTTTTACTAATAAAATTTAAACTATAAGTACTACTTAAATATCCATTGCATCACTGAAGAATTCAATATTAAAAATATCTTTTGTAGCTTGATATCTTTAGCCTTATCTTATTTTTTTCTGTTTCTTATTTCCTTTTAAACTGTTTAGATGACTGCAAATATGGTCTATGACTGCAAAATGTATTTTGCTTCATGTAGTTTAAGTGAAAGGTAGTACACATAGTTGGTGAATTTAGAGATTTTTTAAAAAATCTGACAAGTTAAAGAAAGCATGACTTTGTTGTCTAAACAAAAGGAAAGCATTTTAGAAAATAACAGATATGATCCCACAGTACAACTTAAAGTCAAAAATATAATAATATTAAGAAAATTTGCTTTGTAATCAGGGACATAGGCCAGGTGGTAAAGTACTGACTAAGCAATCTTCATGCCCTGAATTTGGATCCCAAGCACGATGTAATTCAGGTGCTGAAGATGAAAACAACAGGAATCCACTGCTTGTTATTCAACTACTCTTGCTGATTCATTGAACATTGGGTTTAACAAAAGACCATATCTAAAAATATAAGATGGAAAAGTGATTAAGGCAGACAGCAAAGGTTGGTGTCTGTCTTCCATCCTCCATGCACACTTAAACACAGGTACACAGTTACATGAACATATCAACCATACACACACACACACACACACACACACACACACACACACACACATTAATTTTATCAGCATACCAATATTGGCAATAATGAGAATATTTATAAAAAAATAATTCCATAGTAAATAAGAGATTTTTAAAGTGCAGTCAGTATTACCTAAAAAGTACAGGGGCCTTTGCAGTTTTACAGTATAGCTACATATAATCTTTACAGAGAAAACAATTCTACATTTTAAATAGTATTTAAAAAGCTATGTTGTAAAGGTCATTTGCTATTTGCAAGTAAAACACTGTTCAGTTTGTGTATAAGCATATTATAGTCATTTGTTATTCATAGTTTTATATACTTGTGATAGCGTAGCCAAGAAAAGTTTTCCTGATGGGGAAAATAAGTTTTTCTCTGAATTCTGCTCTCCTCATTTAACAAATGTGGGAAATATTTATCTCACATCAAAATCCATATAGAATCTAGTCTAAGTAGGTGATTACAATACATACATTTAAAAATGAACACTGGTTTCTGAGCAAATGTAATAACACAGGAATGCATGATGAATGTTTCTAACATGTATGAGACCACTTGTTCACTGCTGTGTTAAGCTCACACATGTTTTATGAACAGAGAAAAATGCATCTCCCCACCTCCAGACCCCCTTACTGCACAAGGTCAATGCTGTTGTCAATATCTTTCCAGGTCCAACACCAATAATGCTGGTGGCTGCTCTGAATTGCACCACAATTTGGTTACTAAGCAAGTTAACATTCACGAATACACACACTTACATTAGATTGGAAACTCTCTTTTCAACTGAATGTTATTTGAACTGCTTTGGTCAACATACATTATTAATCTTAAGACTGTTACAAAGTGAGAAGGAAAAATATACATTCCTCTGCTCTATGAAACCCTAGAATAAGAGATTCTTTAAGTCTTGCCCGTTGCATCTAAAAGTATTCCAAAACCTCCCTGTGCTGCCCCAGCTCTTTTCACCCATTCAGTTGTATCACTATATAAATCCTGGCTCAGATTGCTAGTCCAAAATTTTTAAATATAGACTTTGCAGGCTATTGAAACAAAAAAAAGGAAAGGAGAAGTGTCAACTCTTCTTGCTTTTTCCAACTCTGACTTTGTAGTATATGGTGGGAGTAAATTGTCCACACCTCAACCAAGTGATTGCTTTCACATTCTCAGTGTTTCCATCTTTGCGAGGAACAAGCAGCAACTAGCAATCATGAGAGTAAGTCCAACAAGACATGTAAAAAAACTTCAGTATGCCTCCTATAGGATGATTAGTCACATAAATGTAGAATGCGCCTATATCATAACTGTATTTAGCATTCCTTTTCCCTTTCTCCTCACCTCCTATCTGTCTCTTGAAGGTATAATATCAAATTCAAGTGCACAAGAATGCAATTGTGTGGTTTTCACAGATTCTTCCAATAATATACATGGATAATACCAAAGAAACCTTGTAACATAACTTCCATGATGTAAAAGTTAAGGTAGACTGAGTGTGGGGGGGCAGTTAAAAGAATGTGTGGTACAGGCGAGAGGAAGGGGAGTTAATGGGAGTAAAATATGACAGCAATGAAAGAGAGTAGATGCAGAAAGGAAGGTTCCAATTGGCTGGAAATGTACAGATATTTCTTTTCTTTATTTCATCTGTGTTAGTTCCATAGAATTTAGCTTGCATAGGATATAAATAACAATAAGTTAAGAGTAAAAAGGAAAGATATGATAACCTTATAAAATCATGCTGACTATAAAAAGGTTAGCCATTAAATATTAGCAAATATGTGTTTAATGAAAAGGCCTTGAGGAGTGTGGTTATCTAGAAAAAGATATGTTCCAGAAGAATGGCATGTGAGTGACCAGAGCTGACTGTGAACTCTTGTGAGAGCACAAGGTGGAAAGTTTCAGGGCAGATAAATGGATTTGTGACAGAAGGTAATGGCTTGGCAAAATTAGAGGCTTAGTGAATTATATGAATTTAGTGTACATTTTGGCATGAAAAAATATTGCTGTAAAGTATTCTAGTTGAGAAGGTAGAACTGTTAGTGCCTTGAGATGAGCAGGATACAAAGGTGTTTTGAGCTAGACATAGTTTTAAGGCCAGAAAACACGCCTCTGAATGCAAAGTGACTACATCCTTACTCTCTTGAAAACAGAAGGCAATAGATTTTGAATACACAGGGCAGTTTTCTTTTCATTAATTAATTATCTTTACATCCCAATGAGAGTTTCCCCTCTCTCCTCTCCTTCTAGTCCCTCCCTCTCATCTCCCCTCCACCGATGTACCCCTCCCTTTCTTCTCAGAGAAGAGAACTGCCATGGATATAAACTCACCTTGGTATAGCAAGTTGTAGTAGGGGTGGGCATATCTTCTTCTACTGAGGCTAGACAACGCAGTTAAGCTTTGGGAAAAGGGTACAAAGGCAGGCAACAGAGTCTGGGACAGCCCCTGCTCTTGCTATTAGAGGTCCCACATGATTCCTCAACTGAAGAATAGATAAAGACAACATGATATATTTACACAATGGAATATAACTCAGCTTATTAAAAAGAATGGCATCATGAAAATTTTAGGCAAATAGATGTAGCTAGAGGTCAAGGGAATCACAAGAAATTTTCTTCATAGTGAGATACAGAGAGGAAATGTCTGCTTTAGAGAGGAGTAGAAGTGAGTGTGCATGTGAGGTCACAGTGGTAATACAGGCTTGATGTGAAGCCTAAACGTATAGTCCACATCACACCTGTAGAAAGTCCATGCAAAGACATTGTCAATGATGCTTTGCAGTACTGAAGTTAGCATCCAACATATTCAGTCTGCCTCTCAAGGTTCTTCATAATAGAATGTGCTTTAGCAAATGTATTTCATTGCCAATAAAAAGCTGTCTTCTACCACTCCCTACTGTCAGGGACATAGGCCTTTTCTAGACAATTTATGCTATTCTTCTAAAATAAATACTGGAACCTGTCTCTTTTTTTCTTTTTTTTTTAATTCAGTTGTTTATTTTGCATTCTATCACCATCCCCCTTCCCCTCCTCCCAGTCCACCCTCCCATCCACATCCCCCTGACTGCCCTCCCCACCCAATACCAACTCACTATGGCACATCTAATCACATCAGAACTAAGTGCCTCCACTTCTATTGAGGTAACATAAGGCAGCTAGCTCTGCTAGGAAAATGAGTTCCAGTGGGAGGCAACAGCATCTAAGTCCAACATCTATACCCTATACCCCTTTCCAGTTGTTAGGGGATCCACTTGAGTACTAAGCAGTCCATCAGCTTCATATATGTAGTGGACCTAGGACCAATACATGCAAGTTGTTTGGTGTATCAGTCTCTATGAGCCCCCTGTATTCATGTTAATTGGCTATGTAGGTCTCATTTTGGTGTCCTTGATCACTCCAGCTTCCTCAAACCTTCCTCTACCTTTTCTTCATTAAAAAAAAAAAAAGTTTCTTTTTTATTAGAATTGTCCAACTGTCTGTTTTTTTCCTTTCTTTTTTTTTGGAGGGGGGGTGTGTTAAGACAGGGTTTCTCTGTATGTAGCTCTGGTGGTCCTACAACTTGCTCTGTAAACCAAATTGGCCTTGAACTCACAGAGTTTTGCCTGGTTCTGCCTCCCACGTGCTGGAATTAATGGTGTGCCCCACTCCCACCTGGTGTCCAAATGTCTTTTAAGGGTATTTTACATTATGTCCTTTGAATTAAATCTACTGTGTTTACTCCAATCCATAACTGATTCAGACAGAATTACTGTTCATGTTATCATTATATTGTATATGACTTTACACTTCTGTTTGATTTTTCACTAAAAACAATAACAATTATAGAGATCTGTTTGTTTACATGCCAAATGGATTATCCTAATTTTACTAATATCTTTGCAATCTCTGTGAAGTATTGAGTTTTAAGATACCTACACATTTTTTTTGATGAGAAGAATATGTTATCTGATTTATATTAGCTAAAGAGAGACTCAGGTGAATTTTCTAACTACAAGTCTGTCTTTCCTTTATACCACAGCTTCTCTGTAATGTGACTAAACAGGAAAAGGCCTGCTCAGCTTTTCTATTGGATTTTTCTTCAAATCTAAACAATATCTCTAAAATTAGTTAATGAAGGGTTTTTCTTTAATGAATAAATTAATAAAATATACAGATACTAGTTTCTGCTCAGGAAACTAGGTATAACTGTTGTCTGTGGAAAGTTATGATGTAAAACACAATGGAGTTTTCCAAAACTCATTCCCTTTAACATTCATTATTTTAGACTGTTCATGCTCCCTAATCATGCCATAAGATTATACACACAATGTGATAGCATTAAGAAAATAGAGCTTTGAAAGATAATTCACTCATTCTGAATCACCAACCAAAGAACACGCATGGACTTGTCCTAGGCCCACTACACATATGAAGCTGATGGGCTGCTTGGTCCTTAAGTGGATCCCCTAACAATCAGAGTTGGAACTGTCTCTGACTTGGATGCTGTTACCTCCCTCTGGATCCTGTTTTCCTAACAGGGCTGCTTCATCTTGTCTCAGTGGAAGAGGAGGTTATTAGCCCTGATGCAATCTGATGTGCCAGAGTGAGTTGGCACCGAGTGGGGAGGGTGTGAGGGAAGTGGATGGGAGGGTGGGAATGGTAGGAGAGGAGGGAGTGGGTTGAGGTTGGGATGTAAAATAAACAAACTAATTAATTAATGAAAAAAAAAGATAAGTCACTCATAAAGGTGGGGCTGTTGTGACAGTGGTTGGAGACCACATGGGGAACGAAGTGATGAGAGCTTGTGCTGCCTGCTATGCAAACACAGTAAGGCTGCTCTCTAGAAACTATGAACACAGTAAGCACAGCCTTCGTCAGATGCTAATAATATTTTATTATTAAAATATTTAGCTATCATACTGTACAAAATACCTCTTCTTTTTATTGAAAAATTTAAATCGTAAATTTCAGAGAATGTCATGAATGAGTAATATACATACATACAATTTGCACACCTCCCTCTGGTTTCCCAAAACTGAGCTGTGTCTTCTCTTCAAATTCAAGACCTCTTCTTTTATTGTTATTGCTACATATATGCATGTGTGTAAAAATGTGTATTTCCACATATGTTTGTAAAAATATGTACGCATATACATATAGGTATGTGTGTACATTAAATGCCTGACACGGAGTGGTGCACAGTCCTCCTCATGTTCTTAATATAAGTTCTTCTTTATATTACATGGGTTTTTTTTCCCTCTGGAACTAGAGTTTAAACATGGTCAGCACCTTTTGATCATAGTCCAATATCTGTGCCCTTGGAATCTAAGGTGATGACTGCCATTATAAGGTGATGCTGTGATACATAGTGATGTCCAAATGGAAAGGAAGACATGAAGGGAAGAAGGAAGGCAGAAGAAGAATGGAGGCAGAAAGGGATATATTGATACATTGATTTTGATGAAAGTTTTTTTCCTGTGTGTGTTTTACATTGTAGCTCTAATCATTTTTATGAAATTTTTATTTCATCATGTATTTATAATTAAATTTAGACTCAACTGATGAGTCATGTCAGAAAGTAAAACTACATGATTTTGTCATTAATTCCATAAATCTTGACAGAGATTTTAGGACCTAGCTTGTAAACTGTTCAATAATTTACAGTGTGTTAAATATCTAGGAAAAGTGAATAACATCATTGAAAATTTTAAAAAGAACATGCTATATATCCAATTTGCTGTAAAATTATTAATTTCTCCTTGAGGTAATTCAACCTTGATATATAGCAATGTTTGCAATCATATTTGACTATAAAGACAATTTAAAATATAATTTCAGTAAGAAGTGAAGTTTCTATGTTTAATAGATGTTCCTGAGCTTGTTTCATATAGCATGAGGTTTTTCTCTATTTATTAGTGACTTATCTGAAAGACCACCAGATACCTTCTGTTGTTTGAACATCTTAATTATAGCTCCATGAACTGAGTAGAAATTATTTTTGACAATATTTTTTTCTTAAAGTTAGATGATGCAAATGAATTGGACAATATTCCATGCATCTCATGTCATTTATGCTTTAATAAATGGTTACTATGAACAAGACAGCTGTTGGAAAGGTGGATGCTTTATTGTTTGCAAAGCATGAAATATTGCCAAGATAGAGTCAGAATAATAATCATTTTGTTTTGATAGTATTTGAACAAAGAACTTTACGTGTTAGCATATGTCACTGAATACTTTGTATCTTTTCACCTCATCACTACAAATAAGTTCAAACACGGGTGACTTGAAATGCCTGCCTTAGATATTACATGGTATATAAGCTCCTAACCTAGAAAGGACTCTTTTTCTAAATAGGCCAATAACCTGGCAACTGACTGAAAATTTTGTTTAAGCATCATCAGTCCATATTTTTACAAAAGATTCCACTGGTGTTTGGACATAGAAAAACAGATGGTTTCTAGTTTCATATTTGTTTCTAAGCAAGCCCATGGCAAAAAAAGTAAGACTAAACTTGCTGTGCTTATGCATTCTATATGTAAACTGATGGAATGTAAACACAAACTTATCAGGGTCATTTCTTGATTGGCTCTCTACATAAACATACATAGTCCAGTTTTGTATCTGTTATCATAATTTATAGCCAAATTTTAAGGTACTACCAACTAATCTACTAGGTCAACAACAAATATCATCTATAATAACCATTTCATACTTGTGAATTCCATCAATAACTGAATAAATAATACATACAGACAACGCTACCAAGTTATATTGACACTTCTGGATGGGACCTGCTCACCCTTGGACCTCAGTTGGATTAACTTATTTTTGTTGACCCTGGGGAAATACTTCCTTAGGATTTTTCCCCAGAAATAGGAAACATCTTTGGAATTCTAAATTTAGAATATGTCCTTTCAAATGAATCTACATTTTGCCAAATGGGAGCTACTGATGGAGGGGGTCTCAGGTTAATGGAATCTGTTTTTATTCCCAGTTCACATCAGAAGTTTATCTTTATGAGATCTAATCTCTTAAACAATTCTAGATGGTTTGTAACCTGCAGTCTCCTGTTCACAAGTTCAAGCTTACTCATATACCTTTTGTAGCCAAAGTTCACAGTTTTTTAATCCATTAATTGTTCTCTCACACTGATCTTTTTTATTGTTTTTTTTTATTTCTTCAAGTTACATCTCAATCATAATCTCCACCCTCCTCCCCTTTCCAATCCCACCCTCCTACACTGCTCTTCCCCCTCATCCTCCTATCTGTTTTTTTTGTTTTGTTTTGTTTTTGTTTTTTTTTTAATTTCAGGTATCTTTTTCCCCCCCAACAGCTGTCTCAAACTGATCTTAATGAAAGTAGTAAGGAAAAACCAAGGCAGAGCCTTCATGTTGTCCTTGTCTTTGTAATTTGTCAAATAACTTAAAACATTACATTCCAGTCCCACCTCATCCATATACCTAGGACATTAACAGAATATGCCCAGATTCCTTGACAGAATACAAACAGAGTGGCCATTAGTTAAGTTATCAATAAATTTCTTGTTCACCTCTGAAACATGAGCCAGGGCTCCATGGTGCAAATATTTTCCAACTTCTCTTCTTTCAAACTCTCAGCAGACCATCTTATTAGTATGAGTTTGTGGCATTAGTAGGATTTTCTAGCCCAAAGTTCGGAACTCTTCTGCATTCCTTGGCAAAGAGTTCCAAGGTTAAGAATCACATGGTAGGCTTATCATAGAAACAGCCACAGTTATTCTGTGTACCAACCCTGGATACCAATCTTTCTCATTACTGTGATAAAATATAGAGACAAAAGCAACTTAAAATCTAAAACTTTTGTTTTGACTTGTAATTCCAGAGGGATACACTTCGTCTCAGCTCCCCACAGCTTAGGAGAATGATAGCAAGAGTCCCTGCCTGGTCACATTGGATCCACACTCTGAAAACAGAGAGTGAAGTGTGAAGGAAGCCCACAGACCTGACCAGAGATACACTTTCTCTAGTAAAACTTTATCTTTTAAAAGTTCCACAAACTTCACAAGCAATACGAACTGCTTGGGACTAAGTAATCAGGCATATAAACCTAAGTGGGGCATTTCACATTCAAACTGCAACAGAAATGTTTGTCTCAGTGGTTGTTCGGTTACTTATCAGAGGATACCAGAAACTGAGAACAGTGTAAACAAAATAACGCACAAAACTACAACTGATGTGATTCATTTCACATTGACATAGTGATAAAAACAAATATCTCGGTTAGTAGCAACTATAATTTGTAATAAAAACAAGTATCAGAGTATCACTGTGTGAGTCTCTGAAAAAGGAAGATAGAAAAATTAAAACAGAGCAACAAATAGACAATTTGTAGGTCATATTTCATGAAACCTGAATAAAGACCTTAAAGAATTCTTGAATGCTAAAGAGACTTTAGAGATGCCATAGTCTCCCATGTCTACTATCGGTTACCCTTTATTTTAATCACTAATTGTTGAGAGTAGTTGTGACATAATGTTCACAAATACTCACTGTTAAATTTTATTTTTTTATTTTCTTGTTTTTCTGAGATATGATTTCTTTGTGTATCCTTGGCTGTCCTCGACTCACTATGTAGATCAGTCTGACCTTGAACTCACAGAGATCTGCCTGAATCTACCTCCAAGTGCTAGGATGAAAGGTGTGCACCACCATGCCCAGCCTAAATTTTATTTTAATGAACACTTTTAACAGAACTTTCCAACAACTTTATTTGTTTGTAAATTACAGTGCAAATTGTATTCATTCACAAAACTCTCTATGTTTTACATTCCAATGGAAAGGTACGAAATATCAAACTTACAAGTGTCATGTCTTAAGGTCAGCATACAATAGAGACACTTCAACATTACCTTTTTTCATAAGAATATTTGAAACAGACAAATTATAGAAGTAGTCTTAGAACCTGTCAACAGGTGAATGGATAAAGGAATGCGGGAAACTTATAATAAGGTTTTTGGAGTTTTGTTTGTTTGTTTTACAGTAAAGAATGAAATTATGGGATTTTCTAGAAAATTGAGGTAGGTATCTGGATGTCATCCTAAGCTAGATACAGAGAGATAAATAGTACATATTTTCTTCTACAAATATATTCCAAGTAAAGAAAACCTGATGGAAATAGAGGAGAAACACTTTGGAAAGAAAAGTGGAACTGTGGAAAGGAGAAAAAGGCAAAAAGATGGACACTTATCTAAATTCATTATCTACACATTCATGAAAATGCTAAAATGAAGCACATTATCCTGTAAAATAAATATGTGCTAGTAAACAGTGAAAAAAAATGATCATTAAAGCTAGTTTTGTGGATTTCATCAATACAGAGTCCAGAGAAGTCTGTATTTGTAGACAATTTGTAGACCATTGATTTTGGTGATGATAATAGTTTTTAAATAATATTTCACAAATCTCATTTTATTAAGTTATTTTATCCAAAATATCCTGGTGTATTTTGTTTTAAAAAAACTATAAATTGTTTGCAATAAATTTTAGCAAACTGTTACCAGATTCAAGCTATGTATATGGAACAAGCCATAAAATGCTATAAGATTAAATGATCTGGAAATGTTTATTTTAATGGTATTGAGAGAATAATAGTAGTAACTACATATTTTGCTTTTTAATTTTCCCTGCAATGCATTTATGTACACAACGAATAAGAAATAGGACAGAGGAGAACAGATATTAGAGGAGGAGAGTCAGAATGATGGGCATGTAGGATAATACAAATGATCACTCATTTTTTAGCAAGATTTTAAAATCAAGAGGGCATGCTTGGGAAAAACAATATGTACATTTGAAAGATCTTGGGCTAGTCATATGGCTCAGGATTTAAACTACATGTCTCACAACTATGAGGATATAAGTATTTTTTTCATCTCTAGTATTGTGTAAAATGTTCTCTACAGTAGTAGCAGAGCTGAGAAGCAGAGCTAGATGGACCAATGGTGGTAATTGGTCAATCAATCTAGCTAAGTAGTTCCAGGATTAGTGACAGAACCTATCATAATGAGTAAGAATAAATAGAGACTGACTGGGGAAGATAACCTATATTAATCTCTGGCTTCCACATGAAAAGACTCCATGAATACATACTCATACAGACATAAGCACATATATACTACGTATGCTACACACACACACACACACACACACACACACACACACAAAGATAAGTTAGAAAGATGTCTCAAGTGAAAATGCTCATCTACCTTGAAAATGCATGACAAAGGTAATATGCTTTGTGTTTTCCCTATAGTGACCACATATAGAAAAGTAAAACAGATCTCTTTCCCCTATGCTGCTGGTGTGTAGTCATAGATTCTCTTGGGGGCATCCTGTCTGACTCTGATGCCTGCCTTTAGATCCTGGTTCCTTAACGGGATGCCTTGTCTGGCCTCAGTGGAGACCTGTGGGACTTAATGTGATAGGGAGTGGGGGATCTCCCTGTTCTCTGAGGAGAAAGGAAGGGGACTATAGGGGGATGGCATTGTGTGTGAGAAGGAATTGGGAAGAAAGGAGGGAGTGGGGGCAAATACAGGGTGTAAAGAGAATAAATAAATAAATTAATGGAAAGAAATAACTAGTTGAACTAGAAAAAAAAAAAGCTTAAAAGCAGCCTGGGCTATATGAGACACATCTCCAAACAACTAAAAAATGAAGTAAAACAACAAAATTACTAAATTAACATAGTATAATGTAAAATGTTTGCTTATTTTCCTTATGCCAATGTTCGGAATTAGTAACAAATTCCAACTTAATAACATTTTTCATGTACATATTTCAATAACTTATTTGTCAACTATTTATATTGTAATTGAAGACAATATATCTGGTTTTGGTAATCTGATTCCAAATTTATATCTACAGCATGCTTTTAAAGAATGAATACAAAATAAAATTTCTAAGACCATGATTGTGAGTCACAGCAGTGACTTGTTCAGTCCTTTCTGTCTATATCTTGGATTTCTCTCATAAGCTACTCCTCCAAAAAAAAAAAAAGACTTCAAGGGGTTTGGCATTTTGTAAATTAAAGGCATTAAACCCAGTTCCATTATAATTCTAAAATCCGAATTTCTTTCTTTCTCATAGCATAGTCAACAGTTTCTTCTGGCTTCCTGCTACTTTATAGAGATATTATGACAACACATTTTGATGAGCCCTACAAAGACCCTCTCTACAGGGTAGGGTCCATAAAGTTGACCCTCAAATGATTGATTGTGGTATAGAGACATTCTCAACAAAAAGATTAGTTGCTGCGACTGCCTAGGGTGACTCCTCCATTTTGACTTCTACTTAAGCAAGACATTTTTGTTTTAATTTATATACCTTCATCTCTTCTACTAGTATATAGTCACATTTTTATTATTTTTTTAAAAATATTATGTTACAATGCTGGTTCTGCTGTACTAATTGAGATTTGGCCAAAATTTTTCAAAATCACAAGGAACAGGATGAACGAAACAGTATAGGAGAAATGGCTCAGTGATAACTCAGAATTCAAAATTATCACAGCAAAGCCATAAATCAAAGTATTCTGAGAAACAATGGGGAGGCAGTGTGGCTTGCTGTTACCTCTTTACTTTAATGCAGATGCTACCCAATTTCTAGGAATGAGTCAACACTACAAGCTATTTTCCAAATTTAATTCTCTCAAAGGTGCCTTTAAGCTAGAACTAGGTCCTGATAAAATGTTGTAAGTTAAAAGAAACCAGAGAAAGGCATACAAATTATTTTCAGCTCATTTATAAAGGCCAGAGCATGAACACAGGGACATTCTTTCTTTTGAAAAGTGAAAAGCTAGCTTTTACTTAAGATTGCTCTTGATGAAATACCCTAGGGCTGAGGTTAGACTTTTTGAACTTGCTGTTCAAAAACAAAATAAAATGTCTCCATGCTTTTCTCATAAGTAACTCTTTGGTAGGTAGAAAAGGAATTTCTAATTTACCATTTTCTTATGAGCTGGCTTTGAGCTAGAAGAGACATCTACTGAAAATGCAAGAATGCTCATCTACCTTGAAAATGCATGACAAAGGTAATATGCTTTGTGTTTTCCCTATAGTGACCACATATAGAAAAGTAAAACAGATCTCTTTCCCCTATGCTGCTGGTGTGTAGTCATAGATTCTCTTGGGGGCATCCTGGTGAAGCAGAGTTGATCTGCTTAGTATTGTGAACTAAGGATCAACATACTACAGATGTTTCCTGGCAGCCATCTGAGGGTTTAAAGCACAGGCCTGATTTAAACACAGTGCATTCGAGCATGTAGTGCTCTGACAATAGAGCTGGTCTTTATTGCTCCCACATTGCCTATGCTTCAGTATGATTTTAAGTGAAATTAAATTTATCTTCCATGTACAGATACACATTATCCACATACAAAATATTTAATATTTTTCACAATCAATGCTTTGTTGTACTCATTATTTTCAGATGAAACATTCTTGCATTTTCAGTAGATGTCTCTTCTAGCTCAAAGCCAGCTCATAAGAAAATGGTAAATTAGAAATTCCTTTTCTACCTACCAAAGAGTTACTTATGAGAAAAGCATGGAGACATTTTATTTTGTTTTTGAACAGCAAGTTCAAAAAGTCTAACCTCAGCCCTAGGGTATTTCATCAAGAGCAATCTTAAGTAAAAGCTAGCTTTTCACTTTTCAAAAGAAAGAATGTCCCTGTGTTCATGCTCTGGCCTTTATAAATGAGCTGAAAATAATTTGTATGCCTTTCTCTGGTTTCTTTTAACTTACAACATTTTATCAGGACCTAGTTCTAGCTTAAAGGCACCTTTGAGAGAATTAAATTTGGAAAATAGCTTGTAGTGTTGACTCATTCCTAGAAATTGGGTAGCATCTGCATTAAAGTAAAGAGGTAACAGCAAGCCACACTGCCTCCCCATTGTTTCTCAGAATACTTTGATTTATGGCTTTGCTGTGATAATTTTGAATTCTGAGTTATCACTGAGCCATTTCTCCTATACTGTTTCGTTCATCCTGTTCCTTGTGATTTTGAAAAATTTTGGCCAAATCTCAATTAGTACAGCAGAACCAGCATTGTAACATAATATTTTTAAAAAAATAATAAAAATGTGACTATATACTAGTAGAAGAGATGAAGGTATATAAATTAAAACAAAAATGTCTTGCTTAAGTAGAAGTCAAAATGGAGGAGTCACCCTAGGCAGTCGCAGCAACTAATCTTTTTGTTGAGAATGTCTCTATACCACAATCAATCATTTGAGGGTCAACTTTATGGACCCTACCCTGTAGAGAGGGTCTTTGTAGGGCTCATCAAAATGTGTTGTCATAATATCTCTATAAAGTAGCAGGAAGCCAGAAGAAACTGTTGACTATGCTATGAGAAAGAAAGAAATTCGGATTTTAGAATTATAATGGAACTGGGTTTAATGCCTTTAATTTACAAAATGCCAAACCCCTTGAAGTCTTTTTTTTTTTTGGAGGAGTAGCTTATGAGAGAAATCCAAGATATAGACAGAAAGGACTGAACAAGTCACTGCTGTGACTCACAATCATGGTCTTAGAAATTTTATTTTGTATTCATTCTTTAAAAGCATGCTGTAGATATAAATTTGGAATCAGATTACCAAAACCAGATATATTGTCTTCAATTACAATATAAATAGTTGACAAATAAGTTATTGAAATATGTACATGAAAAATGTTATTAAGTTGGAATTTGTTACTAATTCCGAACATTGGCATAAGGAAAATAAGCAAACATTTTACATTATACTATGTTAATTTAGTAATTTTGTTGTTTTACTTCATTTTTTAGTTGTTTGGAGATGTGTCTCATATAGCCCAGGCTGCTTTTAAGCTTTTTTTTTTCTAGTTCAACTAGTTATTTCTTTCCATTAATTTATTTATTTATTCTCTTTACACCCTGTATTTGCCCCCACTCCCTCCTTTCTTCCCAATTCCTTCTCACACACAATGCCATCCCCCTATAGTCCCCTTCCTTTCTCCTCAGAGAACAGGGAGATCCCCCACTCCCTATCACATTAAGTCCCACAGGTCTCCACTGAGGCCAGACAAGGCATCCCGTTAAGGAACCAGGATCTAAAGGCAGGCATCAGAGTCAGACAGGGCCCCTGCTCCTGTTATTGGGAGACCTACATGAAGCCCAAGATAAAATACATCTGCTACATTTGGGCAGGGATACGTAGGTCCAGCCCATACATGCTCTTTAGTGAGAGGTTCAGTCTCTGTGAGTCTCCATGGGCCCAGGTTAGATGACTTCGTGGGTTTTTTTTATGAAGTCCTTGACTCCTTTGGCTCCCTCAATCCTTCTTCAACTCTTCCACAAGCTGTGGTTCTCTACATCTGTTTCCATCAACTGCTGGGTTAATGGACCCAGCAGAGGGGTAGAAGCCTTTCAGAGGACCCTTATGGTAGGCTCCTGCCTGCAAGCCTAACAGAGTAGCATTAATAGTGGCAGGGGTTGGTCCTTTCCCACAGGATGTATCTCAAGTTGGACCAGTCTTTATTGGCCATTCACTCAATTTTTGCTCCATCTTTATCCCTGTATATTTTTTATACCAGACAAATTTTGGGATGAGGGTTTTGTGGATGGGTTGGTGCCCTTAGGCCCTGCTACTGGAAGTGTTGTATAGCTGCAGTAGGTGGTCACTTCAGGTTCCATATCTCCCACTTCTGGGAGTCTCACCCATAGACTTCCTGGAGCCCCCACTATCCCAGGTCTCTGGCAGGTCCCATAGATGCCAGACTCCCTGCCTCTGATTTCCTTTCTCTCTCCTATCCCTCTCTCCTCCCTCCCTACTCCTGATCTCACACTCCCCTTTCCACTCCTTCTCCCACCCAGTTTCCTCCATCCATCCACCTCCAATGCCTATTTTATTTCCCCTTCTGAGTGAGAAACAAACCTCAACAACAAAGATAGGCTTTAAAATTATATAGCCAATGATGTCCTTGATCTTGCATTTAAATCTCAAGGGCTAGGATTAGGAACATGAGTCACTACTCCTGATTGTAACTAGCTGTATTCTTCTTTCCTTTTTCTTTCTTATTCATTTTATATCATTTGGAAGTTTTAATCTTTTTATTCAAATAGAATTATATCCCTTTCACCCTCCTTTCCTCCCCACAACCTCTCCCAAGACTGATGGGGTGATGTTATGCATTCCAAATGTTAATTAGTTGGTCCCAGGGGCCTGCTTGTTGTCTGTTACTTTCTCTGATTGGTTAAATAAATGCTGAGACCTGAGATTTATGAAATCTCAGGCCTCAGTAGAGTCAGAGGTAGGTGGGGCTTAGGTGTTTGGACTTCTGAAGTAGAAGAAGCCTCCAATGTGATGGGATAAAGGTGTGTGCCATTACTGCCCTACTCAAATATTTCACTTAAATCCCAGATAATAGTATTTCTGTAACGCAGAGAACAACTCAGAATTACAGTGATAATTCCAAATCTATCCAAAATCTTCAAAAATCTCTCATAATTTAGCAAATCCAAACTACAAAAATATCCTTTCTACCTCCTGATATAGGGAAAATCAAAGACATCTAAACAAAATTGAAGCAAAGAAACAAGAATATTCCAAAAGCCTTGGTCTAAGCATGCCATCCCATGCTGCAATTAAAGTTCTGTTCATTATTCCTTGGAATCTAGTTTTGAGTGTAAATCACTGGTTGTCTCGTCTCAGAGAGCCCGGCCAAGCACTTAGTAACCAGGGATCCCTGAGCTCAAGCTCATTAATTTTGTCTTAGCTATCAGGAAGGGCTTCCTTCCTTTCCCCATTGTCAATGCAGGCAATTTAGCATTCCATCGTAAATTCTTTCCTTTAAGCCTATCTTAGTCTGATTTTTCTCAAAAGTGATACACAGAACCATAATTGTCAGTGTAAAAATCATCTGTATGCTAAGAGAAACAAATTCAACTGGAATCCAAACATATTGAGACATTATGAATTCCTCCATTTTTAATCTAGGCAGTTATTTTCATTCCTAAGCTCATCTAGAAGGCTGCTGGTTTTTTAGTATATAAGGAGAGCCTTAGCTCTCCACCTTTGCTGCTAGGCAGTAGCATCTGTTAAGGGAGCTGCACTTTTGAAATACATTTGGGTTTGGTTCCCCTCCAGCTCTTTGGCTAGGAAACCACCTTTTACCCGAGGCTTCTCAGGCTATAAACATGGATTCTAATTGCCATAATTAGGCGTCATTTGTAGAATAATGCCTAATTAAGTTATTATTTAGTATTTAAATTATTTTAATTGGTTGGTGGGTTAAGGATTAAACCACCATTATAAATGACCACAGAGAGACTTGATGGATTTAAACAAGTCTTGGCTTGGATTGTGCAATCTTAATCCATCTAAGCTAGCTCTTAATTCTATTCCTCCAAATAAGACTCCCACATATACATACATATTCTTGGACTGCTATTCTTCACAATATGCCCATGTTCCTAGCCACATGGAATGAGGTTCTTTTTGCTAACCCATGGTCTGTGTCCTCCTACTTGCTCTTCCAAGACACCCTTTCTGGAACCTTTCCTATACCCTCTTCTAAATGGGTAGCATCTTTTTCTTTGATTATTCATGTATGAGTGTGTGTGTGTGTGTGTGTGTGTGTGTGTGTGTGTGTAAATGTGTAAATTCAACCTGAATCTGTTTTTGCTAATAGTGTGTATACATTTTCAAGGCTTATAATTCTGCATTGAATAGCCAGGGAGGGGACAATCCTGAAGAAAGCTAATTTTCCTTCTTTCAGCTGTCATTTTTTGCCTATAGTTCTTTGTCTAGGAGCACAACCCCATGAATTTTCTCCCCTTCCATATTAGCAAGTCCATTGACATTGTCATCACTCTGGTCTTGTGTATGCAGCCATTTCCAGAGGAGACGGTGTCACAGAAGACTTCCCATATTCTGGTTCTTACTAGTTTCCCACCCCCTTTTCCATGATGTTTCTTGAGCAATAGATGCATGGGCTATGATGTAGATTGATTTACTCTTGCTGGATGTTCCAATGATTTGTCATCTCTGCATTGTGCATAGTTGTAGTTTTCTGTAATGGTCTCAATTTAGTATAAAGACAGACTTTTTTTGAAGAGGGGCAATACCTATACTTCTCTGTGGGTATGGGGGTAAAACGAGAATGTCCTTTATGCTGGTTTGGTAAAGGAGCAGATGTAGATTCATTCCTAAGGTCCCTGACCACACCATGCCCAGGAAACTGACTTGGTTTTTAGTACCAGGCATGAATAGGTGAACCATAAACCTAGACAGATGCTAGTTATACCAACATGTGAGTGCTACTTATTGTACCTTTATGAATATCTTGTCATGCCCATAATTTTTATGGTTCATAGGTGTTTCAGTTGGGAAGGACTATCTAATTGCTTCCCTCCCTTCACAGTATTTTCTGGAACTATGGAATCTAGAACACACACACACAAAATGGATTCTTGGATCAAAAACAACTAGAGTCATCTCAGTAGTCAATTCTAAATATGTGGTTTCTTTAGCAATAGGGGCTCAACCTTGACCCTAGAGACACAACCAAAGCCTGTATACACCTCTTATCTATATTGTTTTAGGAGTCACTTGGAATACAGTGAACAACCATTTAAAAAGAGGTTTCCCTTGCATGATATTGAGGTTTTATGGGAGCAGTATGTATACATAGTATTAATTTTAGATAATATAAAACATTTATTCCTTTATCAAACAAACTTGGGTTACTGTCTCACAAATTCATGAAGAGCTTCACTATACCTTCTACATTTTTTCTTGTCTAGTATCAATGCTGTATGTATCTGCCCACTACTCTAAAGTACAAAAAAAAGTGTATCTCTCTTTTGTCAAAATACCAGACAGAATTAAGAATGTATAGATTAAAGATAGCTTACTGCCTTACAGTGTGACCTTCACAGAAGAATCCTTTGTTGCTTTCCTTGGCCAGTCTTACAGTGTAGTATCCCTCTTTCATCATCACAAGCTTTGTCTTCTCTGAAAAACTCACAAAAGACAGTAGAAAATAAAAATGCTAAGTGGAGACTGAGGGCTAACAAGTTTTTAACATAACCCTTCGTGCTCCTAATTTTCTCTGATGTCCATAATTCTCAACTGGGTTGGAGGTGGTTAATTTTGGGGAAATAATTTAGATTGGCTGAGCAGTTTTCCTCCAGTGATGATTACTTTCATTAAGACTCAGTTTTTCAACACACACACACACACACACACACACACACACACAAATGACATACACACTCTCTTGAACTAATGTTTATTCAATAAATTCTATATGGCTAGAAGAAGGAAAAAGAAGCATCTACATTGATAAGTCTTATAAACTCTATGATGTCACTCATTTGACACAAGCATGATTTCATCATTATTGTTTTCTTATTTGATTAATGTACTTTTCTGATTTAATTAGCTGTTTGACAGCAATAAAATGACTGTTTAGGGCATCATTCATCTCCAGAGCCTATAATTCTCCAAATTAGGTACTTTAATAATCTCTGGAAAGGATGTGTACCTTTTGCCCTTAGAATGTTTTGTAGAATAAATGGAGGAGAGGAAGGAATAATAGGAAATATCAGCATGTTTGCCTGCTCAGAGAATCTCGTTTGGGTTTATTTGTGAGATGATCTATAGAAGGCTATAGTTATTGAATAAATTAGTAAAATTTGATTGAAAACTGCTATTTAGCCCTCTCTTATTTCTCATTATTTAGTTTTTGCAACAATTTCAGTGGAAAATAGGACTATTTTTTACTGAAAATACATTTGTTTTCATACAATATATTTTGATCATCTGATCATGTTTTCTCCTCCCAAAACCTACCAGACCATCCCAACTTTCCTACCTATCCAAATTCACATCTTTTCTTTCTCTTTGTTGTTAAAAAATATAGACATCTAAAAATTAAATAAATAAAACAAATCAGAATTTGTACAAAACAAACAGTGAAAAAAAGAACCGAAGGAAAAAAGCACAAGAAATACATTCAGACCCAGAGAAACACACATTATTACACACAACTATCCCATAGAAAACTGGAAACCATGATATATAAGTTCAAGACCTATATGATATAAGCAAAATGCCCAGAAAAACATTATAAGACAAAACTTCCAAAAATACCCCTGAGCTTATTCTGTGTTGGTCATATATTGCTGGACATGGAGCCACCCCTTAAGACTGATTTGTACATCCAGAGAGAGTCTGTTGGATAAAACTATTTTTTTTTCTTTCTTGGTAGTTATCAATTGGAGATAGCTTCTGGGTCAGGGAGGGAGGTTTGTGAACACTTCCCCTCTCAGCATTGAGATTCTAATGAAGACCAAAAAAAAAAAAAAAAAAAGCAAATATGACTATTTGTTGCAGTAAATAATTAAATTATTAACCAGTAATTATATTATCATTAATTGGTCAGTAGTGCTAACCCTTAACCTGCCATTATAAATAATCACACACAGACACCTGATGGATTTTTAACAAGCCTTACCTTGAATTAAGCAATCTTGGCCCATCTAAGCTATCTCATTCTATTCCCCCAATAAAATCCCAATATACACATACATCCCCTTGGGCTCTTATTCTCCATGCTATGCTTATGCTCCGGATCATGTAGAACTATCTATCTCCATCTATCCTTTTGTGTCTTTCTCCTCCTTTACCTCCTGGCTTCTTTTATCCAAGCTTCTCTCTGTTTGCCCCAGAAGCCCATGCATTTTTGCCCTGCCTACCTTTCTTTCTGCTCAATCACAGGCCTTGCCATTTTATTAAAGCCAGTCAGAGACAATGGAATACTACTCAGCTATCAGAAACAAGGAAATCATCCAATTTACTGCCAAATGGATGGGACTAGAAAAGCTCATCCTGAATGAACTAATCCAGACCCAGAAAGATGGATATGGCATCTATTCACTTATAACTTGTTTTTAGCCATTTAGTACAGGATAACTATCCTACAACAGACCAAAAGGAACTGGAAACATGGATTTTGTTACCTGTTAGTGGGACAATTTGCCCTAGTGGAGTTACCATGTGGGCCCCCCAGTGCAAGAAGCTCTTAGCCCTCATATTACTGCTGAACTGAGGGGCAATAATATATGAGTATCCCATACCAGAGGAGTAGGATAGGTGGGAGAGGGAGTAAAGGGTGGGAGGGTGGGACCGAGAAGGGTGGAGGGAGGGGGGCAGTGATGGAGATGTAACTTGAAGTAATAAATAAACTTAATAATAAAAGAAAAAAATGGTAACACAGCCTCCCTTGATGTACAGCAAGCAGGCCTCTTGGATCAGGTTAATTACATTTAGAATGTATAAAATCACCACATCAACTATTAAACAACTATTTCCAGATTTTATACTTCACAGTTTTTTAATTCAGAATTTCTGAGAAGTAAAGATTTCTAACTTGTTTTTGAGCTAGCACACAATGTGAAAGGAAGTGGAAAGCAGAGTAGAAACAATAGTAACCTGTTTCTCTACCTTCTCTCCATCACCATATCGCAGACATTTAAATGTTACAGTCTAAAAACTTTATCCCAGAAAAGCCAGGTCTTTATCTATAGAGCATCTTTGGCTTATACTATAAATATTCTATATATTCAGTTATTCTTTTGGGGGGTTGTTTTGTTTTGTTTTTAACATTTGCTTATTAATTCAAGTTACATCTCCATCACAACCCCCTCCCTCATCTCTTCCAAGTCCCACCTCCTCACCCTCTTTCCCCTCACCCTTCAATTCTTCTCTTCCAGTGTGGGGTGGCCCCCACATGTCAAACCCCTCAGTTAATCAGTCACATGAGAGCTAAGAGCTTCCTCTTGCTCTCAGGCCCAACATAGCAGTTCAGCTAGGGTAAAGTACCCCACTAACAAGTAACAAAGTCCATGACTGAGACTACCCACCCCCACTTGCTAAGGGATCGGTTTCATGACCATGTTGTGGGTCTAAATATAGTCTAAGCTTTTTGTTGTTGTTGTTAGCTTTTCAGTCTCTGTAAGCCTCTAGGGATCTTGTTTGGTTGGTTCTGTTGATCTTCATGTGTTGACCTTGACCCCTCTGGGTCTCTTTATTCCTGGCTCCTCTCTTATATACAGCTCCCAAAGTTCCACCTAATATTTGACTGTGTATCTCAACATCTTTTTTGTTCTGCTGGTGGGTGGAATTTCTGGTAGGATAGTTATGCTAGGTTCCTGTTCCTCTGGGTCCGTGGATTGTACAATAGTTATCCTGTACTATTTGTCTAAAATCCAGTTATAAGTGAATACATGCCATGTATTTCATTCTGAGTCTGGGTTAGCTCACTCAGCATGAGCTTTTCTAATTCCATCCATTTGGCTACAAATTGCATAATTTCCTTGTTTCTGAGAGCTGAGTAGTATTCTATTGTGTAAATGAACCACAATTTTATCCATTCCTCAGTTGAAGGACATCTGAGTTGTCTCCAGTTTCTAGCTGTCACAAATAAAGCTTCTATAAATGTACTCAAGGAGATTTCCTTGTGGTTTGGTGAGGAATCTTCTGGACGTATGCCTAAGAGTGGTATGGCTTGGACTTGAGGCAGAACTATCCCCAGTTTTCTATGAAAAATTCAGACTGGTTTCCAAAGTGGTTGTACAAGTTTGCACTCCCATCAGCAATGGAGGAGTACTCCCCTTTAACCACAACCTCACCAACATGTGCTGTCTCTTGAATTTTTTATCTTAGCCATTGTTAAGGGAGCGAGATGGAATCTCAGTTTGGTTTGAGTTCCATTTCCCTGCTGACTAAGGCTGTTGGATATTTCCTCAAGTGTCCCTCGCCATTAGAGATTCATCTTTTATGAATTCTCAGTTTATCTCTATACCCCATCTTTGATTGGATTATTTGATTTCTCAGCATTTAATTTTTTGAGTTCTTTGTAAATTTGATGCACTTATTCTTATCAATATTACCAAGCCTACTATTTGTTTCATAGGATTATAAAACAAATGACCTTCTCATGTTTACTGTGAACCAGTTGGGATTGCTTATCTGTGGTCTCTGCTCTTTAGATATTCTTTATTTTGATTGATGTAAAATAGAGGAAATAACTTTCAATTTTCCTCATGAAATATGTAAGTATTGGCCTCTGATACATAGTCAATCTGGTTTCCATACAAAAACTGAAACACATTTTTTTCACCACAGTATTATTTAGGAAGTATATAATTTTAGAATGGACAGTATCTTTGCATGAAGAATTGACTTGATAGAACCAAATATTATTTATCATTAGTCCTTCATTTTTTTGAATACTTGTTATTCATGCTCAATTATATATTATTCTGTTTAGAAAAGACATCAATTTACTGAACATTATACTTACCATCTGTCACTTCAATCTACTGGGCATTACTTTTAACAAAATCCAACCCAATGATATAATTTAATATACATAGAATTTGAGCCTTGAGAGAGCTGTGTCTTTTCCATGACATCAGAAACATAAGTATGCTGGTGGTTTTTTTTCAATATGATAAAAATCTAGATATATTTCAGAATAGGGAATCTTTATTGAGAAAATACTCCTATGAGACAGGCTGTAGGAATGTCTGTGGAAGCATTTTCTTGATTAATGATTGATCTGGAGGGGAACTTTGATACAGTTTCACCTCCACATTGGTGGTATTAGATGGTGTAAGAAAGCAGGCTTAACAAACCATGGGGAGCAAGGCATAAAGAAGCATTTTCTCATGGGTTTTGATTTAGTTCCTGCCTCCAGATTCTTGCCTTGAGTTCTTGCCTTTACTTCCCTCAATAGATTGTGTCCCAGGATAGGTAAGCAAAACAAATCTCTTCTTCCTCAAGTTGCTTTTTGTCATTAGGTTTTATCACAACAATAGAAAAACCTTAATTAAGACAATAAATGCCAATGACCTATATCCATTGATTTTTTAAATAGGACATCAATGTTTAGAGAAGTTAGAAGTCTTGTAGGAAATGAAAAGACAAGACTCACATACAAATAATCCATGAACATAACTATCCTTGTATCTAGGAATCCTGGCAAGGGAAGGAGTGAGAATCTCTGCTGGAAAAGTTCCACACTGGAAGAGAGTAAGCTTATAATGTGCTTTTCAAGCCAAGTGATAATATAGTTGTGCAATATTAGGAAGCAGCAACAGAAAACTATTAGAAAACAGATTTTAAAAAATTTGCCAGTCAGAGCCCCAGGAAGTATAAATTAGGAAATAGACCCAGAAGACAGTTACTGTGAAGAAATTTATACTCTTTCTATTTTATTTTATTAAATACTTCATTTTTTTTCTTCAAATTACATCTCAGTCACAAACCCCTCCCTATTCCCCCTTCCTATCCCGCCCTTCCACCTTCTTCCCCCCAGAAGTTTCCCCTTTCAGTCCAACAGATGGTTCCTTCTCTTATAACAGTAAGTATTATACAAAACAATAGATATAAATATGCCACATTTATGAGAGTAAATTGGTATTTTTTCAACATTTTCCTTGTGTCCGCTATGGTCACAATCATAGCATCAGAACAAACCTACACATACTGATACTTTCACTTTGCCTTCTTTTCTTCTGTCATGCTACTACTTTATCTAATTAGCAAACCTGTTCCCAGACATTTTTTTTAATAATTTATTTTTTATTTCTTCAAGTTACATCTCAATCACAATCCCCTCCCTACTCCCCCCTCCAGTCCCACCCTTCCACCCTCCTCCCCCTCAACCCCCCCATCCTCT
Source organism: Lophiomys imhausi (assembly GCA_907164525.1). Lineage (NCBI taxonomy): Eukaryota > Metazoa > Chordata > Mammalia > Rodentia > Muridae > Lophiomys > Lophiomys imhausi. The sequence goes on from CAJQZJ010033999.1 coordinate 892,876, forward strand.
TCCCTTCTTTTTTTTTTTTTTTTAGTTTAAGGTATTTATTTTTCCCCCCAACAGCTCTCCCTTTCAGTCCAAATAATGGTTCTTTTTCTTATAACTATAAATACAATACAAAACAACAGAAATAAATAGGCCACGATTATAAGAGTTATATGACTTAGCATACATTCCCAATGTCCAGTCCATATGTATTTGGCACCTGACTTTAACATTCTACTATCTAACCATCTCCATGAGTTTAAAGTTCTATATCTAACTCAGCTTTCATACTAACTTGCCTCATAATTTTAAAAATATCTTCTTAGATCCAGAACACCCTCTTGATTCCTAAACAACTCAAAATTTAACTATGAGACTCTAGCTATCTATTCTTCAACCACCTCAGAGTCCTGAGAGGGATAAATATATCTGATTATATAGGAAGTGCAGGGCCTGCAGCTTCCAAAACTAAGAAACGACATACCAGTGGCTGCCTGGACAGTTCCCATTTTCTCTCCATACATTACAGCATCAATCTTCAGCCATTTGGCCCCATTTCTCTGACAGACATTGGTTGTAGAGCAGGAATTATGAAGGACTTGCCTACCCTGTCTTGGCAGAGCTAGGCTGTCGACTTATCTGCTTCCAAGTTTGGTCCTTTTTGGACAAAAGTCTGTCTACAGTTGAAGCAAGTGGTTTTTCTTGCCAAGAGAATGGCTTACCACCAATTCAATCATCTCCCACTGGAGATTCTTCGATGCTCATCTTCTACTTGGAGTAATATAGGGGGGTGCTGTCAGGAGCTGACATGTCTCGATATCAAAAAATCTTAAGTTAAGAAAACATCTTTGAATGCCATATTCTGCAGATCTCTTGAGGTTTTTGAAGATGCCCTATCTATCTCTTATATTTAGATAAGCAAATATTGCTTGTCTCTTAGCAACTTGATTTCTGAGTAGCTTAGAAAATAACTGTGATAGACTGTCATAGTAACTAACAAAATGATATGTTTTCATGACTATTAGTTTCCATTTCTTAATTATCCTAAACAGTTTATGTCGGTTGGTAGTGAGAGGTCAAAACTTGACATTTCATTTTTAAGTATTACTACAAACAATACCTTTAAGAAGCGTTACCCTTAATTTTGTATCAATATACAAAGATCAATACCAATGAGGCCAAATATAATCTTAATTTTGTATCAATATACAAAGATCAGTACCGATGTAGCCCAATACAATCTTAATTTTACATTAATATTCTAGGGTCAATACCATTGTGGCCAAATATAATCTTAGTTTTGTATCAATATACAAAGATCAATACCGATGTAGCCCTATACAATCTTAAATTTGCATTAATATACAATGATCAATACCAATTTAGCCAAATATAGTATTAATTTTGTATCAGTATACCAAGGTATAAAGCTATATTCAATAATCTGTCCTTTTTTCTTCTTCTTTCCTATACTATGTCTATGTCCCATTTTTCTCAAGTCTGTTCACTCCTATATAGGAGAGAAAGGAGGATACAGAAAAGCAAAAGAGAGAAGTCCCTGGGTCTAACCTCCAAAACCCATTTAACAAGACCATTTAACAGCTTGTAGTCTTTTCCCCTAAATAACAAAATTTTCTATTATATATCAAATAACCAAAGGGGGAGAACACCCTCCCCACCTTCTGGGGATGGGACGTTGTTCTCTTAAAATGACTTCCTGCTGATTTGGGACGTAGTAAACCTGTTTGGGGCCCAAATAAGAAAGGAAAAATGGTTAAAAATGTTAATAGAATCATTTGATGTTCAGTCCCTTTATGCTCAGCTATTTAGATGTCCTACGAAGTTCATAGACAGAAGCTGATCTTCAAAACTTTACTGAAGATCTGGCTGGAGTAGTCTGTGGAGCTGAACGATCTTAGCGATTTTGAGTTGTTGTGGTTATAGACTTTTGAGGAAACTGCTATTGAAGAAGTCTGCAAGGCTGGATCATCTGGGCCACTCGTCTTCTTTGGTGTCTGATCTGTTTTCTGCTGAGGTTTCCGTTGTCCCAGACATTTTTTAAAGGGCTCAGTAATCACTTTGCTTGTGTGTAGACTTTGAAATGCAAAACATGTAGACAGCCATGTTTTAAGACCAATGACGTAACCTGGTTTGAATGTGCCTATGTATTATAAATAGACGATGTTTTCATTTTCATTATCAGGTTTACAAAGCTACAGTTCTGCTGGTTTTCTATGGAAATGAATTTATTTGGTTTTATTTTTGACATTATAATATAATTACTTTTCTCCCTTGCCTTTCCTCCATCAAAGCCTTCCTATATCCCCCTTCTTGATTTCCTTTAAACTCATTGTCTCCTTTTCCACTAATTGTTATTGCATATATATGTGCAAATATATATTTGTATGTATGGATATACTTGTGTGTTTGTGCAAATGCTATATATATTCTTAAATGAAACTTATTCAGGCCATATAATTTACTTGTACATATGTGTTCAGAGCTGACCATTTGGCATTGTAAAATTAGAGTGCTCTTCCCTGGGGAAGACCACCTCTCCTACTCCCAACTTTCCTCAGTTACATACAGTTCTTTGTGTAGGGTTGAGGCCTGATGGGCTTTTACCATTGGCTTGTTCACTGATGTTCTCCTTGTTCAGACCATGTTCGTAATATGTTATGATTGTGGCTGTTTCAATAGAAGACACAATCTTATAGCAAACTCCTGACCCTCTGGCTCTTAAACTCTTTCCATTCCCTCATGCACAATAGTGCCTAAGCCTTAGGTAATAGGATTTGGAAAATGTCCCAGAACCCACTGGGACTGGGCTCCATAATTGTGTTTGGATTTGTATATATATTCAGTAGTTGTCTCCATCTGTTGCAAAGAGAAGTGAAATGGATGTTTTGGTGCTTCTATAGTAATTTTTACATTTCTGGAGAGAGAGTTTATTTGGTGCTTCATCTTGATATGGAGAGTTATATCTGAATATCTCCCCTTGCATTTTTGCATTGGCAGAATACCTTCTCAGTGTCTGCCATCAAGTTTCGGTGACCTGTAAAGCCACAAGTATTTTATTGCTGTACTCCATTCTACTACTTTTTGCTTTACCTTTTAAATTTTGGAATATCTTTGAATTCCTATGAATATAAGTTTGTGTGTGTGTGTGTGTGTGTGTGTGTGTGTGTGTGTGTGTGTGTGT
>CAJQZJ010033999.1:913674-953119 GCA_907164525.1 Lophiomys imhausi
ACACACACACACACACACACACACACACACACACACACACACACTTCCCAAAGTGTTTGCCTGTGGTTTGGCTCAGTAACTCTAAGTTTTGAGCCATGGGGCAGAAGCACTTCCTGATTGGTTATCCAAATCTCAGTCTGTTTTTCGTTTTTAAGACCATGGATCCAGGAAGTTGAGACCAATGATCCTACACTGGGTACCAACCAAGCTGGGCAGATGTTGTTTTCCAGTATGTATCATCTGCTTTTTATATATTGAAAGGTTCATAGAGGTAAAATAACTCACTTTCTCCTCAGTAGCAGAATGGTAGAGGCAGTCTATAAAATTAGTCTTTCATATTCCACATTCTTTTTTTTTTTTAGGAAGGGGACAGCTTCAGTCTTTCTGCTTTGTATTTGAGGATGTTTTTATTAGAACATTGAAAAGAAAAGGGCACTAGTGTGCACAGGCACAGGAGGCTTAGCTTTCTGTTTGTTTTGCGGTTTTTTGTTTTTCAATACTGAGGGTGAAACCAGGGGCCTTGCCAGTGTTGAGAAGCTTCCTACCACCTATAGATTCCTGCTCACACCTGCAGTTCTACCAATCATTGGCGGGGTGTTGCCTTTGAAATCCGAACTGAAAGATGCTAAAACAGGGGCTGGGGGAGGCCCTGGGTGCCCCCAGCTGCCCCTCAGCAGCTGTGGCCTAAGAGAAGCATCTTCCCTGGGAATCAAGTACTTTCTTGGTGCTCGCTATGCCCAGCAACCCTCAGGCTCCTTGCATAGAACTGTTAAGGCAGAATGGAGGGCCTTTCTTCCTCCTCATCATTCTTGTGTTCCTACAGAATCAGGTCCTGTGAGGTGTTCTGGTCAGTAGTCACGCCTAGAGGGAACTGCAATTCTATCTGGAGTTAAGGGCAAGAGTCTCTGTTCTGATTGGACAGAAAACAGCTCAAGAATGAACAAGCTGATCTCCAAGAAATTCTGACCCACACTATGGCTTTCCAGGAGGCAGACAAGGTTGTAGGAAGAGCTGATGTGTCCCTGTTTGAGGTGGACACTCCTGCCATTAGCCTGCTCCACTCCTTGCCATGTCTCCTCCTAACCCTTCCATCTCATTTCTCTGGGCTGGGGTGTCCTTATATAACAGGCCCTCATCTCAGTTGAGAAGTGTATGAGGGCCAAGAGCCTCCTCACTCATTAGGGGGTATACGAGGCAGTACCATCAGTGAAAAGTGGCTCATTGCCTGGGAGAGAGAACTAAAAAACAAACAAATAAGCAGACAAAAAGATAAAAAGAATAAAAAATAGAAAAAAATATATAAAATAAATAAATAAAAATAAAATGTCTATGTCCAAGTTCCCTTTGGTGTGTTAGTTGTAGTAACGATACCTTCTACTATATAGCTAAAATCCTACTATAAGTGAATAGATGCCATGTGCATCCTTCTGAGTCTGGGTTAGCTCACTCAGGATGAGCTTCTCTAGTTCCATCCATTTGGCTGCGAATTGCATAATTCCATTGTTCCTGATAGCTGAATAATATTCCATTGTGTAGATATACCACAGTTTTTTAACCCATTCTTCGGTTGAGGGACAGCTGGATTGTTTCCAGTTTCTAGCTATTACAAATAAGGCTGCTATAAACATAGATGAGGAAACTTCCTTATGATTCTGTGAAGAGGCATTTGGGTGTATACCCAGTAGTGGTATGGCTGGGTCCTGAGGCAGAGCTATTCCAAGTTTTTTAAGATATCGCCAGACTGACCTCCATAGTTTTTGCACAAGTCTGCACTCCCACCAGCAATGGAGTAGTGTACCCCTTTCTCCACACCCTTGCCAGCATGTGCTGTCATTTGAGCTTTTGATCTTAGCCATTCTGACAGGTGTGAGATGGAATCTCAGAGTCATCCTGAGTTGCATTTCTCTGATGATTAAGGATATTGAGCATTTCTTCAGGTGTCTCTCAGCCATTAGGGATCTCTCTTTGTGAATTCTCTATTTAGCTCCGTCCCCCATTTTTTTATTGGATTATTTGGTTTCTTGGCATTTAATTTCTTGAGTTCCTTGTAGATTTTGGATATAAGCCCTCTGTCAGATGTGGGGTTGGTGAAGATTTTCTGCTAGTCTGTAGGCTGCCGTTTTGTTCGAATGACAGTGTCTTTTGCCTTACAGAAGCTTTTCAGTTTCATGAGGTCCCATTTATTGATTGTTGATCTCAGGTCCTGAGCTGTTGGTGTTCTGTTCAGGAAGTTGTCACCTGTGCCAATGAGTTGGAGGGTTTTTCCCACTTTTCTTCTAGTAGATTTAGTGTCACCAGTCTTATGTTAATGTCTTTGATCCACTTCGACTTAAGTTTGTACAAGGTGATAAATATGGGTCTAATTTCATTCTTTTACATGTGGACATCCAGTTGGACCAGCACCATTTGTTGAAGATGCTGTCCTTCTTCCATTGTGCCGTTTTGGCTTCTTTGTCAAAAATTAGATGGCCATAAGTGTGTGGGTCTATTTCTGGATCTTCAATTTGATACCATTGATCTACTGGTCTGTTTCTATACCAATACCATGCTGTTTTTTACAACTATTGCTCTGTAGTACAGCTTGAAATCTGGGATGGTGATACCTCCAGATGTTTTTTTTTTTTATTGTACAGGATTGATTTAGCTATTCTGGGCTTTTTGTTGTTCCATATGAAATCAAGAATAGCTCTTTCCAAGTCTATAAAAAATTGTGTTGGTATTTTGATAGGAATTACATTGAATCTATATATTGCTTTTGGTAGGATGGCCATTTTTATTATGTTGATCCTACCTATCCATGAGCATGGGAGATCTTTCCATGTTCTAAAGGCCTCTCCCATTTCTTTCTTCAAGGGCTTGAAGTTCTTGTTGTACAGGTCCTTTACTTGCTTGGTTAGAGTAATCCCAAGGTATTTTATGTTGTTTGTGGCTATTGTGAAAGAGGTTGTTTCCCTTATTTAATTCTCAGCCCATTTTTTTGTTGTATAAAGAAGGGCTTCTGATTTTTTTGAATTAATTTTGTATCCAGCCACTTTGCTGAAGGTGTTTATCAGCTGTAAGAGTTCTCTGGTGGAATTTTTGAAGTCGCTTATGTATACTATCATATCATCTACAAATAGGGATTATTTGACTTCTTCGTTTCCAATGTTTATCCCCTTGACCTCCTTTAGTTGTCTTATTGCTCTAGCAAGAACTTCAAGTACTATATTCAAGAGATATGGTGAAAGTGGACAACCTTGTCTTGTCCCTGAGTTTTGAGGAAATGCTGCAAGTTTCTCTACATTTAATTTGATGTTGGCCACTGGCCTGCTGTATATTGCCTTTATTATTTCTAGGAACGGTCCTTGTATGCCCGTTCTCTCCAGAACTTTTAGCATGAAGCGGTGTTGGATTTTGTCAAATGCTTTTTCTGCATCTAGAGAGATTATCATGTGGTTTTTTTTCTTTCATCTAGTTTATATGGTGAATGATGTTGATAGACTTTTGTATGTTGAACAATTCCTGCATTCCTGGGATGAAGCCAACTTGATCATGGTGTATGATACTTTTGATGTGTTCTTGAATTCGGTTTGCTAGTATTTTATTAAGTATTTTTGCATCTATGTTCATGAGGGAGATTGGTCTGAAATTCTCTTTCATTGTTGGGTCTTTGTGTGGTTTAGGAATCAGGGTGACTGTGGCCTCATAGAATGAGTTTGGCAATGTTCTCTCAGATTCTATTTTGTGAAAGAGTTTGAAACGTATTGGCATTAGCTCCTCTTTGAAGATCTGGTCGAATTTCATGCTAAAGCCATCTGACCCTGGGGTTTTTAGTTGGGAGATTTTTAATGACTCTTTTTATTTCCTTAGGGGTTTTAGGGCTGTTTAATCTGTTTATCTGATCATGATTTAGCTTCAGTAGGTGGAATCTATCAAGAAAATTGTCCATTTCACTTAAATTTTGAAATTTGGTGGAGTACAGATTTTTAAAGTAGGATCCAAATATTCTCTGGATTTCCTCAGTGTCTGTTGTTATTTCTCCCTTTTCCTTTCTGATTTTGTTGATTTGTGTTTTCTCCCTCTGTCTTTTAGTTAATTTGGCTAAGGGTCTGTCTATTTTGTTGATTTTCTCAAAGAACCAACTCTTGGTTTCATTGATTCCATGTATAGTTCTTTTTGTTTCTAAGTTGTTGATTTCAGCCCTGAGTTTAATGATCTCCTGCCTTTTGCTCCTCTTGGGAGTGTTTGCTTCTTTTTTTTTTTTTTATCCAATTTACCCAGTTTAGCTGTTAATTTGCTAATATTATCTGTCACAATTTTCTTTTTGAAAGCACATAGTGCTATGAACTTTCCTCGTAGCACAGCTTTCATTGTGTCCCATAGGTTTGGGTATGTTGTGTCTTCATTTTCATTGGATTTTGAGAAGTCTTTGATTTCCTTCTTTATTTCTTCCCTGACCCAGTGGTCCTCTAGTAAAGAGTTGTTCAATTTCCATGTGAGTGTAGACTTTCTGTTGATTCTTTTGCTATTGAAGTCCAGCCTTATTCCATGGTGGTCTGATAAGATACAAAGGGTTATTTTAATTTTCTTGTATCTGTTGAGGCTATCTTTGTGTCCAACTATATGGTCAATTTTGGAGAAGGTTCCATGAGGTGCTGAGAAGAAGGTGTATACTTTTGTGTTTGGGTGAAACATTCTGTAGATATCTGTTAGGTCCACTTGGTTCATGATCTCTGTTAAACTCATTATTTCTCTGTTTGGCTTTGTCTTGATGATCTGTCCATAGTTGTGAGTGGGGTGTTGAAGTCTCCCACTATTAAAGTGTTTGGATCGATGTGCGATTTAAGTTTTAGAAGCGTTTCTTTTATAAATGTAGGTGCCTTTGTATTTGGGGCATAGATGTTCAATATAGAGATGTCCTCTTGGTGGATATTTCTATTAACGAGTATGTAATGCCCTTCTCTGTCTTTTATTATTAACTTCAATTGGAAGTCTATTTTGTGTGATATTAGGGTGGCACCTCCAGCTTGTTTCCTGGGTACATTTGCTTGGAAAACCTTTTCCCAGCCCTTTACTGTGATATAGTGTTTATCTTCGATAGTGAGATGTGTTTCTTGTATACAGCAAAAAGATGGTTCTTGTTTACAGATCCAGTCTGTAAGTCTCTGTGTTTTTATTGACGAGTTGAGTCCATTGATGTTGATGGATATTAGTGACCAGGGGTTTTTATTTCCCATTATTTGGTATAGCTGGTCGTCTTGTGGTTCTTTTTGTTTAGATGCTGTGGAGGTTTCTATTTCCTCTGTTTTCTTGGGTGTAGTTATCTTCTCTGTGTTGGAATTTTCCTTCTAGGATCTTCTGTAGGGCTGGGTTTGTGGGGAGTTATTGTTTAAATTTGATTTTGTCATGGAATATCTTGTTTTCTCCATCTATGTTGATAGAGAGTTTTGCTGGGTATAGTAGTCTGGCTGGGCACCTATGTTCTCTCAGGGCTTGTAGGACATCTGTCCAGGCCCTTCTAGCTTTTAAAGTTTCTGAGGAGAAGTCAGTTGGGATTCTGATGGGTCTACCATTGTATGTGACTTGGCCTTTTTCTCTTACAGCTTTTAATATTCTTTCTTTGTTCTGTACATTTGGAGTTTCTGTTATTATGTGGCGAGAGGAGTTTCTTTTCTGATCTAATCTGTTTGGTGTTCTGTAAGCCTCTTGGATTTTTACTGGCATCTCTTTCTTTAGGTTTGGGAAGTTTTCTTGAATGATTTTGTTGAAGATATTTCCTGGACCATGGAGTCGGGAGTCTTCTCTTTCCTCTATGCCTATAATTCTTGGGTTCTCTCTTTTCATTGAGTCCTTGATTTCTTGGATATTGTGAGTGAGAGATTTTTTAGCATTCTCATTTTCTTTGGATGTTGTATTGATTTCTTCCATCGAATCTTCCATGCCTGAGATCCTGTCTTCCATCTCTTGAATCCTATTTTTGGTACTCCAATCCATAGTTCCTGTTCTCTTCCCCTGATTCTCCATTTCCATTTTTAACTCTGACTGTGTTTTCTTTATTGTTTCCATTTCCATTTTCATTTCTTGAATGATGTTATTTGTTTTGTACATTTCCTGCTCCTGTTGCTTGTCTTTGCCTGGAAGTCTTCCATTGCCCTCTCTTTTTCTTGTTCAAGTTGACTCACCTTGTTCTGAAGTTCTCTAATGGCATTTTCCATCGTTTTCGTATGTGCAATTGTGGCTGCTTTGAATTCCTGGATAGATTTAAGTTCCTCTTGAAGGGACTCTATCACTTTCCATAATGTAGAATTGTCATCGTTTTCATGTGTTTCAGCTGTGGTGAGGTGGTTCGGGCTGGAAGGAATAGCGTTGCTTTCTTTTGTTGGAGTTATTCCGCTCTTTTTTTTTTAGTCTGGGGCCTCTGGCCATGTGGAATTTTTTATCTGTCTTCTGGACTTGGGTCCAAAGGGGGCACTTTGGTGTAGGAGTCGAGTTGCCTTACTCCACCCTTATAAGGTGAGTCATTCAGCCCCGCCTCCTAGGTGGAGACCTAACTAATCCAGATGGTGGAGCTGTGTACATGTAAGCTCTGGTTTCCCCCAGAAGGGCCAGTGTAAAAAAGTCTGATATACAACAGTTTGAAATACTTCGCAGTTTGCCCAGGGTTGGCTTCTGTGGTGGGTAAATCTGCCTTCACCCCCAATAGCCTGCCATTCCCAAGGCCTGGAAACTGGCCTGTGATGTCACAGCAGTGGATTGCAGTCTACAGCCTGAAGGCACTTTGTAGCTGAGCTGCACTCACTTCCAAGGGTTGCAACCTTTCACCAGATAGCTGAATCTTCTGTATGAGACTTGGGAGTGCCCATCAGGGTGGAGATTATCTCTGCATGGGATCTGAATCTGTCTACTGGGTATTAGATTGGAACTTACCGGCGTGACTCTCCTGGTGGGGGATGGGGGGATCCCGATTCCCGGATTCAGCCGTTTCCTTGCGTGTCAGAGAGTGGGAGGGAGCGTCCTGCCCAGGGACCCCCCCTGGGTAGTTGGGTGAAATCCAGACGGGTCAAGCCGTTTGTACAGTGTCCTGCAACACTCGTTGCCCTGTGACTTTAAGCCCAAAATCAAAATATGTCCGCGCAGGCCACCGCCATCTTGGATCCGCCTCCGCATACTTTTATTTTTTATTTTTTTGTTCTTATCACAGTAGCCAAGGAGCTCTGCAATCTTTAAAGGAAAAAGGAGGCTGAGTGATCCTATAGTTGGACACCTGAATAAAACATTCTGAAATTATCCAATACCCCCTGCCTCCAGTTGGTAAATATATAAAAGAACATTTAGAATTCTAAATTCTGATTATGCCTGAAGAAGAGCTGAAGTTGAATATCCTATGCAAAATATTTTATAGAGAAATTCTGTAGTAAAATACATATGTACACAAAGACATATGCCCTTGATTATGACCATATGAAATTATCTTTCTGTTTCTAAGTCACATCATAAATGACCCTGTGGTATATGATCCTTGAGATCATAATCAGTTTCTGCCCTAATGATGATCCCATGGCTGAAAGTTAACTTGTATATAAATATATACAAGGGTAGAAAATAGCTTTGGCAAGGAAGGTTTTTCAAAGGATCATTCTGCTTTTGTCTACAATATCCAATAGATTCTCACCTTCTGATGCTACTAGGAGCTCGATACTTCCACAACATTTTCAAGATATTCAAACCAAAGTCTCAAAATTATTATTTATGAAAAGATTTTTTAAAAATATCAGCTTTGTTATTTATTTAGGGCTATAATGTGCTAGTCTGTCCATTTTAGTAATTGTTCTACTATATATAATTTGCTGAAATTAGTAAAGACAATTATATTTAATGATTACCCTTTCTTAAATTTAACTGATAATATGGATTTTACACTATTAAAATGTTTGATAATATAAAATAGGAAATAGCTAGTAACTTTCAAGAATGTTAAACACTTACCAAAGGGAGCTTACCAAATCAGAGAAAAGGAGTTCATGATTCATGTCAATAGTTACAAGAGTGTTATTATAGGAATATGGTTTCCCAAGCCAGAATTTGCACAGGACAATGTGGATACAGAGAGGGATTGCATGAAGATAGGAGTTTCTTTTTTTTTTAGTTGTTTGACTATTAATTAAAATATAATTACATAATTTGTGCCTTCCTTTTTCTTTCTGCAATACCTCCCATATCCCCCCATTCTCTCAAAAATAATGGTCTATTATTCTTTGATTATGGATGGATGTTACATACATATATAGGTACCACCTTTTGATGACATTTGGTGCTGCTTGTATGCTGAGTACTTAAAATTCCTAAAGGAGAGAACCCTGAGCTCAGGAAATTTGTATTTCTTTAATTTATTTTCTGTGTGGTGTGTTCACTTGCGTCTGTGTGCATGCCTGGTGCCCACAGAATCCAGGGGCATTGCTACATTAATTAAAATATAATTATATCACCTTTCCACATATCTTTCTTCCACCCTATCACTCTCATATCTGCTATATACTATTAGAATTCCTGGGCTTAGGAAAAATTATAATGTTCTGATCTGAGCACAATGAGCAAGTCACCAAGGTACGCAAGTGACCCTCAGCAAACTGCCACCCAGCAGCCATACATGGCCTATGGTTCAATTTGATGTACATTGTCTCATTTAATTCAGACAAGAACTGCCAGAGTTGTAAATGACTTTCACACACAATGAATGAAGCATAGTTAAGGTCCTCACAGAACTTGAGTTCTCTAAAACATGTACGTAGCTGGACACACACATACATGGCTCCAGTCTCTTGTATTTTTCCACTGTAGCTCTCAAATTTTCTCCTTGGAGAAGTAGTTCAATAGGAAATGTAACCAGACTGACACCAGGTTATGCTCAGTTGAAGATGACCTCATGGCTCAGCTCACAGTTCTAGGTGTGAGGTCCTTCAAGGACTGCAGAGCACACTCTGCTGGGGAGTGGAGCCATGCATTTTCAGCAATCTCTTCTTTCTCTTCTCCTCTTTCTAGGCTGTGTTTCTCTTCTAACTAAAATTGGGTTTGAGGTTCCCTGGAAATTGAATCTGGACTTACTCCCCCTCGCTGCTGGTGTGTCTGCAGAAGATGAGCCTGGGATGCTGTCCATAGAGTGCAGATTAGAAAATGCATCTTATGTCCTCAGCTCCCATCACTGACAGTTAAGTTTCTCTCTTGACAGATGGGCAAGTCTACGTTCTATAGTTTCAAAAAGAAAATAAAAAAGAAAGAAAGAAAACCAATACCAGAAAAGATTTTTTTTAAATACTTTGAAGTCAACTAACCCAAACAGAGTCATTCTTTAGTCTCCCATTCTTTTATTATTAAGAAGAGTTAAATTCAGAGATCTTTTTCTCCCATGACTTTTATTTATTTCTCCAATGGAACATTAGAACAACCAAGGATGTCTGTAGCCTCTATTTTACTCTTTCTCCAGGCAATCCTAGAAACTTGACTGGAAAAGCACAATACTAATTTGAGTAATGTATGTGAACTTTTTAGCAATTATGACTCATCATTTGAAACACAATAATGATTATTCATATCATCAAAATCCATCCAATTAACTTGTGAGATTTCTTAGATTACTAAACTCTCCTCACAAATTCACTATTCAGATTCTATTACAATTGCTAGTCAGCTATTGTTGGAGTAAAACATACTTCAGGTCTTTTTTCAAACTGAGCTTCCTTAGTGTATTCCATGGCTATGGATAGTCACATCCTCGGCAAGTTCCAATACATCATATGATAATTTCTTTAAAGTGTCTTGTTTTCCCTAGAGTCATTCTCTTTAGGTTTCTTATCATTGTTTTTCCTGCTATATTTTACTTTTATTTTTTGTTAACCAAATTTTATTTAAAAGGTTAAAAAATCAAATAATATTCAGGTTTTAATAAAGGAAAATGTAGAAATTTTAAAGGCTCACCAGTTAAAAATTGTCAAAAGATTTTTTTATAGATTGAAAACTTGACTATATGTTTAAATTTTGATAAAATAAACTCAGTAAGGCAAAACTACATCTTGTCCATGAAACTCATTTAGGAACTCTTGATGTGTAAGGCTGGAGAGGTGGCTCAGAGTTAAGAGCACCATACTGCTCTTGCAGAAGACCAAGTTCATGCAGTGGTTGCTTATAGTTGCTGTAGTTCCAGCTCTAGGGAATCTGACAAACCTGGCATCTCAGGCACCTACACTCCTATGTACCCCCACCACATACATATTATTAAAAAATAAATAATTTTCTACAACCAACGCACTAAAGGGAACATGGACATAGACTTTTTGTTTGTTTGTTTGTTTTTTAGTTTTCTCTCCCTGGCAACGAGACACTTTTCATTGGTGGTATAGCCTTGTAGGCCCCCAGTGTATGAGGAGGCTCTTGGCCCTCATATGACTTCTGAACCGGGGCAAGGAACTGTTATGTAGGGACACTCCACTCCAGAGGTGTGGGATGGAAGGGTTGGGGGGTAGAGGGTGGGAGGGTGGGGCTGGGAAGGGGGAAAAGAGGACAATATGATGGAGATGTAACTTGAAGCAACAAATAAATAAATTTATTTTAAAATAAATAAATAAATAAATAAATAAATAAATAAATAAGTAATTTTCTATACAAAATAATCACTTGACTAGCAAAGGAACAAGTTCAATTTTCTGCAAGTATTATCCCAGCTAGGAATAAAAATGTTACTGTTATTTCTAAAGTTAGAACGCTAAAATTTACAACACACTCCTTGATATGGTTCCTGTATAGATTTCCAAGTAATAAAAAAAATTCATTAATTAAAGTAAGGTGTTGGAGTTAGAATATTGAAAAAATATTTATGATTAAAAAATACACTAAAATGGAAAGGAAAAAAATGTGAATGGCATTTGTATAAGCTTTGATTTGCTGATTCTTTCAGAAGTTACCTGAACTACCTGGATTAGCTTTTCATAAAGGCTGCATCCCTGTCATTCCCTTTCTTTCAATTAGAATCAGGCCTTTCCTCTCTTTCAGCAAAACCTTCACTCCAACATTTATTCTTGGTACTTTTTTTCTGCTCAAACTATACATTTTGATGTTTCTTTTTTGTCTCTATTTGCTCTTTTTCATTGTTGACCCACATAAGAGTGAATACAGGTAACCAAGCAATAGAGTCCATCTAGGCTGTCTTGACAGCTGCTCTACCAAAGTTATTAGTCTAGAACTCTTCAATTTAGCCTCAAGCAGAGTCTTGGGATAAGAGAAAAAAAAGCAACCACATTATTTTTCGCCAAAATATCACAAGAAAGGTCTTTAGTCCAGTTGCTAATATGTACCTTTTTAAAATTCCCTGAGCTCTGTCTCCATAGTCCATATTACATTCAGTCCTAGTCTTCCAAGCTCATATTAACATCAACACTCTTAAGGCCTGTTTACAGATTTCCTAGTCCAAATTCTGAAAGTCTTCCACATTCCTCCAAAACACCAGAATGGTCAGAATGGTCAGGGCAATAACTTACTCTGATACCAACTTCTACCTCAGTTACTTTTCAATTGCTGTGATAAGACATCATGACTAAAGTAACTCAGAAAACAAAAACAAACAACAACAACAGTTTATTGGGGGATTGCAGTTTTAGAGGGTGATGCATGAACATGATGACTGGGAACATGACAGTATGCAGGCATAGCATTTAAACATGTTTCACCCCAAGTAAGAGGCAGAGAGAGAGAGAGAGAGAGAGAGAGGAGAGAGAGAGAGAGCTAAGTAGGAATGGCACAGGCTTTTGAAAGATCATACTCTACCCCCAGCAACATATCTCCAACTGGGGGCCCAAATGGCCATTCTCATTCAACTCACTGCAACGAGTTATTCTTATTATTGAAAGTGCTCATCACATATTTTCACATTTATATGGAAACACACATCCCACCAGAATGTAGAATATACTAGCACTCCTAAATATTTACTTCTTTGTTTTTGTTATGGTATTTTTGAATTTTGGAATAGCATTGGGGATCTTATCTCAGTGTTGAGAATTTAAAGTCAAAAGGCCTGGAAGGAACCCAAGGTGATAGGGTTATCATGGCCCTGCAAAAAGACAGCTCCCAACGTCGAGAAGAATCATGTGTTCAATTAATCTCAAGAAATTATTTTGTTTACCTGTTATACCACGTACTTTCAGTAAAAAAAAAAAATGTATGAAACATGGATATCTATCATTTAATATCTCACAAAATAGTGACACCTACATTATTGATGCATTATACCTTTTAGTTTAATCTAGTATTCAATCAATTTCTTCTGATGGGTCATTTTTTTAAAACAAAAAAACCCTTTTATTTGTAGTTTATTTCAAACTATATATATAGAAAAATATCTTTTGGTTAACTCACTTTGTTTTGACACAGGGTTTCTCTGTGTAGCCCTGGTGATCGTGGACTTTCTTTGTACACAAGACTGCCTGGAATTCATAGAGATCTGTCTGCCTCTGTCCTCTGAGTGCTGGGATTAAAAGCGTGTACTACCACTGCCTGGCAACTTAATTCACATTTATATAGTTAAATTTAACTCATTTTTCTTTTCTTTCCTATCATGTGTTCATTTATACAACTTGTTCTGAAGCATTTTGAGGATTGTTAATGTACTATGGCCCTTTATTTTCTAAATATCTAAATATCTCCTAGGAATTGATACATACACAAGCTGTGTTGTGAACTCAATTAATTCATACATACTCAAGCTGTGTTTTGAACTCAAGTAATTACACTGATAAAAATTGAAAACTCAAGACTTACATTCATCTTCCAAATTAGGTAGTTAACTAAATGAATGATATCTTTTTTCTGTTTTATTTATTTTTATAATTTTAACCTATTTTAATTACTATATTCAGATGGAGTATGATTTCCAAAAATATTTAGTATTTCTAGAGTCACAATATT
The DNA here is from genome assembly GCA_907164525.1 of Lophiomys imhausi. Lineage (NCBI taxonomy): Eukaryota > Metazoa > Chordata > Mammalia > Rodentia > Muridae > Lophiomys > Lophiomys imhausi. Next base: position 926,608 of record CAJQZJ010033999.1, read on the forward strand.
AGGTACATTCCCAAATATCAAGAATTAGGTTTGATTTAATCCCCCTGCTCCTGAGAAGATGTAATTCCCTTCCATTAACAAATGAGAAAATCAAATCACAGGGCTGTTGGGTTGTTGGTTTCACAGAGCTCGTTAGTGTGCAATCAGGTCGACTCAGGCTACAGCCCAGTACTTGAAGTTCTAGCTAGAACAATAAGACGAATGAAGGAGATCAAGGGGATACATATTGGAAAGGTAGAAGTCAAAGTATCTGTATTCACAGATGATATGTCACCAGAAAACTCTTACAACTGATAAACACCTTCAGCAATGTGGCTGGATACAAAATGAATTCTTAAAAACCAGTAGCCCTTAGCGATTTTGAGTTGTTGTGGTTGTAGACTTTTGAGGAAACAGCTATTGAGGAAGTCTGCAAGGTTGGATCGTCTGAGCCACTTGTCTTCTTTGGTGTCTGATCTGTTTTCTGCTGAGATTTCTGTTGTCCAGTTGTCCCTGGATTTCTTGAATGGATGCTTTCAATCACCTGGGAAGATAAGAACAGAGCCCTGCCCTAATCCTAACTCTGGGACAATTACATTTTTTTTTTGGAAGGGGGGTGTCAGGTAATATTTTTCCTGGAGCAAATTTGGTTTTTTGACAATATACAAAGTATTATCTTTCAATCTGGATTAAAGAAGAAATTATTTTGTTATTTTGGAGCTAAACAAACCTTTAGTGTATATGTTAGAAGATGTTTTTAAAATTGTGAGGCAAGTTAGTATGAAAGCTGAGTTAGATATAGAACTTTAAACTCATGGAGATGGTTAGATAGTTAAAGTCAGGTGCCAAATACATATGGACTGGACATTGGGAATGTATGCTAAGCCATATAACTCTTATAATTGTGGCCTATTTATTTCTCTTGTTTTGTATTGTATTTATTGCTATAAGAGAAAGAACCATTTGTTGGACTGAAAGGGGGAGCTGTTGGGGGGAAAAGTTATACCTTAAACTAAAAAAAAAGGGTAGATGATGGGGGGGTGAAGGGGAAGAGGGTGGAAGGGTGGGACAGGAGGGGGGAGTAGGGAGGGTATTGTGATTGAGATGTAACTTGAAGAAATAAAAAATAAATTATAAAAAAAAAACAGTAGCCCTTCTTTACACAAAGGATACATGGGCTGAGAAAGAAATTAGGAAAACATCACCCTTCACAATAGCCACAAATAATATAAAAATACATTGGGGTAACTCTAATCAAGCAAGTGAAAGACCTGAATGGCAAAACATTTAAGTCTCTGAAGAAAGAAATTGAAGAAGATATCAGAAGATGAAAAGATCTTCCGTGCTCATGGATAAGTAGAGTCAACATAATAGAAATAACCATCCTACTGAAACCAATATACAGATTCAATGCAATTCCTGTCAAAATACCAGCATAATTCTTACAGATCTTGAAAGAATTCTCAACCTCATTTGGAAAAAAAAAATCTGGAATAAGTATAAGAATCCTGTACAGTAAAAGACCATCTGGAGGTATCACCATCTCTGATTTCAAGCCATGCTCCAAAGCAATATAGTAAGTAAAACAGCATGGTACTGGCATAGAAACAGACCAATTGATCAATGGAATCAAATTGAAGGCCCAGAAATAAACTCAACACACCTACGGTCACTTAATTTTTTACAAAGAAGCCAAAAGAGTACAATGGAAAAAAGAAAGCATCTTCAATAAATGGTGCTGGTCTAACTGGATGTTAACATGTAAGAGAAGGCAAACAGAATCATATTTATCACCCTGAACAAAACTCAAGTACAAGTGGATCTAAACTTCAGCATAAAACTAGACACACGAAATCTAATAGAAGAGAAAGTGGGGAAATGCCTTGAACTCATTGGCACAGGAGACAACTTCCTGAATAGAACATCAACAGCTCAGGCTCTAAGAAGAACAATCAATAAATGGGACCTTATGAAGCAAAGGACTCCGTCATTAGAACAAAATTGCAACCTACAGATGATTTTCAGCAACCCCACATCTGATAGAGTTCTAATATCCAAAATATATAAAGAACTCTAGAAGTACAACACCAACAAACCAAAAAATAGTGTACAGAGTTAAAGACAATTCACAAAAGAGGAATCTTTAATGGTCAAGAAGCACTTGGAGAAATGCTCAACATCCTTAGTCATCAGGGAAATGACTGTGAGATTCCATCTCACACCTGTCAGAGTGGCAAAGATCAAAAACTAAAGTGATAGCATATGGCAAAGATGTGGCAAAAGGGGAACACTCCTTTATTTATGGTGGGAGTGCCAACTTGCATAACCACTTTGGAAATCAATCTGGCAGTATCTCATAAAATTCAGAATAGTTCTACAAGACCCAACCACACCACTCCTAGGCGTACATCCAAAAGATTCACCTCCAAACCACAAGGACATTGGCTCATCTAAGTTCATAACAGTCTTACTAATAATAGCCAGAAACTAGAAACAACCCAGATGTCCTCCAAACAAAGAATGGGTAAAAAACAAAACAAAACAAAAAAATCTGTGGTGCATTTCTGTAATATAAAACTACTCAGCCATCAGAAACAAGGAAATCATGCAATTTACAATCAAATGGATGAAATTAGAAAAGTTCATCTTGAGTGAGCTAACCCAAACACAGAAGTATATACACAGTATATACTCATAACTGGATATTAGCTATATAGTACAGGACAACCATTTTTTCAACCTACAGACCCAAAGAGACAGGAACCTAGCATTACTATCCTAAGAGAAACTCCACCCAGGAGCAAGTTATGGACTCTGTTGCCTGTTTGTGGAACCTCTTGCCCTAGCTGGGCTGCCATGTCAGGCCCCAGTGCATAAAGAAGTTGTTAGCCCTCTTATGACTGATAAACTGAGGGGTTTGATATGTATGGTTCCTCTCATCCAAGAAGGAGAGGACGGAGGTGGAAGAGGGTAGCAGGCTAGGACAGGGAAGGGGGAGGGAGGGGGTTTTAATGGAGATGTACCTTAAAGACATAAATTAAGTAATTAAAAAAAACAAAAATATTCTACAAAATAGATGACATCACATGATTTCTAGTGTCTAGCTGGCCTTTCATTTTTATTTTTTATGTAGAAAATAAGTAGTATAATTCCTGATCATAAGAATAAAAGCTAAAACACAAGGAATTTCAATAAATTGTTTGAAGATATTCTTTCTCTGTAATTCAAGTTGTTGGCAATTACATTTTCATTCTATAATATGCATTTTAAGTAATATTAAAGATGAAATCACTTAATAAAATATTAACAATCCAATTTGAAAAAAAAGTAATATTATCTAAAGGGGCTAACTTCAATTGCAGACAAACTGTAAAAGAACTTCCTTATTATGCTTTACACTAACCGTGTTCTGAAATATTATATAACACACCAAGAGATATTTGGAATTATGATGATAAGTATATTTTTTCTGAGACAGTGGCTCTCACTTTGAAGAAATTAAAAATCAACATAAAGATACTAAGACATACATATTTTTACTATTTATCATGATTATTAAATAGTAGGGAATATATTTTTAATTTTTTAAAGATAGATATTTAAGAGGTTGTTTAGTAGTAGTTAGCTGAACTCAAAATTCTCACTTATAAATTACCTCATAAAAAAATCTCATAACAATATTTATTACTGATTATCAATGATGTCTAAAATGGAATTGGGTTTTGGTTTCTATGATAGTTTGCATTATTCAATGATATTTAAATGGCATATTTTAATTATTTTATAACTATACAATGAACTACTCATATAATTACCCCAAAAGAATTCTTGAAATCAGTTAGTCAACTTTGTCTTATTATTAGAGGTGTATGAAGAGACAGTAATTAGAACATGGACCTTGGAGTAAGACGAAAATAGACTTGAACCCATAATTTGCACCTTCAAATTATGTGATTAGTAAAGCATTTATCTTCTCTGACCTTTGCTTTCTAACATTAAAAATAAAATACTAGAAGTTCACAAATTCAATTATTAATGATGAGTATACAGATTGATCTTTAATAATCTGTTTTTAAGCATATTTTTCAAACACTGCTAAATGATAAAATAAAGATACCCTTGGGTTCTCTCCACAGTTTAATAATATTTCAATTAATGAAAATGAATTAAAATTGTCTCTGGACATGTGCAGAAAGTTGTAACCCAGATGATAAAGCATTCCTTAAAGAGAGTCTAGCCAGGTGTGGTGGTGTAGGTAGTTATCCCAGCATTCGGGAGGCTAAGGTGGAAAGACAGTTTTAGACCAGCCTGGTTTATATAGCAAGGCCCTATCAAAAACAACAACAGCAAAAAACACTGAAAACATCACAAAGAAAATTAAATGTATTAGATCTTAAATCAACTAATAGAGACTGGTGCCCCTGGAATGGTAAAATAGGCATCTTCATGCCAGGCCTTCCACCAGAAACATCTACTTGAACAACTATCACATAAGAAATGGGGCCAAACGGCTGAAGATTGATGCTGTAATGTATGGAGAGAAAATGGGAACTGTCCAGGCAGCCACTGGTATGTCATTTCTTAGTTTTGGAAGCTGCGGGCCCTGTACTTCCTATATAATCATATATATTTATCCCTCTCAGGTCTCTGAGGTCATTGAAGAATAGATAGCTAGAGTCTCATAGTTAAATTTTGAATTATTTAGGAATCAAGAGGGTGTTCTGGATCTAAGAAGATGTTTTTAAAATTGTGAGGCAAGTTAGTATGAAAGCTGAATTAGATATAGAACTTTAAACTCATGGAGTTGGTTAGATAGTAGAATGTTAAAATCAGGTGCCAAATACATATGGACTGGACATTGGGAATGTATGCTAAGCCATATAACTCTCATAATTGTGGCCTATTTATTTCTGTTGTTTTGTATTGTATTTATTGCTATAAGAGAAAGAACCATTTGTTGGACTGAAAGGGGGAGCTGTTTGGGGGAAAAAGATATACCTTAAACTAAAAAAAAAGGGGGTAGAGGATGGGGGGGTTGAGGGGGAAGAGGGTGGAAGAGTGGGACAGGAGGGGGGAGTAGGGAGGGTATTGTGATTGAGATGTAACTTGAAGAAATAAAAAATAAATTTAAAAAAAGAAAATATTTTCACTAGAATATTTCTAGCTAAGGAAGCTAGACAAGAAGAATAAGAACAAGCATCTTTGGATTGCTTCATACCTAGAAAGCAATATATCTACTAAAAGAATCATTTAAGAATGGGAGAAATTATTCTTACTATAGATACCTTACAGTGTGTTAGTATGTGTATATAAGAGACTCACGACTCAATAAAAGCCAAACATTTGGTGGCTTAAAAGTAGATGGAAAAAAAAAAGGTTATGAGTACTAATCACCAACAAAGTGCTATTAAAACCAATGTTTAATATTACTTAACCATTATCGCAATGAATAAATAGAAAATGTAGTAAATAGAAAATTTTGTCAATTTTGTGCAGAATAGAAAATATGGGTGTATACTGGTCAGAATGTAAATTAGCACAGCCATATGGAAAACAGTATGAAAATACCAAAAGTTGAAAGCAGAGTGGTAATATAGGCCAGCAATCTACCTAATGGATATATAGTGAAAGGAAATTAAAAGCCTGCCAGGGTCATGATTTCACATCTGTGTTTCATTGCAGCCTGATTCACAATAACAAAATATGGATCAATCTACACCTGAACACATGAATGAAAACAGAAAATGAGGCTCAAACACACAGGACTGATATCCATACCATAAGAGCAATTCTGTCATTTATGACAACGTGTATAAATCTGTAGGCCATTTTTACTTTTTTATTTTTATCTGGACTTCTAATTCACTGCCTAAAATTCACTTTGAATCATTTTACTTTTCTTTGAGGTTGTGTTTTAATTAAATTTTTCTCCTCTCTTTCCTACTGCCAAAACCCCTTGTGTACTGCTGTCCACGCTACTGCAAATTCATGGCCTCATCTTTCATCAACTGTATTTCCACACATATGTTTTTGTTTATACATATATATTCCTAAATAAAACCTGATAAATCCATACAATGTTACTTGTATGTATGTTTTCAGGGCTGACAGTTTGACACTGGTAAACCAATTGGTCTTTCTTCCCTGTGGTAGGACCACCTCTTCTGCTCCCAGCTTGACTCAATTGTCTATAGTTCTTTGTATAGGCCAGAAGGTTCATGTGCTTTTCTTCTACGCAATTAGGCATGCTAGTTGGTATCCTCCTTGCTCAGCTCATATTTGGGCAGTCATGTTTTAAGGCTGTACAGGTGTAGCTTCTGATGTTAATAGGAGACACATTCACACAGCAAAGTCCCTGATCCCTGGTTCTTAAAATCTTTCCATCTCCTTTTCCACAATGTTCCTGAGTCTTATGTGTAAAAGGATTTTGTATATGTGACCACTGGACTGGGTTCCACACCCTACACTGACTGGTTGTGGGTTTCTGTAGTTGTTTCTGTCTATTGTAAAGAGAAGCTTCCTTAATACAGGATAAGGAATCCTCTTATCTATTGGTATAAGACCAAATATTTATAGAATGTTGTTAGGGATTATGCTGGTTTAGTGAACTAGTGGTTGTAGATTTTCCTCCAATAACCATGACTTCAGTAGTACTGAGTAACTAGCTATGTTTCCATTATCAAGAATAACATTCTTCTTGTTAAGCAGATCTTAAGTACAATTAGAAAGCAGCTGACTAGCAAGAAAGTATGTGTGACACTACTGTACCCATAGGAATAGAAACCCTTCCTAGTTGTTGATGTGGCCATAAATATCATAGCTGGATAGGACTGTAGTTTGCATTCTTGCATTGCAGCCCTGTATGGTGTCTTTTGGTATCATGAAACCTAGTTCTCAGATAGGGGACATTCAGGTCAGTTCTAGCTCTGTGGCCTGTTTCAGAAGTGCATAGAATCTTCAGCAATAGGGATTGTACCTTCCAATTCTGAGGGATAACCAGGGACAATAACAATAGGCTATGTATTTTGGTAGCCTCTTGGATGACCCTGTGTTGGTGTAACTTTATATATGTGTGTTTGCTTCTCAGTTTACCCAGCTATCATCCAAATAATTGAGATTCATTTGTTAAACAAGCTTCACAATATAAGAACTATCAGTTATTACTCTCTTCTTAATCCTTTAAAATAATCTGGCTTCCTTTCTGCATAATCCTAGAGTTACTTGCTGTGTTTGGCTTTGCTGATTCTGCTGGCTCTCTCCTGATCTGTCTTGCAGCTCTGCCTGTGACTGAATTACCTACTTCCTCCTCCAATTAACTCCTTCCTTAGAGGCCAGGAAGTTCAGCACTACCTCTCCCCTGCTCAGTGATTGGCTGTAAGATGCTTTATTGGCCTATCATGGGACAATTGAGGAGCAGTGCTTATATAACATTAAGATAGTAGATTCCCAGATCAAGGATTACAAACAACTATTGGGAGGGGGGTATAGAAATCAGCATTTGAATTGCACAATACGTTTCTGCCTACAGCCCTGGCCAATAACTCAAATATGATGTTGGATTTTTGTTAATCTTTGATTACTGGAAGGTTCACAATCAGTCCAGATGAGAAAAGTTTATTAAACCTATATATGTATATTCATATACTGAATTATGTACATCATAGTTATATTAGGGAAGTAGTTAATAGTAGGATTCCTTGTAGCTTTTTCGTCCATCCATATCATATTTTCATAGCTACCTACTTACCTTCCTGCCTACCTACCTCTTTTTCCTGTATTTACCTTCCTCCCCCTTTCCTAATGAGCCTCCGTTTTCCACTTCCCTATCAGATCAATTTTATGCTGCTATTCCCTTTACTCTTATTCTACCTTCTTCTGAATTAAATTTTCTCACACTCTTGAAAGAGTCCCTTGTTTGCCCATTTTCACTATAAGGTCATTTGTACCGTGCTGCTCCCCTCTCTTGCTCCCCAAGCCCCCATAGTTCTGAATATTTGGAGCTAGGATCTTCCAACAAAAGAGAACATGCAATGTTTGTCTTTCTGAGTCTGAGTCACTTCATTCAATATGAGCTTGTCTAGTTCCATCCATATACCTGCAAAGCTCATGATTTTGTTTTTCTTTACTGTTGAATAGTATTTCATACTGTGTATGAACCACATTTTCAGTATCCATTTGTTGGTTGTAGAACATTTAAATTATTTCCATTTCCTAGCTATTGTGAATTGAATGGCAATGAACAAGGATGAGGAAATATTTGGTGTATGAGAGTATATCAAGTCCTTAGGACATATACCAATAACTGGTACAGCTAAGAAATGTGGTTGGATTACTTATATTATAGGTTTTTGAGAATTCTCCACATGGATTTCCAAACATGTAGGCCATTATTTTAAGATAAGTAAACCTGATTATACAAGGTATAAATACATTATGATCATATAAGTACATAAAATTTGGATTACATTCAACTGGATGAAGTGCAGAGCTAGCCAATGAATTAAAGCTCTTCTTTTCATAAAGCAGTTTTTTAAACTGCCTTTTATTCATAAATACAGTCAGGGTAAAATCAAAAGTTGAATGGAGCTTCAAATAACAAGCTAAGATTTTGTTTATTTATTTAGTTATTTTTTTATGTCTCAGAAAATAGCCAAATTTGGCTCCCAACTCAGCATTTGCCTGAGGATGATGAACTTCCAATCTTTCTGCTTTGATCTCCTAAGTGTTTTACAATTTTACCACATTATACTTTTGATAAAGATCACTGTACCTTAAGCAGTATTTCTTAACCAGGGAGGTGTGCAATTATGTGGATTTTTCTCAACTTAATAAGAAACAACAAAAGAAATAAAACATTTCTTTTCACTTGTAATTTTCTGAATTATCTTGTGGTTAAGTGGTTTTAAAATTGTTATTGATGGTGTTAATGTTTGGATTTATGGTTATGCATGCCCATATGCATCGTGTGTGGATGGATTCTCTACATTCTTTGCCAATATTTAAGATGATATTATTTTCTTGATGATTTATGAAACTAATTTTATAATAAAATAAAACTCTTTTCTCATAGCTTTAGACATAATGATTTTCATTTTTATGGATTCTAAGTAAGAACAACTATTTCAGCAATTATTTCTTTAATTCTTCTATTTATTCAAGCTTTTGCCTTTTGAAATTTCTTTGAAGGTTATCTATGTGCTGACATAATCCAGAGCTCTTACTTAAACTGTTTCACATCAATTTAATGAATGTCTTCATTTTATTTGTTATATGACCCACCATTCTGTAATATGTTGAATCTGTATGACTCTTCTCTTGACTTCCTTCCTCTCATTTATTAGAGTTTAATATCATTTAAAATTCTAGCCTAATTTCAGCCTTTGTAATTATGTTGGCCATTTCTTAAAGTTTTCATTTTATCCCAAATATCCTTACACTTGAGGTTTTGTGTTTCCATGTGGTGATGAAAACTTGAGTTACATGTTATCAGAGTTTATAATTTTCTAAATTAATATGAAAAATTAATAGTGAAGGTATTAAAATTAGTTTTTATTCTCTGCTTAATTTAGTGAGATGATTTTATTATTTGTTTCAGTCTGAAAAGTCATCCAAAGATGAACAGTGATAAAAATGGCTTTCCAGTAATAAAAAAAAAAAAAGCTAGATCTCAGACACACTAATGCTGCACTATTCTAAGAAACTAAAAGACATATATTTATGTAAAGGAACACTATTGCAAACATGCACACACACACACCACTCACTAATAATACATAAAAATAAATGAATAATCCCACCATTTCCAAATTAAGTGCCACAAAATTTGACAAAATATGATTTGGGGAATTGTACTATTAACTATGTTGTTCAGTTCTAATTTCAGTGTTATTTCCCATATTAGGAAATTATGTTTGATCTTTAGTAACTTAAAGTTATTTTTAAACAATGAATACTATATTTTTTAAAATAGCAATATTTTCTACTGAATTCTATGAGCATCACATGTCCATTTTGATCTTTTGATATTAGATTCATATTAACCTAATGAAACTGCCTAATTTCAAATGTCCCTCTCCAAGAATAAATCAGATTTTGTCTAAATTGATGATATTTCACTTAGACATTTTCTGGTGCACTCACATGTGAGATTGACATGTTATGATTTTTGTTTCTGTTGTACTGATATTATCTTGTCAGATTTTATTACAGGTTTATACTTACCTTACGATTCCTGATTTAGTCTTACTTTCACTCAAACAGTTCTGGATTTCTGACAACATCATAAGACTTCAAGAACACCATGTTCTATGCAAAATTACTATGTGCTAAACTGTTAATTCATCTGGACGCGTTACTCTAGACTTTTAGATACACAATGCATACAACGGTGACTACTTTCCTTATTGACTTCAGAAGAGAAACAGAAGAGAGAGAAGCTGCTCATTTAAATTACAAGACAGAGATATGTCTGACATTGCTGGGAAATCTGAAGCAATTGGCAAAACTAGAGGTCTTAGTGACTGGAATTTCTTCACACTAGCAGGCAGTACAAATGTACCTAGTTAATTATTGTATTCTTATCCTCTCTCAGCACTGCAGCAGCTCAAATCAGGGAACAGAACTCCTTCCCCTCAGTTGGTGGAAGAGATAGGGGAACTGATTATCAATTCGTATCTTAGATATTTTTACATTCTTTCAATTGCCATGAGCAGATCCTGTAAAGGAAATGATGTGTTGTTATAAAAGGAAGTTAGGATGTTTTCATGTGGCCCAAACCCAGAAAATATATATTAAAATAAAAATGTATCACTATGTCCTTCTCTTTTGGAATATGTCGTTTTCCTTCTTCTTACCTAATTTCAAATGTAAAGTATGTGGGAAACTTCTATGTGCCCTGTGTCTAACAGGAAACCAAGGAGAAGAAGTGATTTGGGTTAGATTTCACACAGACACCTGGGAAGACTAAAGGATTCCAAAGCTAGTTATCTATGCTTGCTTTTCCATGAGAAAGGAAATAGAGCTGTCACAAGTCCAGAGGTGTTGTTTACTGTAATGATCATGTGGTGGGCACTAACACCAAGCTGCCTTGGTATAGGATTCTCTGCATTGAGTGTATGACCTCATATTCGTGTATGTGTTCCAGTGTATTTTAATCAGGAGTGAAATTGGAATCATGAAGCTTTTCCTGTACCAATAAAGCCTGAAAGTGAACTTACATCATTTTAAAAACTACTACAACACTGTGTATTTTAAGACACACAGTACTGGACTCAGCTGTTTAGTTTGTACTCTTTGATGTTCATTGGGCTAATTCATGTTTTCCAATCAGTAGCTTCAACATGGACAGTGGTTATGATGATAATGACTGGACCCAATCAGCCATGTCTTCACTTGTTCCGCCATCCATTGTTATTTGTCACTATTTGTATGTATCAGTCCCTATCCATGGAGTATGGCACCAAACCTTGATGTATAGCATTGCAGAAAACCAAGAGGAAAAGGAGAAGCTGCAAGCATCTTATCTTCTTTCTCTGGTATTTTTTTTCTTTAAAAAAATTATTTATTTATTGCTTCAGGTTACATCTCCATCATAGTGTCCTCTTTCTCCCCTTCCTAGTCCCACCCTCCCACCTTCTACCCCCAACCCCTCCATCCCACTCCTGTGGAGTGGAGTGTCCCTACATAACAGTCCCCCGCCCCAGTTCAGCAGTCCTATGAGGGCCAAGAGCCTCCTCATACACTGGGGGCCTACAAGGCAGCACCACTAGGGCAAAGTGTCTCATTGACAGGATGAAAAAGTCTATGTTCCTGTTCCCTTTGGTGTGTTGGTTGTAGAATAGATATCCTGTACTATATAGTAAAATCCGACTATACGTGAATAGATGTCATGTGTATCCTTCTGAGTCTGGGTTAGCTCACTCAGAATGAGCTTTTCTAGCTCCATCCATTTGGCTGCAAATTGCATAGTTTCCTAGTTTATGATAGCTGAGTAGTATTCCATTGTGTAGATGTACCATAGTTTTTTAATCCATTCTTCAGTTGAGGGACATATGGGTTGTTTCCAGTTTCTAGCTATTACAAATAAGGCTGCTATCTCTGGTATTTTTTTAAATGTTTATTTACTACTTCAAGTTATGTCTCCATCACAATCCCCTTCCTCCACCCCTCCTGGCATCATCATCCTACCCTCTCCCCCTTCTCCCACCTATCCTACTCCTCCAGTGTGGGGTGCCCCTATATATCAGACCCCCTCAGTTCATCAGATATATGAGGGCTAAGAGCTTCCTATTGTACTGAGGTCCTACATGGCTGCTCCACTAGGGCAAAGTGTCCCAATAACAGGTAACAAAGTATATGTTCCTGTTACTTTCAGTCTGTTGGTTGTAGGGTAGTTATCTTGTACTGTATGGCTAAAATCCAGTTATAAGTGATATGCCCTGTGCATCTTTCTGGGACTGAGTTAGCTCACTCAGGATGAGCTTTTCTAGATTCATCCATTTGGCAGCAAATCACATGATTTCCTTGTTTCTGATGGCTGAGTAGTATTCCATTGTGTAAATATACCACAGTTTTTTAATCCATTCCTTGGTTGAGAGACATCTGGGTTTTTTCCAGTTTCTATCTATTAAAAATAAAGCTGGTATGAACATAGTTGAGGAGATGTCCTTGTGGTTTGGTGAGGAATCATTTGGATGTATACCCAGGAGTGGTATGGCTGGGTCTTGAAGTATAGCTATTCGAAGAAGTTTTCTAAGATATCGCCAGACTGATTTCCATAGTGGTTGCACAAGTTGTGCTCCCACCAGCAATGGAGGAGTGTTCCCCTTTCTTCACAATCTTGCCAGCATATGCTGTCCTTTGAGTTTTTTATCTTAGCCATTCTGACAGGCTGAGATGGAATCTCAGAGTCATCTTGAGTTGCATTTTTCTGATGATTAGAGATGTTGAGCATTTCTTCAAATATCTCTCAGACATTAGAGATTCCTCCTTTGTGAATTGTTAGTTTAGCTCTGTTCTCCATTTTTTATTGGATTATTTAGTTTCCTGGTGTTTAACTTCTTGAGTTCTTCATAAATTTTGGATATTATCCCTCTGTCAGATATAGGTTGGTAAAGATCTTTTCCCAAATCTGTAGGTTGTCATTTTGTTCTAATGACAGTATCCTTTGCCTTATAGAAGCTTTTAATTTTCATGAAGTCCCATTTATTGATTTTGGTCTTAGAGCCTGAGCTATAGATGTTCTGTTCAGGAAGCTGTCACCTATGTCAATGAGTTCCAGGCATTTCCCCACTGTGGTATTTTTATGGTCTTTGGTTGACTTAAACAGTACAGATTCAGTGTGCATGGTACTACAAAAAGCCTGCTGTTAAGAGATAGAAGAATCCCTCTGGATCATTTTGTGGTAACTGATAAGTATCTAGAATATAGCCTGCACATTGAAAACACAGAATACATTTTTCCTGTTTTAGCAATGTTCACTGAGCAATCACTTAGAGAATTCTTCATCTTATATAGTATTTAATCATAACCAGTACCTCTTGAATAAATACCTTAAATGAGGGGCCTGGTACTCAGAAAGAATATATAATGTACTTAAATTTTGTGGCTACTTAAAAAAAATAATTTTCACTCTGTCCTGACTCCTGTTGTCTGTACACTGGTTTCTCACTTTATTTTCTGGGGACTACCCATGCAAGGAATGATGAGGAAAGTCTTGAGAATTTAAAGGCTTGAGAACCTCAGTAGCCTACCTTCTAAGACTTCTCCTTTTCCTTCTTATTTTTGAGTACTAATGAATATTTTCCCTGCATATCCACGATGAATATAATAGGCAGGTTCTGACAGAACTCAGTCTGCTGAGTCTTGTATAATTGCTTTAGTGAGGAAAATCTTTTTACCCAAAGGCAAATTAATACAACTTCAGCATTTCTTATGCTGTGCAATCCTGAACGATTGATCCGTCTGTTTAAGTCCATTGTCTTGTATGACATTTTAAATTTTCACATGGCTTCCCCTTACAAACAGCTCAGTGGGGATGCCAAAATCTTGTAACTCATGTGATGATAATAACTCTTAGACTGTTTAATTATCATATGGGACCTGTATCATTATGATAGATAGTTGTTTATATGTCTTGTTCAAAAATGATTTCTTACTAATAACTGGAAACACTTTGACAAGAATAATAAGATTTTTTTCACCTGTGATAAGAAAGCAAATGTGATAATTAAAGGAATGTTGTGACAAATCATAGATTGTCAAACAATGTATAAAAATTGTGTCTAAAGATTTTTAAAGATATTTAAATATAAAGATATTCATTGTTAAAATATGATGTCATAAAGAATATGTGGAATTTCTTACATGACAAGTAACTTTAAACTATGTTAAAATAATTGTAATTTGAGAGGCAATAAAAATCTACATGATGCCACCTAGTGGACACAGCCATGGTTTAAATTATTTATTAAGAGTACTTAGAGAAAATCACATTTTGAGTTAATAAGCAACATCAAGCATAAATATATTCTAAAAATTATTGTACTTATGTCAATTAACTGTGAAAATATGGTGAATAAATATAGATAAATAATTGGTAATATATTTCTAATTTATAACTATTCGAGGAAAAAGAGTATTAGAGTTCACATTGAGATACATGCACAGTGAGGAGGGAAGTATTTTCTGTCCCCTTGCAGCTTGCAGCTCCTAGCTCCCTTGCTTCTTTCAGATATTTCACCTCATGTATTTTCTGGTGAAGAATAGCATGGAATGGTCCAGAAGCAATGATGTGTGCCTGTAACTCAGGAGCTTCGACAGTATTCTCTTGAGTTTGAGCCAGCCTGGATTCCCTAGTGAAACTCTGTCTAAAAATAATAATAATAATAGTAATAATAACAATAATAATAATAATAATAATAATAATAAAGATCATACTAAAGTATTACCAAAAAGATCCCAATACTATACTAAACATATTTGGAAAGAAAGGGGAAAAAATCAGAAAGGCTAAAAACTTGTAACCAAGTTCACCAACAAATAGGAACGGGCAACGTGGAACACTACCCAGGAAAAGGAAGGAATATTAGTTTCAAATGTAGGTTTGTTGAAAGATGTATGCTTCTTGATTGCTGTTGGATGAACAGACGGTTTCCTGGAGAAAAGCAAGAAGCCAATGGGTGGTACTGGGATTCAACATATCATGTGAGTGGTTCAGGTTACCATAGTGTATTTCTTCAAATTTAATCAAGTCACACTCAAGACACATTTACATCATCACTAATTAAGTTGCATATTCAAATGAAAAGTCTGTAGTAAATATATTATAAACTTTGGACTTAAAAAAAACAAAAAACAAAACAAAACAAAAGCAATACTTTGGAGTTAAGTTTATCCCTTTTCAGTTGTGTGACCTGGGAAAATGTTACAGCTATCATTCACTCTCCGCTTTAAGTTCTCAGCCTGAGACACTGTGATGACAGGGTTTGCTTCTTCATCTCCTCAGAAGCTAATTACTTACAGTGTTTATCTCGTTCCTGAGTCATTGTGCATAGGACACTACTGCACTATAAAATTTAACAACTTGCCCTTCTATGAGCCAGTCTAGGAAATGTGACTCAGTAGCCTTGGGGTACAGGTGTGAAAGGCTGGAGTGTTCACACCATATCCAAAATCCACCATGGAGAAGAATGTGAAAAGCTGAGACTATCTTGTCTAGGAGATGCAGAGGTTACCTTGAATAAAGACAGACATCACAAGAGGGACAGAGGAAAAAGGCTGCTGCTTACCATCATTCTAGTGACACTTTTGACTCCAGAAGAAAGAAAGAGGTATTAGGATTCCAAGGTGACACATTTGTAGTGTTGAGTGATATGCTGCAGATCAGATGGTCATGCATACTGGCATATACCTCTAACCTGAAAATTACAGAGGGATGGGCAGAAGCTGCAGAAGAAACACTCATCAAATGTTCATAAGTGCACTTAATGTCACCATCAATTTTCTATGATGTTTTTGATGTAGGATTTTCTAGTAAGTGATACAACCTTTTTTAGCTAAAATAAAAGACCTATGTGAATTCCCTCCTTAGAGCCAAATGTGACATATGGCTCTTTGCAGATGAACTTTTGCTCTCAGATAAACTGAAATATAAGAGGAAGAAAATTACACTGAGAATAGTTGATTGATTTATAAACTCTGATTTTTTCTCTCTTATCTAGACAATTTATGATGAGAATAAGCTAGAGAAAGTGTAATATTAGCTGTCTAAGGCTAACATTAAATCCCTAGGGTACTATACTAGTAGCACATATGCAGCATAATACTAAGAATCATATTAATAGCTTTTAAGCAGCTTTTATTTGGAGGCAAACTTGTAACCATTATAGGTATACAGATAGACTGAGGTTACATGTCTTATGTCAATATACTCTTAGTTGATACATTAGAAAGTTCTACAGCTTAATGTTGGTATTTCCAGAAGCAGTCAGTGAGCTAAAATTAGGTTATAAGCAGTTCCCTGGGAGGAACAAGACATAAGTAGGTTTTCACTTTCATGTGGCCCCATTTATTAATTGTTGATCTTAGAGCCTGAGCTGTTGGTGTTCTGTTCTGGAAATTGTCACCTGTGCCAATAAGTTCGAGGCATTTTCCCACTTTCTCTTCTATTAGATTTAGTGAGTCCGACTTTATATCCTACAACCAACAGACTGAAAGGAACAGGCAGGAACTTGGATTTGTTACCTGTTAGTGGGACCCTTTGCCCTAGTGGAACTACCATGTAGGCCCCCAGTGTAAGAGGAAGCTCTTAGACCTCATGTGGCTGCTGAACTGAGGGGGGCTGAGGTGTGGGGTACTCCAAACCAGAGGAATAGGGTAGGGGGGGGGGGTAGATGGTTTGAGGGTGGGATGGAAAAGGATGGAGGGAGAGGGCTGTGAGGGAGATGTAACTTAAAGTAATAAATAAACTTAATTTAAAAAAAGAATATTTTAAGTGAAACAACAAACAACATTATCTTCTTTTTGGAGTTATCAAAGTATTGCCATGGTACCCTTTCTTCACCCATTTAGTCTCCACCTTTGCTCTCCTTTTTGCATGCATTCTGTTACACTTTTTTTTTTCTACTCCCTTAATGTCTCTTCCACCTTATTCTTTATCTTGAATATTTTGTTTAATTCCAGACATTAAATGTTCTCTTTGTTTAGGATTTAGCAAAACAACATCTATAGAGTAGCACTTGAGAGGCTGTGTTCAATTATTTCTCATGTTTCTCACTATCATCATGATGAAATAATACAGCCACAGAGGGAACATCGAGCTTGTGTTCTAGGAGCACAGAGCTGAAGAAACATACTACAACTTCTCAGTACACATTCCATTTAACAGCAGAGCAGCCTCCAAGCCATTAATGTATATGAATCACATATTAAGAGTATATTCTAATACTATGTATTATATATATGATATTAATGATGCAATAATTATTTTTGGTTCCTACCTTAAAATTTCAGAAAAAAATTTAAAAATGACAAATCTCCTATCCTACTTAATTGATAATATAACTAACCATAGTTTTGAATATGTTCAGAATTCATAACATAGACTAAACTGTATGTCTCAATAGTTGTTTAAACTATATTCTATAAGATGAAGACTTTCAGATCTCACACTCAATAATGATTGTGGGTTGAGATATTAGTCTGTTTTCTTCCCATCCTCACTGTTGAGTACTGCCTTCTGTCATTGTGAGCGAATTGCTACTTGCTGTGGTGTTTCTTACCTTGGTCTTTAGCACTCTCTTTTGAAGTGTTTCCTCCAGTTGTCAATAGATTTATAGGACATGTTGAACCTGATGTTTCACAGAGCTACATTTCTTTGTTGTCACTTTTGCTTTCTTATAGTTTTGGTTGTGAGCCTAGCCTTTAGCGGCTGAGCCATCTCTCCAGCCCCACTTTTGCTTCCTTGAGACTTTATCATATTAAGTGGACTAGGCTGCTTTGAATCTCACTCTGTTGCCCAGGCTGGTCTTGAATTTGTAGTGATTCCCCTGTGCCAGTCACCTGACTGCTCTGATTACAGGGGAGACCCACCATGCCTGGTTTTTCTGAATTCTTAATCGGATCATTTGTCTTACTGACGAGATCTGAAGCATGTTTTTATGACGCCGGAGGTCATAGGCCCTCGCACATCTTCATTTCTATCCTTAGGTCACACACAACAGCTATTACAAGTTTTACCTTGTCCTATATATTAATTCTACTTTTTATATCATTGTCTTCTGGATTGTAGAATTTATAATTACACTAAATTTATCATTTTGTATCTAGTTCTGGTTCAGCTGCTAGTTGATGTGGTGTTGAACTGTGATTTTGGTTGGTTTTCATTTTCATTTATGGTTGCTTGTTCACTACTTTTTCAAATGAAAATTTCTCATTTTATCTTCAGCTTTCTGTTTCTTTATGCCTATGGGGTGAAATACTGCTGTTTATTTTTATAATTTATGTCTTTTGATGGATTACTTTCTTGTGTGGTTTTAATTTTGAGTGACTTCTTTATGTGATTTTTATACAACGTGACCCTCTCTATAGATATTTACATAAATATTTTTCATCCATATTGTCAAACAACTAGCACAAACTTAAGGAGTATTCTTAAAGAAAAAAGACTGTTGGAGGGAACTAAGAATTGAAATAGAAACTGTAGACATTCAGGAACTCAAGAATAAACTTGTGAGTGCTCTTTGGGAGATTTTTTTTAACCCATCAAAAGCCCCGAAAAAAGATGGGTTTCCAGTTGTTGCCTTGGTTCCTTCGAAGCAACTATTCTTGCTACTCCTTATCCATAGAGCAGCCTGTCTATGATCTTGACAACTGGAATGAGTTTGAGATATAATCGTTTTTCTACTATTCTGTTCAATTGCATAATCACAGCTGTATTACTATTAGCAATGAACTAACTTATCTCACTTCTATAAGTGCTTGAGTGGTGCATATACCTATTTCTAAACTAAGGACATTATTGATATCATGATAGATTCATATGTAGTTGTAAGTAAGAATCTAGATGTCTAGAGCACCTTTTCCCCCTTCCCTCCTAATTCTGATATCTGTAAAACTATGTTATGTAGTGTCAAGGAGGTTTGAATTGTTCTATCTCATTATTTTCTATGTGCTCTCCATTTACAGGTGTATGTTTATTTCTATAGGTTTGGTGCATGTGTGCCTTTATGTTGTTTCCTCTACATGATGAATACAAAGGGCAACCTCACCTTCCCAAGTGTCACTTCCATTGTGCTTTTGTAACCACTTCCTTATCCTCCTTCTGCTAACACTCTGGCTACCATTAGCCTGCTTTCCATTTCAAAGTCTGTTATTTCAAAATACTGAACAAATGGAACCATATTATGGCACCATTTGCCTGACTTTGTTATACTCAGCATCACTATTTTTGGATGCACATAATTCATGCATATCTATAGATATTTTGACTCATTCTGTGCTGTAAATGTTTCAGTGATCGTTAAACTGATATTATCGATTCACCCATTGAAGATGCAACCACTATGGAGGTCAGTGTGGCCATATCTTAAAAAACTTGGAATAGCTTTTCCTCAGGACCCAGTCATACCACTTCTGGATACACATCCAAATGACTCCTCACCGAATCACAAGGAAGTTTCCTCATCTATGTTCATAGCAGTCTTATTTGTAATATCTAGAAATGCAAACAACCCAGATTTCCCTCAACCAAAGAATGGATTAAAAAACTGTGGTACATCTACATGATGGACTATTACTCAGCTATCAGAAACAACGAAATCATGCAATTTGCAGCAAAATGGATGGAACTAGAGAAGCTCATCCTGAGTGAGGTAAACCAGACTCAGAAGGATGCACATGGCATCTATTCACTTATAATTGGATTTTAGCCATATAGTACAGGATAACTATACTACAACCAATGCACCAACGGGAACAGGAACATAGACTTTGTTACCTGTCATTGAGACACTTTGCCCTAGTGGTGCTGCCTTGTAGGCCCCCAGTGTATGAGGAGGCTCTTGGCCCTCATATGACTGCTGAACTGGGGCAGGAGGCTGTTATGTAGGGACACTCCACTCCAGAGGAGTGGGATGGAAGGGATGGGGATAGAGGTTGGGAAGGTGGGACTGGGAGGGGTGGAAAGAGGGCACTGTTTTAGAAATGTGATCTGAAGTAATAAATAAACATTTAAAAAAGATTATCTAGACTGTTCCAGTTTATAATCAGCAACCTTGAAGCTCCTTTGAGGACATATGTACTTGCTTCTGTGTGGATGCTTTCCTTGGAGCAGATGTTCAGGATCCTAGTTCTCACTTTAATGCTAGTTGTATTTTTAATTTCATAAGGGGCTTCCTAGTTTTGCAGAAAAGTTTTTGACTTTTATTGTCAAAGCATTTTGTGAGTGAACTAAGTTCTTCCTTTCCTCAGTAATATTTGCTGTTTGAATATTTTTCAGCTCAACTATTCTGTCAGGTGTGCAGTGACCTCACCATGCCTTTCTCTACTGAGTCACAGTTCTGATCATGCTTTCCTGACGTTACTTGCTGTGGGTTTGACTCTTTGTAATCCAAGTGTGTTGCCTAATTCTTGAATCTTCACATACTTTCATGCATTTTGCCCAATGACCTGTTCATAATTTACTGTGGGTCTTTGAAAAGTTTTTGTACAGTCTAGACATTGTTATTTTTCTCAGACATGCATGTTGCAAGTATTTAATCTTTTTCTACAGCCTTTTTTTTTTTAATTCTCTTGCATCAGCTTTAGTAGAGCAATTTTTAGGTTTGTTGAAGTCGAATGTGTCAGCTTTGCCTTGAGTGGATTCTGCTTTGCAAGCCAAGTTCTTTGCCTAGCTTCAATACAGAGCATAATGAAGGTTTTGTCAGTGGGAAATCTCACGGTGATCCATATCCTGTGATCACACTTCTACACATACATTTCTTGCTCTTCTGTCTACATGTAGCTCTCATCTGGTTTCTCTCTTTCCCAGTCACTCCTCACATTTCCTGGATCTTATTCTACCACTATATTAGTCCCTCTACTTGATAACAATATGTTTCTTGTGAAAAGAAAAATAGATGACAAATG
Source organism: Lophiomys imhausi (assembly GCA_907164525.1). Taxonomy (NCBI): domain Eukaryota; kingdom Metazoa; phylum Chordata; class Mammalia; order Rodentia; family Muridae; genus Lophiomys; species Lophiomys imhausi. Next base: position 947,713 of record CAJQZJ010033999.1, read on the forward strand.
TCTTTTTGAGAACCTTTCTGAAGTGGGCTTCCTCTATTTTTATATTTAAAGTTTACTTAGAAATTTAAGTTAATATTAATTTTCATTCAGTTTTGAAAATATTCAGGCCATCATTTCTTTATTGCAATTTAGATGCTGAGGGCCATTTGATTTACTGTTCTTTTGTAAGTGGTTTTGTTTCTTTCATGTTTGCGCTTTTCCAGACGAATTTTCAACCCAAGAGGTCAAAACTTTCACAATGGTGAGTCTTGTGGCCATTTTGAAGTTGAACCTGGCCCCTGGCCCCCAAAAATTCTTTTGAAGTATGTTTTCAATTCTTTTCTTTTTATATATTTTTATTTTGAACTCTCAAGATGCCAAGTACTCAGAGTGTTAGGATTTTAATATCTTTTTATTATCCTATTTTTATCCAACCAGTCTATTTTCATTTTTCTTAGAGACTTCTTCAGCTTTAGCTTAGAGTTTCTTGTCTTAAAGACTTCACCTTTACCACTGTGACTTCTGTTTCTGGGACTGCTTGTTGTTTCTCCTTTAAGGAAGCTTATTGACATGGGTGATGGATTATGGGTCTTGTCACTCTGCCAACACTTTGGCACTGGCAGCTGCTCAGTCTTTGAAGACTTTATACAATACGTCAGGATATTTTCTCATAAAACTGATCACTATTCAATCATTTCTCTTTAGGATACTAAAACATGCCTTTATTTATTCTGTGTTTTCCCCATTGCCTCTGAATTCTATTTTTAATGCCTATAAAGCAGACACAATGTAGTTTCAGGAATGAGACATGAGAAAGCCATATTAAAAGGATATATTTCTCCTTACAGGCACACCTTTGGGGCATCTTCATTTTGAGAATTCCAAGGTATACTTCTGAAGGGGTGGGGCATGTTTCTGGCAGTCTCCTCTGACTCTCTTCCTTTCTTTCTTTATTTTTCCCAGAGCTCTCATCTGATTCATAGGAAACTGAGGCTCCCAATGTTTAGTGAGTGGAGTGATCAGTTCCTTCCACTCTGTTCAGGCCCTTTCATCCAACTTGTCTCATTATCTTCATAGATTGCTCAGCATCTTTTAATATTCTGTGTGTTATATACCTTCCTGAGACAATAGCTATATGGTAGAAAAAGTTTACTTGAACTCTTTCTCAAGAAATGGGGAAATAATGGGATATATATTGTACTATCCCTTACCCTGTACAGGGTAAAAATTCATTGAATTTTCACAAATTTTCCAGCATTTTGTTTTTCCTTGTTTTTTTTTCTTTTTAACAATTTCTGTCTGTAGTGGATGACAGAGTATCAGTGAAGTTCCATTTTAAAATGTAGAATTGCAGGGTTCTGGTTAGAAAATTTTAACTTGCTATATAACTCTATGATGCCACAGAGTGTGCAGTGCAAGAAAGGGAGAGAAATGTGTTCTTTTGTGGTTGTGATGGTTATTCACTTATAAATTCAGCATATATAGACAGTCCAACACCATTCCTAATCACCTATTCTTCACAATTTGCTTTGGAGCCTTTCTTTAAACTGAAGAGAAGAACATATTTTTAATGTCCTGTTAATGAATTGTATACTTTTAGAACCACACAAGTATATTTATTTTTTGTAAATAAGACATTTTTATATGTTCCTCATGATTGAAGATATTAGTCAGCAGTCCAAAAATAGAATTCCAATCCAAGATTCAACTATGGATAAAACAATGTATGTCAAAGCCATGAACTTTTCTCAATTTCTAATGAGAACTCCTAAGGCCATGTGACTTCTGTTGACAAAGGAACCTATGTATAAGATTGGTCCCAGCAAGATTGAGAAAAGAGCACTCACGGTATGTGCAGGGGATGAAAGGGTTATGGATGGAATACCAAGGACCTTTGTCTCCTTGTTATTGTAACTTGTATAAATGCATTTAGATATTGTATAATAGTCACTGTATCTATATGATTTTTTTCTCCTGAAATGCTTTTAAGAAAGACTAGAATTTTAACCTAATTTGTTGATACTGCTTTTAACAAGTGTTTTTCTTATCTGCTATAGACCATCAAACATTCTTTTTACAGAGGCACTTCAAAGTCTCAACACACAGGTTTAAAGACTGTTGCAGATTATGTATGTTACACCTCACTTCTCACAGATGTTATTCAGACACCATGATCATCATCTCAGAAGTGGTCTCTAATATTATTCATTTCCTTTACATTTGAGTACATAGATGCCCTGTTAAACCTAAGAAGCTCTCTTGCTGAGCTTTCATTATTAAATTTAGGTTTATCTTGTGGTGTTCAAATGTGAATTGCACTCTTTTTACATTTGCAATTTATTATTTTCCCTGTATTCCCACTTCAGCAAGACATCTTGGTCTTGATTATATTAATGCTAATAATATCGCTTTTATTTGCTTGTGCCTGCTCATTTTCATAAAGCAATAAGGACAAAATAATGAAATATTCAAATTACTTCACAATCACAGCTATGAAACAGAAGACAGGACACTGTCATCTTAGAATATTTTGCCGAAAAAGCAGCACTGCCTCCAGCTGGCTCAGGACAATGCTCTCCTCATCTGATGAACTAAAGGCAGCACTAAAACTCTGCCTTCCCATGAAACTGATCCAAGTCAAGTGGGGAAACCACAAATAGATATTCATTATTACAACCGTTCACTCTAATAACCTTGACTATTGTGTTTATGATATATCATACATACATGAACACATAAACTCATACACTTCTTTCTTTTTAATTAACCAGCCTGATTGATGCAGTTTCACTCTTTCACTGCTTGCAGGAAGGCTGGTGGTGTGCTCACATAGACAGTTAATGTGAATGTTTCCATGTTTGGGAATTCTAATCTAATAATGCATATATGATGCTTTTAATTGCCTATCATTTTTTGCTTTACTAATTTTAATAGTTTTCTTTCTGTTATTTTTAAATCTAAAAGAATGTTTAATAGCTAAATTTAACTTATAATATTTATTTTAAAAATAATACAATAAATGAACATGTTAAACGTCCATGATGTCATATTAATTTAATGTTTCATCTTCTTTTTTTCTTTGCCAGGTTTGCTATTTCCTTCTTGATTTTATAGCAGCCCATTTCCCTGAGATATTAATAATAGGCCATTTGTTAACTCTATGGATTGAAATTCTCTTTTTCTTGAAATGAAGTGATGATGATGGTTCTCTCTTTGTGAAATTATTTCTTGTTATACATGTGTATTTCTCCAGTACCTTTTGAAAAAGTATAAGGATACTGTGTATATTTTATATTTTTAGTATATTTGATGTCTTCTTGCCTGTGTCTTAATATTTGTTTCTACATTTTTCCATAGTTCAGTCAATCTTTTCTCCACATTCCTGATTTTTTGTCAAAATTTGTGGTATATTTCATCATCATCATTTTCAAAGTTAATTTCCTCATATTTCTTTGTTTTCTGGAGGGCATGGGCATATCATGGTGTACCGGTGAAAATCAGAGGACAGCTGTGGGAGTGGGCTTACATATGGGTCCTGAGGAATGAATTCAGATTGTCAGGCTTGGCAACTCTATCTTTCACTCATGGAGCTATCTTGCTGATCACAATATTTTTATTATTATTTCTAACTTCAAGGATTTGTCCTTACTTAAGAACTTAAGATCCTCACTTCAGAATAGGAGTACCAGAGGCTCAACTTTGTGAAAACAAAATGGTTTATTTTACAACTTTGTACATTTGGTTGTCACCATAAAGAAAGGACAAAATTGCTGATTTGCCAATTTGACAAAACAATGGTTTTTATAGTCCTAATAATCCCCCCCCTTCATTCCTCACTGGCTGAATTCTTCAGAGAGACACAATCTTACCTCTTTGCCTAGCATAGTTTCCTTCTCAAAATCCCCCATCCTCCTGGAGATGCCCTCCTCTTTTCTGGTATTCATGTTTAGTAATGTAGAATACTATACATTTTTCAACCCCAAGATAAACTAAGCAGTCACAACACAAGCAGAGCCATCTAGGTAAGAAGGGACCTAGTGCCTTCCATTTATCTGTGACTCCTTGGTGAGCTTCACACAGACCTCACCCTGAAAATGGGCCATAACGGTTCACTTTTATGTGACTATTCTTCTTTACCCCTTGTAAGTCATTTTCATGTCCATGTAATTCTAAAGCCCACATGAAAAGATAAAGCACATAAACATGTGTATTTTAAAAATTACTTCTAACATTGGTAAGCAAATTGATGGAACTATTTTTAAAAAGCTATATTGAATGATAATAACCTAGTCCCAGAAAGACAAATGTCACATGTTCTCTCATCTGTGGCTTCAAACTCCAAATCATCAGAAGTGAGTATATAGCCTAGAATAACCACATAAGCCATGAATGTAAAAGGGTACTGTGGGAGTAAAACAACAGACAGGGAAGAACAAAAAAGGTAAAATAAATTTGAATGAGGAAATGAAAAAAGCAGATTGGGATTAATTGGGAGGGAGATCAACATAATTAAGAGGAGGCTAAAATAATGTAAAAATGTCTGAAAACAGTCATAGGTAATCATACCATTATGTACTAATCTAAAATTATATATAAAGCATAGAAGTCTATGTGTATATATGTATGTATATATATGTGTGTATATATATATATATCATGTGTATATATATATATATATATATATATATATATATATATATATCACATGAAATTCTGCCACCTGGGTTGACAATTTTCCCCTCAAGAGCCATTGGATATTCTAGAACTTTAGGCAACTAAGAAATGGTGAGAACAGGAGGAAAAAGTCTTCCCAGGAAAGAGTGCCCTAGGTGCTTAGCCAACAGGAGGAAGTCAGCCCTGACTCAGATACATACAACTAAGACTATTTGGACTAGTCTTTTAAGAGCCCCTCCCCCCCCCCCCACACACACAAACAGAGAGGGGGGGGGAACATATATTTTTTTTAAATGCCAGATGCCAAGAATTTGAGAGAGGTTAAGGAAAGGTAAAGGGGAGGGTGTGGAGGAAAGAAAGAAAAAGGGGAACATGATATTATTTTAATTAAAAAGCACTGTACTATCATTAATTTCTTTGAAAAGTAACATAAAAGTTACTAACATTTTCCATCTTGACTTTGCAAGTGTAGGCTGTTTTCTCCCTTTTTTGTTTCAAAACTTTTACTGCTCTGCCTATTTATCTCTGAATCATAGGTTTCTCCCAGTAATTTTCAATCCCTAAACTCAATCTTAGTTGCTCATGGAACCTTCCTACTTACCTACATGTTCTAAGAATCCTTGCTAGTGATCTAACTTGTTTGTTTTTTATAAGTGTTGAACTTTCAGATGGAACTTTTTACGGTTTTTCAAAAGTTTTCTTTCTTGCTTTGAGTGCCCTCCTTGTGTATAGTGAAATTTTGAAATAGAGGGAT
>CAJQZJ010033999.1:953129-977964 GCA_907164525.1 Lophiomys imhausi
TATATACAATTGTGTTGCATAGTGAGCTTAGCATTTAAATGCTAAGCGTGTTTAGAATTTAAATGTAGAGTTTCAGAAGACCCCCTTTTTGTCACATATAGCCTAACTAGGCTGAGATATATCTCTTTTATTCTTAGTTTATTTTTTTTCTCCTCCCCCTCCCAGTCCCAGGTCCCACTCTCCTACCTTCTTCCCACTCACCCTCCTATCTGCTTTTATTTTTTTATTTTAAGGAATATCTTTTCCCCCAACAACTCCCCCTTTTAGTCCAATAAAAGGCTCTTTTTTATAGCAATAAATACAATATAAAACAATAAGAATAATTAGGACACAATTATGAAAACTATAAGATATAACCTACGTTTCCAATATCCAGTCCATATGCATTTGGCAACTGATATTAGTATTCTATTATCTATTTATCTCAGTGAGTTTAAAGTTCTATACCTAACTCAGTTTCCATCCTAACTTGTATTACTAAGTTAAAAACATTTTAGGCCTAGAATATCCTTTTAATTCCTAAACAACTCGTGGAACATATTAGAATCTCTTTAAGAGTGGAGCCTTTGATTCAAGATTTTTTTATGTTTATTTATTACTTAAAGTTACATCTTCATCATAGTATCCTCTTTCCACCCCTCCAAGTTACACCCTCCCACTGTCTCCTCCCTCTCCCACCCATCCCATTCCTTTGATGTGGAGTGTCCCTACATACTAGTTCCTCTCAGTTCGACAGTCATATGAGGGCTATGCACTTCCTCTTGCACTGGGAGCCTACATGGTAGCACCCCTAGAGCAAATTGTCACATCAATAGGTAACAAAGTCTATGTTCCAAATACTTTTGGTGTGTTGGTTGTAGGATAGTTACCCTTTACTATATGGCTAAAATCCAATTATAAGTGAGTAGATGCCATATGCATCTTTCTGAGTCTGGGTTATCTCACTCAGGGAAATCATGCAATTCACAGCCAAATGGATGGAACTAGAAAAGCTCTATTCAAGATTTTTAAATGGCATTTTAAAGAATTTCCATTTGGTGATTATTTTCCTCACCACCAGAAGCAGCATCTTCCAGGAACTAGGACTAAGGAATTTTAGATACTATCCTGATTTCCTGAGTCAGAATTTACATTTTGACAAAGTCCCCACATCATTAATATACATTTTAATCTTCATGAGTCACTAATCTTAATTTGATACAGTTTAACTAATTGATGTAAGTTCTTGAATCACGTAGGGAGCTTTACCCAGGTACTGTGCCCACCCCTAACCCCAGAGATTCTCATTTAAATGAGAAATGTAATTGTCATCTGCCTTTGATAGCTATTGCTAGGTTGAATCTAATATTTTGCTTTTGCAAGGAACCACAGACAGAGGATAAACAAACAGTAGGTGAGACCAGAGACACTGGTTGTTTTGATCTTACCCCAAAATCAGCCTTGCCTTTGTCCTCATATTTTGAGTAAGTTGATCTACAAAACTGGGTATTGCAAATTCCCACTGAGCCCCACACTGCCAGAATTATTTTTAGCTCACTCAGAGTTAGCATCCTGAAGTAAAGGTTGACATGTCTCATAACCACAGTACTCCTGGGAGGATCGATCTCAAGTGGTCTTCAAAGGGCAGAGAAATGGGGACTGTCCCTTTCTTAACAGTCTCTATTTTAGAAAGTTTTCTTAAAACTATGTTTTAACTTTGATATGATATGTCATTTATCCCTTCAGTTATGACAGATATGTCTACCCTAGCTCTGAAAGACCTTCTCAAGTCACCTGGAAAATAAATATCAATGACTGACTAAACTCCTTAAACTGCTTCATTTCAAGTTCATACTGGGAGTGGTTTCTGAAAAAGCAGCACAAATTTGGAATTTATAAACCAGGTGACTTCCACAGTCAGACAAAAATGCCTCTGTTTCAAATTGAATAGTTCAAAAATAAATCTTCACTCACCATCCTGAAGAAGCCCTTGCTTCTGTGCATTTCTGTAGGATTTATGTTCATAAATTTTATTTGGTGACTGATAATAGGTAACTCACTAAATTTCTTCTGAACCAATTTAAGTCTCTTTATTATTTTATTTTGTATGTATTTATAATTTTCTTTCAAAAAGTATTGTAAATTCAAGACAAGAACATGTATCTCACATTTATAGATTATTTTAGGGACAATAACTTACTGGCTTTCAACATACCAGAACGTATAATTCCCCACGCTTTTGCTTTTCAAGTTTTATTTCATTTTCATGGAGACTTTTCCCTTTTGTATTTAAAAAACAGTGTTTAGTGTTCTTTTTAGGATATTTATGTTGTATATTAAAATGTTCCAAATATAATAGACATGTTCTGACCCTTTTAACAAGCACTCACAGCTAGACTTTGGTGAAAAACACATATCACCATGTTAACAGAGCATAGTCAACCTCCTGGTTACTAAAATGTTAATGAATAGCAATGTACAAACCCAGTCTTAAAAGGCAGCAGTTCACTCTCAGGACAGTTTGAAGCTACATTCTCCATAAGATGAATACAAAGTATATTATTTGAAAAACAAACACATAAACAAACTCAGTGATCAGAGAAGGCTCAGCATGTAAGAATATTAACTGCTCTTACCAAGGACTCCAGTTCAGTCTCCAGCACTCTTGTCAGGCATTCACAGTGGCCTGCAATTCTTTTTTTTTTTTCAACACTTATTTATTAATTCAACTTACATCTCAATCATAGCCCCCTCCCTCCTGCACTCCTGGTCCTACCCTCCCACCCTCTACCCCTTCTCCCACCTATCCTTCTCCAGTGTGGGAGCCCCACACATGTCAGCCCCTCTCAGTTCATCAGTCTCATGAGGGCTAAAAATTTCCTCTTGCTCTGGGGCCAGACATGGCAGCTCCACAACCATAAAGTGTTCCACTAACAGGTAAAGTCCATGACTGAGACTGCCCCCCTCAACTTGTTAGGGGATCTGTGTGAAGACCATCTATATTTGTGGGTATGGAGGGTCTAAGTCTAGTCTAAGCTTCTTTTTTGGTTAGTGTTCCAGTCTCTGTAAGCTTCTAGGAATCTAGCTTGGTTGGTTCTGTTGATCTTCATGTGTTGTTCTTATCCTCTCTGGGTCTCTCTATCCCTCCTCCCTCTGCTATATAGGGTCTCAGAGCCCCACCTCTTGTTTGATTATGTATCTTAGCATTTGTTTTGATTGTTTTGGGTGAACTTTCTCACAGGATAGTTATACTAGGTTCCTGTCCCTTTGAGTGTGTGGATTGTAGGATAGTTATCCTGTATTAAATGGCTAGCATCCAGTTATAAGTAAATGTAACCCATATGTATCTTTCTGGCTCTGGGTGAACTCACTCAGGATGAGCTTTTCTAGTTCCATCCAATTGGTTGTAAATTGCATGATTTTCTTGTTTCTGATAGCTGAGTAGCATCCATTGTGCAAATGTACCACAGGTTTATTATTATTATTATTATTTCTATTACTAATTTGTTTATTTTACATTCCAATAACCATTCCCCTCTTTCCTCCCTGTGCTCCCCTCCTATCCACTTCCTCATATCCACCCCAACCAGGTACCAGCCCACTCTGGGATATCAAATTGTATCATGACTAATTGCCGCCCATTCCACTGAGGAAAGACAAGGCAGTTCTGCTAGGAAAATAGGATCTAGAGACTCAAACTTGTCCAAGTCAGAGATAGTCCCTATTCCAATTGTTAGGGGATACACTTGAGTACCAAGCAACCCATCACCTTCATATGTGTAGTGTGCGTAGGACCAGTCCATGCATGTTCTTTGGTTTTTGGTTCAGTATCTATGAGCCACCTTTTGTTCCAGTTAACTGACTATGGTAGTTTCCTTAGTACCACAGTTACTTTGTTTTTTGGTTTTTTCCATTATTTGGTTGAAGAGCATCTGGGTTGTTTCCAATTTCTAGCTATAATGAATAAAGCTGCTATGAACATAGTTGAGCCAATGTCCTTGGAATTTGGTGAAGAATCTTTTGGATATATGCCCAGGAGCTCTATGACTGAATCTTGACATAGAAGTGCTCCTAGTTTTTGGAGATATCCCCAGATTGATTTCCAAATAAGTTTGCACTCCCACCAGCAATGGAGGAGTGTTCCCCTTTGCCACATCCTAGCCAGCATGTGTGATTACTTCAGTTTTTGATCTTAGTCATTCTGAAGGGAGTGAGATGGAATCTCAGAGTCATCTTGAGTTGCATTTCTCTGATGGTTAAGGATGTTGAGCATTTCTTCAAGTGCCTTTCAGCCTTAGAGATTCCTATTTTGTGAATTCTCACTTTAGCTCTGTTCCCCATTTTTGATTGTATTATTTGGTTTCTTGGTGTTTAATTTCTTGAGTTCTTAATATATTTTGGATATCAGCCTTTTGTCAAATGTTGGGTTGGTGAAGATCTTTTCCCAATCTGTAGGCTGCTGTTTTGTTCTAAGGACAGTGTCCATTGCTTTAAAGAAGTTTTTTTTTTCTATTTCATTAGGTGTCAATTATTGATTGTTGGTCTTAGAGCCTGAGCTATTGTTGTTCTGTTCAAGAAGTTGTCACCTGTGCTGATGAGTTCCAGCTTTTCCCCACTTTCTCTTCTATTAGACTTAGTGTATCTATCTTTAAGCTGAGGTCTTTGATCCACTTGGACTTATGTTTTGTGCAGGGTGATAAATATGGAACTATTTGCATTCTTCTACATGTCATTTAGTTTGATCAGCACAATGTGTTGAAGATGTTTTCCTTTTTATTAGCTTGTAATTCTAGCTCCATGAAATTCAGTACCTTCTTCTGAACTGTTGAGTACCTGCACATGCACAGACACATCCATGAATACCCCCTTCTCCTACACATAATTAAAATATCAATCTTTACAGTCCTTTCCATTCTTTTTTATCTTTATTTTTATTCCCTTTCATTTTTCACTTCAGTTTACATCTCTATCACAGTTTCTCCCTCCACCACTCCAAGGCTCACCCTCCCACACTCTCACCCTTTCCCCCTTCTCCCACCTATTGTACTCCTCAGGTGTAGGGTGCCCTACATATCAGCTCCCTCCCTCAGTTCAGCAGCCATAAGAGGGCTAAGAGCTTCCTCTTACACTGGGGGCCTACATGTCAGCTCTACTAGGACAAATTATCCCACTAATAAATAACAAAGTCTATGTTACTGTTCCTTTCAATCTGTTGGTTTTAGGATAGTTATCCTGTACTATGTGGCTAAAACCCAGTTATAAGTGAATAGGTGCCCTGTGCCTCTTTCTGGATCTGGGTTATCTCACTCAGGATGAGCTTTTATAGTTCCATACATTAGGCAGCAAATTGCATAATTTCCTTGTTTCTGATGGCTGAATAGTATTCCATTGTGAAGATGTACCACAGCCTTTTTATCCATTCCTCGGTTGAGGACATCTGGGTTGTTTCCAGTTTCTAGCTATTACAAATAAGCTACTATGAACATAGTTGAGGACATGTCCCCGTGGATCGGTGAGGAATCTTTTGGATGTATACTCAGAAGTGTTAGCTGGGTCTTGAGGTAGAGCTATTCCAAGATGTCTAAGATATCACCAGACTGATTTCCATAGTGGTTGTGCAAGCTTGCACCCCCATCTTTAATGGCCGAGAGACACTTGAACAGCTCAATATCCTTAATCATCAGATAAATGCAGCTCAAAACAAGTCTGAGAATCCAACTCACACCTGTCAGAGTGGCTAAGATCAAAAACTCAAATGACAGCACATGCTGGAGAGGTTGTGGAGGAAGGGGAGCACTCCTCTCCATTCTTATTCATCATTTTTCAAGCAAGGGTATATGAAGTTAAGTTACATCAGATATGGAAAAGTTTGCACAAATTTGTCCTTTCAATTTGTCTTCTAACATACTAGCTAATAGATACCGAAAAGTAACCATTAATGATTGTTTGAATAGGTAGGTCGTTCCACAATGTATTCAAATTGCAATAAGGTCAAATAATGTTCTCTTTTCCTTAATTGTGTCATTGAGTATATTTAGTACACAAATTATCTCCCAATAGAGTGACACATTTTTTAAAATTCTGATTTTGTGTGTGTGTGTGTGTGTGTGCGCGCGCGCGCGTGCATGCGTGTACGCGCACATGCCTAAGGATAAGAGAACATCTTTCCGGGGTTGGTTATCTCTACACCACATTAGTTGTTTCATGATCATAGGTTATCATGTCTGGTGGCAAGTATCTTACCCACATAATTACCTCACCAGTCCCTTCATGGTATGATTGCATAGAGATATCCTATAAAAGGGAAAAAAAATGACCAATATGGAAGAAGACAGAAAACAAAAACAAACTGTCAATAAGAAAGGTTAAAGTGGGTAGTGAGAAGCTGACTTGTCTGACAAAAGTGATTGAGTAAGTACTGTATACAACAGCTCGGGGTGCAGGGGAATTGAAAGCCTGTGGAGGGAAGGGTATTGATGTGTGTGGCAAGATCAGCATAATGTGGACCATGAGGGCAGAGAGGATGAAAGGCAAATAGGGAAAAAGTGATTTCTGTTGATAACCATTATCCCCAAAATGAAGCAGGATAGAGAAAGCATTGGATTAGAGAAAGGTTTTGTTGTTGTTGTTTGTTTGTTGTTTTGCTCATGAAAAATGGTTGATATAGGGAAGGCTTAAACAATGTTAAATGTGTTGGTTGTGAGAAGGAAAATACCGAGCAAAAAGAACTTGAACATGAATAAATGAGTGTGAATCAAAATGTGTGTTCCTAGGTGACAATTCAAACAGAACCTGAAATATTGAGGCCTCTAGTTCCTTGTGAAAAATGCAAATATTATGCCAGTTGCAAGAGCACAGAACTTTAAAAATGAGAAGAATGGAAATTCAGGAGTTCTCAGTGGGTAACAAAAGATTGTTTTCTGTAAAGTAGATAAAAAATATATCTATCGATGGTGAATTTGACCAATAGTAGGAAGAAGGAGTGATGGTCGCCAGAAACCTCTGTTTCAGGTGACTTTGTTTGCATTGCTAAAAGGACACCAAACAGTTTAGAAGACAGATGAGTGTGAGAGATGATAGTGTATTCATAAAGACTCAATTTAACGGAATATTTTAATAATTTTTAATACCGCCCAGCAGGTCTGCAGAAAATATGAACAAATTGGTGCATAGATTGATTTGTTGGTTCATATTTATCAAACAAGGGCAAAGAATAGAAGGAAAGAGAGTTGTGTATGCTGGTGAGTGTGGCAGCATGTTAACAGTAGTTTGGATAGAAAAGGAAATGAAATTAGGAAGCTTCAGCTTGTGAAAAAAATGCAGGTTTCAGGAAAAACAGTTATTTATTAGAAATTAATAAATGGGAAAGTTACAAGGTTATGGAGGAAGCTTTATCAAGACATATTGTAGTTTGATGAAGGGGACAAACAAGGAAATCAGGAAATGATGAGTGTCAAACTCCAAGACAACATAGATTTATGGGTACAACTTCAAGTTGCCTATGATGACAATGAGGAGTAGAAAAAGAAAGCATTTTTAAGATAAATATGTAGTATATTTCATATATATGCAATTTCAGATATAATATATATTAATGATAATATATAATCAATCTGATTTCAGGGCTCTGAGTAAAATGGAGCTGTTTCCTCTACTGTTCTAAGGGCACCACATCTACAGCATGGAGCTGGGCTACTGAACATGTTGTTAACACATAAACATAGAAGATCACCACATATATTGTTCAGGAGATACATTTGCTGATATTGATTCAGTTCTTTAAAGATAAAAACTGTTTTCCTGAAGCTTAAGCCATGTGAGCATTTTCTTCATCCCTGTCTCCTCCATTAAGGTTTCATTAATCTTCCTTGTTTGTTTGAATCTTTTCCATTCATTCATGTTTTTCTTTTCTATTTTCCTGTGCTTCATATCTCCCTTATAATTTTTACTAACTTCTCTCTTTATTATGGTTATTCTTAAAGTATAGATGCTTCTTGAGGATGTTACTTCCTCTCATCCTTCATGGCTTTGACATCATTTTATAAAAATTGAACATTTCATCAACATTCTATGAATTTGAGTGGTCATTTTTCTCCTCTTACACTGAGAAGCCATTGACAATCATGTAGAATTAGGATTCACATGACAAGAATTGGGAAGAACACTCTAGCAACTGAAAAAATGTATCTCATAGATTTTGAGGAACTCAATGTGATATGAAAGCATTGAGCACAGTCTAAGTGAGGCAGAAGGAAAGAAGTCACAATGATGAGTTCTCAGGCTCTGTCTCAGTTTGAGTTACTATTGCTGTGAAGAAACACCATGATCATTATAATTATAACATAATTTCATCTCCAATTTAAATGTATTTAGCTTTGTGATATTTTCATTCATTTAGTATTAACATAAGTTAGGAAACAACTACTCACCTACCTCATACTAAACAAATGTGGGTATTTTTCAAACTTTGTATATGAAAAAGAACCAAGGAAACTTTCCATGGAAGAAGGAAACATAATATTGAAAATGACCTCTAAATAATTTTCTTTTCTTTCCACCCACTGTCCTTCTTTCTCAATTTCTTATATCAGACACTGACTAAAAAAGTTTTCAGTACTTCAATAAAAACACTGATACATTTTTGGAAGGTGAAGTCAGAAAGGAACAAAAAAAAAAAATGAGTTCAAAATGAGCCGGGATTTCTTCATTTAGAGGTTGGACCTTTTGGAATTTCCCCTACCTACACTGCTGTATAGCCTGTTGTTGCGAATATGAAGGTCTTTTTAAGTTAATCATATTGTTGAAATCTTGTGGGTGTAGCTTTACTGTGGGTCTTCCCTTCCTCTGGGGTCAGCAGCAACAGCCCAAGAGGACAAAGAGAGCAGAAGAGGTAGGGAGGAGTGTTTGGTCAGCAGTCAGTAAGTAAGACTTCTCGGAAATACTTTCAGTGAGACAACTCAACTTTATTCCAGGTGAATGAACAAGGACCATTTAGATATTTGAGGAATGGTTCCCAGGGTGTGTGTGCGCTATTGGCTGAAGCTTAGATGCTGGGAATGCTTCATTTACATGAAAAGGAATTTAAGGAATTCAAAGTAATTACTGGACAAGCTATTATCAGAAAAAAGGAAATTAAACTTGAAATTTGGCCATGGACTATGTGACTTTCCTCAGAGATAGAGGATGTGGTGGTCATGCTTAGAGATACTCTTCTTCAGCACCAGGTCCTTCTGCATACTACCATGCTTTCTGCAATGAAGATAATGGATTAAACTTCTTAAGTGTAAGCCAGTCCCAATTAAATGTTTTCCTTTATAAGATTTGCTACTATCATGGTATCTCTTCACAGCAATAAAACCATAACTAACAAAAACAAAAAACAAAAAAACCCCACCATGATCAAAGCAACTTGGGGGAGGAAAAGATTTATTTGGCTTATGGTTCCTTATTACTGCTCATCATCAAAGCAAGTCAGAACAGGAACCTGAACAGGCAGGAACCTGGAGGCAGAAGCTGAAACAGACACTGTAAAGGGATGCCGCTTCCTAGTGCTCCATATTGCATACTCAGCCTGCTTTCTTATATAGCCTTATTCTTCCTGAATACCTCATCCCTACTTATTGCTCTCAAGCCTGTTCCTGGGCCTTAATGATGCTTATTTAAGAGCCCCTGTCTCAGGTTGAGGGTATGGTTCAGGGATTAAAATGCTTGCTACTCACACACAAGAGTCTGAAATGAGATCCTCACAACTCATGAAATGTTGGATGTCTTCATAGATCTTTAGGTTAATGGCTATCCAGGCACCCTAGTTGAAATGGTGAGCTCCACGTTCAGAGAGTACGACACTCTTTGTTAAAGCCAAACATCTGATATATGTATGTGTACACATACAAAAATAAATAAAATAGTTCCTTGGGCCCATGTTTTTGTACATTTCAGATGAGGATTCTTTTAACCAAGTTACATTAATTGAAAAAAAAAATCCTGTAACTATCCATCAATTAGAGTCCTGTTGAATCCCATTGCCTTTCTAAACTACTATGTACATACTCTTACAAAGAAAGTGAATGGCTCATTTGACACTGGGAAACAGGGTTAATTTTGAAGATCCCTGGGAGCCTCTGTCTAGTACTTAATCCTTCCAAGAATTTGACAGAACCTTCATCTGTTAGAAGCTCTCATATTAACAAGTCAGTCAAAAGCCTCTGCTCTATCAAAGTTGTAACTCTTTGGTCATATTTCACAACTCCTTCTGAATTTTCAAGAAAGCTATATGTAACTTAATAATATGTTTCACACTGGGAAGCATATGTGCATTAAAATTGCATTTTAAAACCATCAGGGATCTTCAGACATAGGTTTTGATTAAATATATGAGTACAATTAATTTATAATAGTTATTTGAAAATTATATACTATTTAATAACATGACTTTCCACATTGCCTTGACATCGTTTGATAAGCAAATATTCAGTGAACTAAAATTACACTTTGATAGGTCATCCTGAATATGGTTATTGAGTCGACTCTTTTATGTATAAAACAATGGTGTTGGTCAGCATTTGCTGGAAGAGACATACAGAACTGAGGCTCTAGCCAGTGATACAATATTTAGGGAAACAACAGAGTGAGTGAACACAATATACTGAAAATTTTGTTTTGTTCTTATTTTTATTTGTGCATCCTTATGTTTGTTTCAACTTTAATGTATTTTACATCTGTGACCAATATTTAATCCCAGCATAGCTTCCCTTCAAGACACATACCAAGGTGTGTGCCACAAAATTCCCATGTGAGTTTGAGTTATATTGAGATGCCAGCATAGGCCAGTAACTCTCAGCATACCTCATAGTCATAAGCCTCACTCAGCCTGAAGGTTTGTGACTGTTATCTTGATGCTGCAGGGACATCTGTCCTTTGCCATTCTACCTCTTCTCTCTTTCCTTACATTATATTTTACATTATATCTTATTCTTATAATAATTTTAAGATATATTCCAAGATGATCTTAGATGTGTAAGAAGCCATACTTTTTATGGTGAAGATTGTGTTACATGTTTTCTAATACTGGAAAAACCCCAGAGGCAAATGTGACATAGGAATAGTTATCCCCTTGAGATGGAAGAGCTCTTTCCAGCCCTCAGGTGTAGATTGTACCACATGTACTTACCTCCTTCAAGGCTTGCAGCAGGCTGTGATAGTACATCTTCTCGCTCCTAGAATTTGATGTTGTTTCTTGCTTTGCTTGGCTTTGCTTTCTTTTTCTGTCTCTGAGACTGAGTATCCAACTGTAGCCCAGGGTGCTTTGGAACTACAAATGTCAGCTTTCAGGTAGCCATCCTTGCCTCAACCATCAGACTACCAGGGTAGAGAAAGCTCATTGGGGGAGAGGCCAAATAATTTAACTGAAAAGTAGTTTTTCTACATTTCTTTTCTTACTGGCACAGTCAGGTACCATTTGTGAAAAGTAAAGCAGTAATTAGCTATGAATCTATTCTCTTTTTTTTTTCTGGCTCTTAATTCCCTTTTAAATTTCTGCCAAACAAATCATCTGAAAGACTTCTTTTCTGAGAATTTCCATATTTGCATAGGGTAAGAGTTAATAACCACAGTGGGTATTTTAAATTCAAAATGGACTAACTTCTTGTCACACAGATAACCTATGAAATTGAAAAAAAGTGAAACAATTGGTTATTAGTTTTTGCCTATTCCATGTATTCATTTTGCAAGCCTTACCTAACAATTTGTCATTGTTTCTCAACTCAAGCATAAATTTTTTCAATCTTCCACTGTACCCAGGCCTTTTGCCTTCTCTAATTATTTTATCTAAATATTAAAATATTGAGTGTTACAAATGTCCATTGGGGAATAAATCTCAAATATTTTATAGCACAAACTAGTAAGAATATTTTAGGACTTTTGTGATAATATACATTCTGATCTTCACTTACATTCTTCCAGAATGAATGATGGTTAATTTTCCAAGAATATGTGCTATGGATTTTTAATTCCAGTATCAAATAGATAAAGGTATTGCATTATACAGTCTACACTGGAACAGGAATTTAATGGTGAATAGTCTGCTCATTTACTAGAATAATATATCCTAAATAGCTTCAATATGTTCGTAGACAGAGAACAGCGAAAGCAGTAATTGGAAAGATACATCACTAGTTCAAATGCTCTTGCAGTTGTCGGCTGAAGCCTGGTGATTCTTTTCAAGTTTCTTCTTAGTCACATTGGAGTATGATAAAAATTATGAACTGACATGTCTTAAGAAGTCTAAACTATAAAAATTCAGAGGGGAAAGATGAATGTATAGACTAATTAAACAGAATGAAGGCAAAGAAAGCATTTGCTAGAGCTCCCTGGTGCCATTATGTGTCTCCCATCTATCTAAAACAGCTTGTGTATGAATAGCATGCGTGGTAGAAATTCACATTTATACCACAAGGTAGAAACATATGCAGTAATTATGAACAACTTGAGCCACTGTAGTCAACATGATTTTGCTTTGGAGTGAATCTACACGTTTGTTGCAGTGATTTTCAAACCTGCCAAAACCATGAACAGCATGAAAATATTTATTGTGTTACCTATCATATGCTGTAATAATAGAGAAGACCTCAAATCTCAGTGCTGATCACCAATTATATCTTACTTCTAAAAAAAAATCATGAAAGAGCTGTTTTGATTGATGGAAGATAACATTAGACATCATTTAGCACTGTATAGAACTAGACTGAAGTAACTAAAAGACTTCTATGGGGATGAGAAGCATGTTATGGCTCCCAGAAAGTCTCTGAAAGACTGTGTGTACAACAGAAAAGCATATATGATATGGTGTGAACTATAGATTCAGGTAAACTGGAGAAGCATTGACAAATAACCAGGGATCATCTGAGGCTTAAGATCTTGCTGGGATAGCTACCAACAAATGCATGAACCATGTAATACATGGAGGCTGTTATAATATAGAAATTTTGTAAATGTTTACTGATACAAATATATTTTCATTACTATTGGTCAATTGTATTTGCCAAATCAAAAAGAGTTTTCTTGTTAAGATTTCAGCATTCCTATTCATTGCCAGTATGAATTTGGTGACGCTTTGATTGCTGTGGTATTTTCTGATTCCTACTAACAAGTAAAAGCTGTTATGTACTGATATTCCTGATGTTCACACTCAGAATCACATGCCCAGCACCTACCTAAAACCCATACCTGCTAATGGAAAATACCACACATAATACAGAAGAACAAGGCAAATAACCATGGTGTAGCCAGAAGAAAAAAAAAAAACATGAACAAATTTAGAGTCCATTCTTTAGAGTAAGACACCTGTTTTGACCATATTATATTAGATACAATATTCATTGAATATATTTGCATCAATAAACATTCACAAAATTTCTATATCATAATAGCCTCCATATATTGCATGGTTCATGTACATGGTAGTAACCATCCCAGTAAGATCTTCAAATCCCAGGAAAGGCTGGTAGATACATGACTACTTTTATGGCCATAAAGAGGCAATTGTTTCCATGATTAAATAACATTATTGCTATGTAGCTAACAATAGAAATGTGGTATATACATATTCATAATCTTGAGTTATTTTGCATAGGAATGTGCTTTTCTACAAAAATACCATAATTGAGACCTTGGAATAGAATTAACTCTGAAATTGAATATTGAGATATGATATTCCTAATTTGGGCTATAATATGTCTTAAATGTTCTTACTGTTACAAGCAACACATATGTTAAAATGCATTATATATTAATAATGTTTATGAAAAACACATGAAACATTTCTGTAGGTTATTTGAAATACTTTGATCTTCAGTTTCCTTTAGAATTCTTACTAACATTTTCATAAATATAATACAGTAAATATTTTGAGTTACTATCAGTACTAGTTATCAGTACAACTTTTGCCATGCTTCAGTCCCTAACACAAAAATTACATATATGTATGTGAGCATGTGTTTGTGTATGTGTATGTATGTGTGTGTGGTTTTATATAACCACATATATCATGTATTGATTATTGTGATTATATTAATAGGGATTGTGCATTTTAAACAGTTTATACATGACAGGAATGAAACTTATTATTTTTAGTATAATAGTAGATCTGAGAATTGACTGCAAAAAAATCTAGATTCAGAGGCTAATTTTTTATTCAGTATGAGGAGAAAAGGGGTAACCCAAAGAACACTGAGATTGGTTGCTTCACAGAACACTTAAAACTTTGTACTATTTAATAGAGTGGTTTTGTGTGCATCAAATGATAAAATCAAGAATTACGCTGTTTATACATGTACACATACTTTTGATCTCATTGTCATAACCAAAACCTGCAGCAAGATAGATGTATCATAAATTCATTGTCAATATCCTTCATTTCACACTTAAAATCAGTTCTCTACCAAGGTACAGAATCATCCTAATGGCTTGCCAGAGGAGTTCTTTGACTACTTTGTTTCACAGCCCTCATCATTCTATCTCTAATTTTCCATTCTTTTTCACTTTACTAGATTACATCTTTATTTGGTTCTATATGAGGAAAAGGAAGTATAACATTTCCTTTTCAACATTTATTTATTAATTCAAGTTACATATCAATCATAGCCCCCTCCTTCCTCCATTCCTGGTCCCAACTTCCCACCCTCTACCCCTTCTCCCACCTATCCATCTCCTCCAGTGTGGAAGACCCCCCACATATCTGCCTCCCTTGGTTCATCAGTCACATGAGGGCTAAGAACTTCCTCTTGCTCTAGGCCCTGACATGACCCCTAACAGATAACAAAATCCCTGACTGAGACCACCCCTCCTAATTGCCAAATGATCTTTATGAAGACCAAGTGACCTGGCCTCTATATTTTTATGAGGGAGGTCTGGGTCTAGTCTAAGCTTTTTTCTTCTATAATTGGTTACTATTTCAGTTTCTGTAAGCCTCTAGGGGCCTAGGTTGTTTGGTTCTGTTGATCTTCATATGTTGTTTTGTCCCCTCTGGGTCTTTCTATTCTCCCTCCCCCTGACAGAGCTCCATCTAATGTTTGACTGTGTGTCTCAGCAACTGTTTTGAGCTGCTGATGAGTGGAGTGTCTCTTAGGATAGTTATGCTAGGTCCCTGTTCCTTCAGTTCTGTTCAGAGTGAGTTATAGGACATTATCCTGACCTATATGGCTAAAATACGAGTATAAGTGTATACGTGCTGTGTGTATATTTCTGCTTTTCAGTTAGCTCACTCAGGATGAGCTTTTCTAGTTCCAAACATTTGGTTACAAATGTATGAGTTCCTTGTTTTTGATAGCTGAGTACAATTCCATTGTGAAAATGTACCACAGGGTTTTTTTTGTTTGTTTACTTGTTTGTTTTTGTTTTTTAATCCATTCTTCAACTGAAGGTCATCTGGGCTGTTTCCAGTTTCTAGCTATTACAAATAAAGCTGTTATGAACATAGTTGAGTCAATATTCATATGCTTTGGTGAAGAAACTTTTGGCTCTATGCCCAGGAGTGATATGGCTGGGTCTTGAAGTAGAATTATTCCCAGTTTTCTGCGATACCACCAAATTTCCAAAGTGACTATGCAAGTTTGCATGCCCACCAGCAATGGAGGAGTGTTCCCCTTTCTCTACATCCTCTCCAGCATGTGATATCACTTGAGTTTTTTATCTTAGTCATTCTGAAGAGAGTTAGATGGAATCTCAGAGTTCTCTTGAGTTTCATTGATCTGATGACTAACGATGTTGAGAATTTCTTCTAGTGTCTCTTGGCCATTAGAGATTCCTCTTTTGTGAATTCTCTGTTTAGCTCTACACACCATTTTTATTGGATTATTTGGTTTCTTGGTGCTTAATTTTTTGAGTTCTTTGTAAACTTTGGATATTAACCATCTGCCAGATGTGGGGTTGGTGAAGATCTTTTCCCAATCTGTAGGCTATCTCATTATTCTAATGACTGTTCTTTGCCTTACAGAAACTTTTCAGTTTCATGAGGTTCCAATTATTGATTGTTGATCTTAGAGCCTGAGCTATTGGTGTTCTATACAGGAAGTTGTCACCTATGACAGTAAGTTTGAGGCTTTTCTTGCCTTCTCTTCTAATAGATTTTGTGTGTCCAGTTTTATGTTTAGGTCTTTGGTCCACTTGGACTTAAGTTTTGTGCAAGGTAAAGAACTTGGGTCTATTTGCATCCTTCTACATGTTGACATCCAGTTAAACCAGCACCATTTGTTGAAAATACTTCCCTTTCTTCCATTATACAGTTTTGGCTTCTTTGTCAAAAATTAAATGACTGTAGGTGTGTGGGTTTATTTCTGGGTTTTGATTTGATTCCATTGATCCACTGTTTCTATGCCAGTACCATACTGTTTTTATTAATATTTCTCTGTAATACAGCTTAAAATCAAAGATGGTGGTACCTGCAGATGTTCTTTCAATGTACAGGTTTGATTTACCTGTGATTTACCTGTTTGATTTTTTTTTGTATTTTCAAAGTAAGTTGAGAATTTTTCTTTCAAGATCTTTAAAGAATTATGTTGGTGTTTTGATAGAAATTGCAATTAAAGTATAACATTTCTTAAATATTTTCATTGTAATACTAAACTTACTAAATTACAAGATACTAAACTATCTTGGTTATCTACAGTGTCTTTATTTCCCAGTAGGAAGAGAGTGAGTTCTCAGCCCAGAGCCATCATACTTATGACTGGTCCTTACTGTCCTGTTTACATTAAGTTAATTTTTATGAGATTTTATTCTGAGCTTGGCACAGTGCTGAATGTTTTGATTCATAACCTTACTTAGTATTCATTAAAGCTCTGTAAAGATACTCCCTTCTAGTCATTGATCATTTCATAGATGTATATAATATGTTCTGAACAGGTTGACTCCTAATCCCTCACTTCAAACTTTTCTCTGACCCCTACCATTGTGTTCATACACCCCCTCTCTTTGAGCTCACAGAGTCCATTTAGTGCTGTCAATATGTCCATGAGTCCAAGCATGGGCAGCCTCTCAGGTGCCACATCCCCAAGGAAAACTGATTCTCTCTCTCCCAGTAGCAATGAATTGCCAATAGTCCAAAGTTAGTAGGTCACAGGTGTTTGTATGGAACTAAGAATTACTAAATATACATAAAATTTAACCAACTCTTCTTTTTGTTTGTTAAAGATTTATTTGTTAATTTATGTATTATGTATACAGTGTTCTGTCTACATGTATGCCTGCAGGTCAGAAGAGGACCCTAGATCTCATGATAGATAGTTATGAGCCACTATGTGGTTGCTGGGAATTGAACTCAAGACCTCTGGAAGAGCAGCCAGTGTTTTAACCTCGCGGCTATCCCTCCAGACCTTAAATAAACTCTAAAAGGCATATTCTTACAGGTACTATCTTTATCTACTGGTGAGAAAAGCAAAGCTAACAGTTTTAATGACATGATCAAAGAGTTGTTGAAGAAGTTGAGATATGAATCTAGAAATTATGACTCTCAGAAACTTTAGCTAATGTCCAATTGTAACCCCCATGCATCATCTTGATGTCATTGCATCTGTCTAACATGAATTCTTCCAAGCTTTATATTTAAATTAATTGTTTTCTTTGAAACCATTTATCACTCTGAGGTCAAGTGAGTGTGGGGCTTAGTAGGGTAACAGAATAATGATGTGGATTTTGGAACCAAGTATTAAATATTTTTATTGTGCTCATAACTGGCCCAATTACCTGCTTAAAGTTTGGTCTATAAATTCTTGCAATTCTTGACTAATAGTGTTGCTGTAGATTTACAGCTGCAGAAACTTGATTTCAAGTAGAATTAATAACATCTCAGTTAAGCTCCTAAATTCATGCCGGTGAGGTAAACTCATGTTTCACCCCAAAGTTTTAAATGATCCTCTTTTTTATGTGTTTAAAAAATATTCTGTTCTACAACCAATACACCAAAAGGATCAGGAACATAGACTTTGTTACCTATTAAGGGGAAAATTTTCCCTAGGAGTGCCAACATGTTGGCCCTCAGTGCAAGAGGAAGTTTTTATCCCACATATGACTGTTGGGCTGAGATAGGGCTGATCCCCATCTCAGAGGAGTGGGAAGGGTGGGAGAGAGAGGAGAGGATGGGAGGATGGAACCTGGATGGGTGGAAAGAGCATGCTGTGATGGAGATGTAACTTGAAGCAATAAATAAACAAAAAAAAATACTCTGTTCTTTCACAGACATTACCTAATTTTTACATCACTTCAGTTTAAAGTAGAGTGAAATACTACAGAAAAAAGGGAGCTAGGTTTTAAAAATTAGTAAGTACTCTTGTGGTTGGTATGCAAGCCAATTCTGTTTGCCTAAACTTTTTCCATAACATACTCCCTCCAGATCATCTCATGGAACTGCAAGTACCTTATTCACGTGCTAGCTTCTTTGCTCATTCATATATTCATTCAGTGCACAGCTGTTGCACTCTCTTCTATATACGGTGTTGCATGCACAGTAGTGAGTTAAGCAGTTCTCTCAGAGTTTTTAATGAGGGAGGCAGATATTAATCAACTCACATAAATATATAATTGGAAATTGTAATCAAAGACTGATTCAGTTTGAAATGGAAGGGTCAAAGAAACTCCTTATGGAGGCACAGCACTTAAGCTGAGTTCTGAAGGGCGAGTCATTTAAGTGTGACCATAGGAAGGTTATGCTCTGCATCTCCAAACGCCTGTCCTAATTAGTGTTTGTGGGACCTTCTCATCAGTTGCTGAGGCTCTCTGCATTAATGAAGTTTCTTTGAAAAAAAGTTTGATTTTATTAATGTAAATACATATCTATATTATATTTAGTTAAGCACATTCTACTTATTGCAAACAATGGCCTCCAGAGTATTAAGATGATGGGTGTGCATCATGCATTAGCTCTGTATTTTTTTAGTTTAGTAAGTAAATAGAGAAGATTTTGAATTTGTCCATTGTTCACCCATGACCTTTTAATTGCAGTAGTAAGAATAGAAGTTTAATGTTCTTATCATGCAATATAATTATAACAATATAGAGCTTTATTTCATACAGGACTACTTAAAGGATACCATATAGGACATTGCTAATTTATATTAGTAGAGTGGGTTTTGTCTTTTGATGCTGACTTCTTTGATGATGAAAAATAGTTTGTTTATGGAGTTATCCTTCGCTATCTTTGGAGAACCAGCTTTTCAGAGGCACTCACACATACAATCTTGAGAAGCACTTTCCTCCTATATAAAAGGGCAGAGTGATTACAAATTGCACGTCTTCACCTATGCTTCAGGTATCTACAAATGATGTGAAATGCCTTATATGACATAGTTGCCAGGTACAGGCACTTTGATTACGTGATAATGACAAGAAAATAAAAATGGCTCTGGGGCCTATCAGTGAGCATACAAGGCTTCTGAAGCTTTGACAGAATATCAAGCAAACGCTATACAGGAAGCCTTAAGGACACCAGAACATATGACATGCAGGGAAGGATATGTGTTCAGTAAAGTATTTCTTCTACCTAATTAATGATGGAATGGTTGCCATTATATCACTTTACAAAGACTTTTTTTTCTGTTTGTATCTGAAAGGGAAAACATAAATGACACAGGATAGGTTACATCTAGAGGGATGGGTATTTAAGCACACACAGCTGCAGCCGCCTAGGAGGAGCTCAAGGAAAGCAAAGTTAGCCTGTCTATTTGCTGTGTTCACAGCAACAGGTCAGGCTACATTTCTCCATTTTTGCATATGAAATACTTTTCTCCTCCTCACCTGGAGCCTTGTCCTATTGGTGGAAGATTACTCATGTTCTCTTTGCAAACAAAAATGAGTATATTATTTTAAATAGACCAGACTCAACAGATTGGGCACTCTGTACATATATATCTAGAGAAAAGCAAGCTAAAGCAGATAGATAAAACTTATCACAGACATGTGGCCACCACAAGAATCACCTCATAATTCACAAAACATGACATGGTAGATAAAGGTTTTATTTTTGATTCCTGAATCATTTTATGTGGGAGGAATTCATGTTCCACAGGCAACCTTATCTTTCTTTTGCGAATGTTCATGTTTTATCTGCTTTCTATGCACTACAATGCATTAAAGAATATAATTTCTCATTTTTATATTAATGCATATGTCATAAGTCATATATGACTCATGTCATATATGGCTTATATAATATATATGTCAGATCTCATGCTTCAATGGTACTTTGTCCTGGAGCATGGCTATTCTTGTCTCCATGCAGCATCATTTCTGGGAATCTTTACTTCATTTCAGGTTCTCTTCTGTTGATGTAGGATGTGACTTTTGTTTACTTGACATGTAGAATCTTAAAAAGAAAATGAGAACATTTCCTTGGATTTTTGCTCTTGCTTTCTTGTTCCCATTAATTCTTTTCTATTGAGTAGTGAGTGACCCAAATATAGTTCCAGTTCCAGCATTTCTTATGAGTCAAAATCTGAAAAAAAAATCCCACTTTAAAAGTGCATGTGTTTTAATTGTATCTGCATGGGTGTTAGATGCAACACACTTGCTGCCTTCGGTAATTTTCAGAACAGTTGGTTTTCATTGTACAGCTTTCCCTCATCATCCATCACCCTGGAAATACATACTAATACAGTGTCCTGACATACCCATTCATCTCTCAGACCTCCAAACAGACCAGACAGCAGTTAATGACTGGGAAGAGTGACAGTGGGAGGGTGGGGCCATTAAAAGACAGTTGAATAGGACCAGTCACCACACATGGGAATTTGAAACAGATCGTACATACAAAAAAGATGTGTTATCACTATAACTCTCTTTTCAAGCTGCGTATACCTTACAGATTATTGTATTTTTAAATCCTTGCTATAGAAAAATGGCACGGAAGAATATATGAATAAACCCTGAAAGGCACTCCAGAATGATTACATTCATGTAAGATAACGGAGAGTAAGATGGAGTTGGGTACCACCAGGGGAATTCAGCCATTTTTCAGATAGTCAGAGGGAAACACTGACTTAAAAGATATTGTGAACTCTAAATAAGATGAGTTTCTTCCTAGATATGTGTTTTTACTTCCTAGATATATTTACTCTCAAAAATATCCTCTATGCCACTAAGGACTCTCCTGGGCTGGTAGATTAACAAATAATTATTTTGTGCCATGCATGGTGGCACATGCCTTTAATTCCAACACACTGAAGACCGAGGCAATCAGATCTTGGTGAGCTAAAGGCTAGCCTGGTTTACAAAGTGAACCCAAGGCAACCATGGATACACAGAAAAACCCTGTCTCAAAAATTATTGTAAAACACCATTTGAAATACAATTTTTCATCAAAATGCTGATCTGCGGGCATGGGAGGAGAGCAGCTTGCCATGCATATCACTAAGAGAAAAAAAAAAAAAAAAAACTCGATTCTAAAGCCCCAGAAGACTTGGAAAAATACCTCACTGCTTATTGTAAGAAAAAATTTTTATGGTTTCTCAGGTTGACATTTTTTCCTTGAGAAGCTGAAATATATAATCCAAGGTAACATTAATTACTTTTTCAGTACCTTCATCTCTAAATATAATGGCTTGCATCATTCAGATAAAGGAATGCTTTCAACGTTTATTTCTTCAAGTTACATCTCAATCATAGTTCCCTCCCACTCCCCCTTCCAGTCCCACCCCCCTTCCTTCTTCCTCCTCATGCTACTATCTGCTTTTTTTTTTTTATTCCCCGAAGAATATTTTATTGGAGATGGCTGCATTAGTGGCAAGCTTGTCACTTGGCAAGAGAAAGCCCTTGCTTCAACTGTAGAAAGAATGCTGTCTGAAAAGGACAAAACTTAGAAACAGGTAAGTGTAGGGGTTGGATGGATTAGATTTGGAAAATATATAGGAGTTTCTGATACTGTCTCTTAATTCGGGGCCTGAAGAGCATTATCAGCATGAAGTCAGCAAAAACAGGAAAGACTCAATAGACTGAAAAACAAGGTTGAAGTCAGGAAAAACAGGAAAGACTCAATAGACTTGAAGAAACAAAGTATCTGTCCTGACATTGTTTTCAGCTGCTAAGTGGGCGGAGCCCAAATTAAGCTGAAACAGAGTTCCTTCTATTTAAGGACAGTGCATGGAGCCCAGAAGGAGAAGAGGCCCCTGATGCTAGAGAGCTCCAAGAGTCCTGCTAAAAAAAGGGCTGGCCATTGATGGCCAGCTCTCTCCCTGAAGCAGAAATAAGCCGGTGAGCAAAGAAAGCCTGAGCAAGACACCAAAAGGCCAAGGACTGGACCCTGTGGCTCAGCTTTTGCCTAGAGGGGTTTGATCTGTCCAAACAGTGGCCTAAAGGAAACGGTGCCAGGCTAGCTCAGTCGGTAGAGCATGAGACTCTTAATCTCAGGGTCGTGGGTTCGTGCCCTACAGGTAAGGTGACAGTCTATCTCTGCCAAGACAGGGTAGGCAAGTCTTTCATAATTCCTGCTTTACAATTACATCTGTCAGGGACACAAGCCCAAAAGTCTGAAGATAGATGCTCCATTGTATTGAGAAAAATTGGGGACTCTCCAGGCAGCCAGATGTCTGTCATTTCTTACTTTTGGAAGCTGCTTGCTGGCTCTACATTTCCTGTTTATTCAGATATATTTACCTTCTCAGGTCTCTGGTGTGGTTGAAGACTATATCGTTATGGTCTTACAGTTAAATTTTAAGCTGTTTAGAAATTAAAAGGATTTTCTAGGTCTAAGAAGATTTTTTAATGTTTGTTTATTACGTCAGTTTACATCTCCATCACAGTACCCTCTTTCATCCCTTACCAGTCCTGCCCTCCCAGCCTCTCTTCTTTCCTTTCTATCTCACTCCTCCAAGGTGGAGTGTCCCTACATATCAGTCCCCCGCCGCCTAAGTTCAGCAGTCATATGAGGGCCAAGAGCCTCCTCATACACTGGGGGCCTACAAGGCAGCACCACTAGGGCAAAGTGACTCATAGACAGGAAACAAAGTCTATGTTCATGTTCCCTTTGGTGCATTGATGGTAGTATAGTTATCCTGTACTATATGGCTAAAATCGGATATATAGTTATAGATGCCATGTGCATCCTTCTGAATCTGGGTTAGCTCACTCAGGATGACCTTCTCTAGTTCCATCCACTTGGCTGCAAATTGAATGATTTCATTGTTTCTGATGGCTGAGTAGTATTCCATTGAAGCCTGACACACTAAATCTAATAGAAGAGAAAGTAGAGAAAAGCCTCGAACTCATCAGCACAGGTGATAACTTCCTAAACAAAACACCAACAGCTCAGGCTCTAGGACCAACAATCAATAAATAGGACCTCATGAAACTGAAAATCTTCTGTAAGGCAAAAGACACTGTCATTCAAACAAAATGACAACCTTCAGATTGGGAAATGATCTTTACCAATGCCACATCTTACAGAGGGTTAATATCCATAATTTACAAAGAACTCAAGAAATTAAATGGCAAGAAACCAAATAATCCAATCAAAAAATGGGGACAGAGCTAAAGCAGAGAATTTTAAAAGGAGGAATCCCTAATGGCTGAGAGACACTTGAAGAAATGCTCAGCATCCTTAAGCATCAGAGAAATGCAACTCAAGAGGACTCTGAGATTCCATCTCACACCTGTCAGAAGAGTTAAGATCAAAAATTCAAATCATGCGATTTGCAACCAAATGAATGGATCTAGAAAAGCTCATCCTAAGTGAACTAAACACAAATCCAGAAATACACACATGGTATACTCTCTTTTTTTTAATAATTTATTTTTTATTTCTTCAAGTTACATCTCAATCACAATCCCCTCCCTACTCCCCCCTCCAGTCCCACCCTTCCACCCTCCTCCCCCTCAACCCCACCATCCTCTTCCCTTCTTTTTTTTTTTTTTTAGTTTAAGGTATTTATTTTTCCCCCCAACAGCTCTCCCTTTCAGTCCAAATAATGGTTCTTTTTCTTATAACTATAAATACAATACAAAACAACAGAAATAAATAGGCCACGATTATAAGAGTTATATGGCTTAGCATACATTCCCAATGTCCAGTCCATATGTATTTGGCACCTAACTTTAACATTCTACTATATAACCATCTCCATGAGTTTAAAGTTCTATATCTAACTCAGCTTTCATACTAACTTGCCTCATAATTTTAAAAATATATTCTTAGATCCAGAACACCCTCTTGATTCCTAAACAACTCAAAATTTAACTATGAGACTCTAGCTATCTATTCTTCAACCACCTCAGAGACCTGAGAGGGATAAATATATCTGATTATATAGGAAGTGCAGGGCCTGCAGCTTCCAAAACTAAAAAATGACATACCAGTGGCTGCCTGGACAGTTCCCATTTTCTCTCCATACATTACAGCATCAATCTTCAGCCATTTGGCCCCATTTCTCTGACAGACATTGGTTGTAGAGCAGGAATTATGAAGGACTTACCTACCCTGTCTTGGCAGAGCTAGGCTGTCGACTTACCTGCTTCCAAGTTTTGTCCTTTTTGGACAGAAGTCTGTCTACAGTTGAAGCAAGTGGTTTTTCTTGCCAAGAGAATGGCTTACCACCAATTCAATCATCTCCCACTGGAGATTCTTCGATGCTCATCTTCTACTTGGAGTAATATAGGGGGTGCTGTCAGGAGCTGACATGTCTCGATATCAAAAAATCTTAAGTTAAGAAAACATCTTTGAATGCCATATTCTGCAGATCTCTTGAGGTTTTTGAAGATACCCTATCTATCTCTTATATTTAGATAAGCAAATATTGCTTGTCTCTTAGCAACTTGATTTCTGAGTAGCTTAGAAAATAACTGTGATAGACTGTCATAGTAACTAACAAAATGACAC
>CAJQZJ010033999.1:1032964-1098969 GCA_907164525.1 Lophiomys imhausi
GAGGCAAGAGTTAACAAGAAATGTAGCTGATCAATTAACTATAACATGAATACTAGTAAATAACTTAATTAATTGTTTCTACAAATGATACCCAACATAATTTAATTAATTATTTTTACAAAAACTTTCATTCAGTATTTCCCTCTTATTTAATAACTGTGAAATGTTAATAATAAAACATGAAATAACATAGATGATTATCTATTTCTGGTCTGTTGCACTGATTATAGGTTTCAAAATTGGTTGAGCACCATTTTATTAAATTTTGTACTTAGTCTTACTCGCTTCATTACCATAGCTATCTACCTGTGGTGCTGTGGAGATGGTGTTGGTTGTAAGATATGTCATCTTGAGACAATTATGATATAACATTATATGCCTCTGATAGGTAGGATGATCCCAAATATTCTCTATTACTTAATTTATGCTGAATAAATGAAATACTGTTTTTATTTCATTTGTTTTTTATTTATTTTGAGTTCAGGTGTGTTGATTGTGTGTTTGCAGATGCACACAGACTATGGTCCACATACGGAGATGATAAGAAAAACCTGTTGGAATCAGTTCCATCTTTCCACCATATGTGTCCTGAGATCTAACTTGGTGTCAGGAGCCTTCACTCACTGAGTCACCTTGTTGTCCCTGAAATATTGCTTATAAAGCAGTGGGAAACACATCCAGCTTCTATAGTGGCCATCATTTCTCCTTTCTGAATTACTGAGTGGCTAAAAAGAAAACAAATAAAAGTAGGCAAGATGAGGACCCCACCTAACCACTCAATTGTCGATGATGAGACATTCATCCCCAATGTAGAGTGCACCATTTCTGTCAAAAGAAATTGAACTCTTGTACTGTCAGTGTGCTTCCTCTTGTTATGCTGCGATCAGTCAGATGCTCATAGACAGTGATGTGTTGTTAGCCTTCCTCCATTGTCTCAGGGATGCAGTGCTCACAGTGTTTTCCCATGGCAAACTCTGAAGTGTCATTCTTTCTGTTTATGCCCTACACTATAATATAAATATGTTCAAAAATATAAATATGGCAAAGAAAATGTCAACAGCAAGGTACATTTTTACCATTTGAAAGAAGAAGCCGTAGTATATTTTTTGCTATGAAAAAAATATTCTTCTAGCTTTCCTACCTTGAATTAAAGTATGAGAAATTTTAGACCTCATTTTGGAAAAAGAAAATGAGTGTTTGCAAAAGTTCATTTCACTCAAAGAAAAGATTTTCATTTTTGATTCCTGCATCACCTGTAAGTGTCTGGATGAAAATGCATAGCCATAAGCTCTTTACCAAGGGTCATTCCATTATAATATGTGTTGTCCCCCTTAAAAGGAGAAGGGAAGTTGTTATTTTTCATTTGTTTTCAAATATTTTTGAACACATTCCCCTAAATCTAAAAGATTCATTTACTACATTTTGAGTAATGTGACATTCAGCTTATCTGTAATTATTACTCTACGTCTTGTCTTTTTAAAAATAAGTAACATAATAGTTTTTCTGTGTAAATCCCATTGTAGAACCCTAGCCTCTTAAGTAGAGTCTTTTTTGTTTGAATAGCAACCAAGTCTGGATTGGTTACTCTTTAAAAGCTACAAATTCTTCAATGTTTTCGGCAGAGCCATGCAATCTCCTCTTTAATATTACCTTTTATCATAATCACCATAGCATGATCATGACCATGAAACTGGCTGGCCATGGGTCTTTATGTAAGGGACTAATTCAAGTGTGATTTTGTTGGCTATGCTAAGTATTTGAACATATTTCATTTTATATATTTTATCATTCCTAAACCCCCATCTTTGTATTTCTAAGTACTGTCCTTCACTCTGAATTTTTATTTGTGTCAACATTGCAAAAGTTTACTTCTATTTAGCTTCATGCAGGTTCTTAGACTGACTCAGTTTAAATAATATCCGTCAATTGTTATGAAACTGGATTTTCATATTTTCCTTTTCTTTATTCTCAAGACATATATTTGATTGTCATCATCTTTTCCTGTCTTAAAATCATTTAAGTGGGAAAGACCTAATGTAAGTTTGGCATGACTAGGGACTGCCTACTGGATAAGCTTCCTTCTCATACTGCGCTGACTGATGCAGCATCCCTGTAAGTTTTGGTTTACTGTTTAGGAATTTTAGTTTGGAATGTGTGTCCTTGTATGTTCTGTGGTCAGCCCAGTGAAACTGAAGGGATTTCCACTGAAACTCCTCATCTGCCACTCGGAACCCATCCCATAAACACACATGCTTGTTTAGTTCTGTTCAACATATTTCATCCGTTTTTCCTCTTTCTCTTCTAAACTTTATGTGTTGCTAACTTAATTTTGTTTAATGCCTGTGGCCTGATTGCTTCTTTTGCATTTATATTATTTATTTTATTGCCATTATTTCTTTTTCATATCTATCAACAATGCCTCTAAATTAAAATGATTGCTTACTAAAAGTTAAGGCATGACAGCAAATTGCAAATATAATACATATTTATTCTACCATAAAGGTGTCAAATATGAAATATTTTTATTTTGTTTTGTTTTATTTATATATCTTTGACAAGATTTGGCCTTAGCCATCTCAGTGTGTAGTATTAAAGTTGTGTGGCACTAATGTAGCTCAGTGATTTTAAAATATTATCACAGACTAAAGTTTTTATTTATTTTTGGAACACGCAAACTGCAACTTAGAAGTTTTTGTGGTGATATAAGTCATATAGAAGGCATGACAGTTATTGGCCGAGTGATATTGTGCACATATCTCGTTCTCATATGAAACACCCATGCAAACTGGGTTCCCTGTGCTCATGCTCAGGTTCGTTACTATCCACTCACTTAGCCATCTGTCCAGCATCCACCCACCCATGTGAATGCTAGAGATCAATGCTATTTTCCAATATACCAATCCACCTTAGTTTTTGAGAGTGTCTCTCATAGAAATTTGCTGGAGCTTGCTTGTTGGCAAAAAGCTAGACAACCAGGAAGTACCTTGTGTCCAACGATCTCCCCAGTCCTCACTGCCAGCACTGAAGTCACAGAAAGGAGCTTTCCAATACCCATCCTTTACATGGGTCCTAGGGATCAGAACTGAGGTCTTAGTGTTTGTGATGAAACTTTGTTACCCACAGAGCATGTCATTCCTACGGATCATTTTTAAGTGAGTGGAGGTACAGAAATAACATGAGGCAACAGCAAAGCTCCATGCATCTTAATTATCACTTTGATATTCTTTTAGCAAATAGTTTTTTAGATGGTTCCTCCTATAGAAAACTAATAACTAAATTTGAGTTCTTAATGGAGTCTCATTGCAGATTACTGGCTACTACTTTATCTTACTAGTTGTACTTTCTTGACATTCCATAATTTCCTACAGTAGATTTATAAATAAAGGGAATGAGAGCAGCCCTCTGTTTGATAAGCTGATATGCTAGGTATCTATTACCAAGTGAACTAATTCCCCAAAAGATGACTATTATTTTAATATCTTATGTACCATGTACAGAGAAATCATGGGATATGAATTAAAATTCTTGGTAAAAATCTAAAGTAATCACTGTAAAAACTAAATAAACAGCCAAAGCTCTCTGCTTTGTGTAGGAACATATTTATGCAGTAATTTGTGTAGAGTAAGAAAACACTTCGTTTACAAATTTTTGTTTTCATAGTCAACACCTTCTCTGTATAAAACAACATGTAATTGAATGTGAGCTTTCTTTGTGGTACTTTAACCTGGACCCTATTTTAATGCCTTTGAGGTCCTAGACAGCCAAAATTTCCATTGCTATATTGTACAATTTAACCAAAGTCATAATAACAGCAATGCATGGGAAAGTACTTTTTAAGTGGCAGTGACAATAAAATTATTTGGTTAATCTCCATAAAGATATACATTACTCTAAATATTCGTTCACTTTTGTTTTATTTATAGGAATTGAAGAGTGACCCAGGGAGACAGCATCATGAGCCCTTGGTGCTTCTGATGTGTAATGTGGATTTGTACCCATTTCAGGTAAATGTTGACTTTATTTTAATTGTTTTAAGAATGGAAATGAATAGCATCTTAAAACTTGTTACATTAATATATCTTATGAGTATATTTCAGAATACTTGGATTCTGCTCATATTTTCTTAGTGTCCTATATGAAAATTTTGGCATATTCAAGAGTTAAACTATGCCTTCCTTTTTATTTTTTAATTATATATTTTGTATGGATATCTTCTGACCTAGTCTCTGACTATGTGGAATCAGGGGCTTGAACTTAAGTCATCTAACTTGTGGGCAACTGTCTTAACTATACCAAAGATTATTTCAACACTCAACCCTCATCAGAGACATTTATTTAAATAGATGGTTATCAGTATAGATTCCACAATTGATCAAGGTGCAGAAAATTAGAGACTGTGAAGTGCTCAGCTCTACATGGCTCTATCAGACCTTTATGTCCAAGCCACAGAGATCATCCTAAAAGAGGCATGGAAAGATTATAAGAATCAGAGGTAGTCAGTGTCTGCAATGAAACATTTGTTGGACACAATGACACCACTGCACATGTAAACTATTGTCAGCTATGACTGCAGGCACAAAATTTTCAATTAAGCCAGACCAACTGAGAGCACAGATGAGGGATGGTTAATGAAGCCCAAAAACCAGCTTAGGAGCTATTGGCAGTTGTTGGTTTCCAGGGGAGTGAGAGCCAGTTCTCTTCGAATATGCCAATGATAAAAGGATAACTATAAATTGTCCCATATCTATGCATATAGAGGCAGCACTAAGTGGACTCGGTGAGTTTTAAAAACACTGAAAGAGTACATGACTAGGAAAAAGAAAGGCAGGGATGGGACTGAGAAAGGAATTTCAGAGGAAGGAATGGGAGGAATTTGATCAAAATACGTCATAAGCATGCATGTAGAACAAAGTTGCATGTAATGATTAATAGCTGAAAATGCACCTTTATGAATGCTTATCCTTCATTCAGTGGTACAGTAGGTAGGTATGTAGGGACCTGCAGGGTAAATTTAAATTTAAATTTAAAGCCAGCTTTCTTCTGCTCCTCTCCCCTCATTAGTCCTACAGCCACTTCCTCATTGCTTTGTAGAGGTATAGAGTGGATAGCCTTTTCCTGAAGCCATTGCCCACATTTCTAACTGTCTTGTGTCTTTTTATTATGTCTTCATCTGCATCAAATTTCTGTGAATGAATGTGTGCTTCTTTTCTGTTGTTTGTTGAATGAAGCATTTGTAATCTGTGCTTTCATTTGTTCAGCTAGACTCAGCAAGGAACGGACATGAAAATAAGGGTTAGTGGGAGAAAAAGACTTAGCTAGAATCTGTTATGAATACTGTGGCGGTGCATATCTGTAAGCCTAGCACTAAAGAAGCTGAGGCAAAAATACTGTGAGCTCAAGATCAGCTAGTACTATAGTAGTAAGTGCTTAGGTCAAAAATAAAATAAAATGAAAATAAATTTAGACCAAAAAAAAAAAAAGAAGGAACTTCTCATTTAGCTTAAGTATAGACAAGTGAATGAGATTCTACCATTTCTGTCCCAGTAAAAAACAAAATACAGTATTCACAGAAAAATTCCTTACAAAAAAGTTTCTATGGACAAATATATCTGTTTCTACCCTGTATTATATACCTCAGACAGATAGTATCAAGAAAAGGATGGCATATATGCAGATGGCTTACGTACTTCAAAGTGTGAGCACACATACATATATACAAACACCTATCAGTATAGGAGAGTAGGTTATGGTCCAGAGGAAACAGATACTGATCCTGAACAGAAGTATAGACCCAAAATAAGAAAGAAAAGAAAGGAGGAGAGGGAGGGAGTGAAGGAGGGAAGAAAGGAAAGAAAAGGAAAGACTAGAAAGGAAAATTTTAAAAATAAACTTATGTCCAGGAGTAAAACATGAAACGTTAGATACAAAATGTATTGAATTGGCTGTAACAAGAACAAAGGGATCATTGATAAAATTTAAATCTTAAAATCCTAATACTTAGGCTTCACACCAAGGCATTCATCTCCCATTTTACAGTGGAATCTACTATGTTATCTTAGATGGCATAACAGAAAAAGAACTGACAGTTACGTGAAGAGAATTGGGGATGCCGCTAATTTGCTCTGCATAAACTACCTGTCATTTACAGAGTTCTTCCAATCAAAAAAGAATATCTAATGGCACTTAAAATATGATAAATTTGAAATGATTCAAAGACACTATCTAGTGTAATTGCTTCTTAGGAAAATTCCTAGCCTCTTTTTTCACAGTCCTTACTGTAGGTTTTAGAAGTCTTGGTGAATTAACTTCTTCTTGCTTAAATTTATGAAAGCTTTAAAGCCATCTCTGATCCTGAAAAAAAAAAACTGCATTTCAGAAAGCCTTGATAGCAAACAGTTATAAGCATTTTGTATTTTGACATGTTAAAAGTAAAATGCAAATTATTACTTTATGGAATTATTGGAAGTTATTTTGAACATTAAAATTCCATTTGCTTGTGAAGGGGTGCTTTAAAAATATCAAATTCTTATGAAAATCCTTTCTGTACTGAAAACTTCCCATTTTAATAAAAGTTTGCATCAAGAGAAATGAAAAGATAAATCCTACATTCTCTAACTTATCCTACCATTAGACTCATTTTACCTTCATCCTGAGTCTGTGGTGCAACTATTGTCTTATACCTATTTCCGCCGGGGCCTGACATTCTCAATCAGTTCACCTCTGAGTTTTAACCAGTTGGGGATTTCTGTAATGGACCCTCTCTCTCTGTTGCATAAGGAAACTTCTTTGATGAGGGGTGAGAGATCTTAGCTGTGGTTATAAGTTAAGTTTCAGAATGCAGTTGGGATTCACACTAATCTATGACAATAGCAGGTATTTCTTTAAATCCCATGATGACTTCAGTATCCTGGGCAGTTGGCTAGGTTTCCAATAACAGGCATGATTTCCCTCCTTAACGATACCTTGAGTGGATCGTTAAGTCCAATGTAACAGCAATTAGTGACTGCAAAGATACAACTGTCATTATTGCACCTTTAATATGATTTTTCTTTGCTAGACCTTCTTGTTCACAGATGCTACAACTGGGTAGGAATGTAGACTGCTTCCCGAATAAAAGCTCATGCAGCACCCCCTAGTACTGTGAATAGCATACCAAAAGAAGAAGGCTTTCAGGTCGGACGCAGTTTGTACATTGCTTCTATCAGAAGTCTGTAGTGAATTAGTAAGGGCTTTTGGAATGCAGATCAGTGTGGCAAATGGCAGCATATGGTCCTGGCCAACAGATGTAATTGGTAAAGCCCAGGAAACTGAGAGAAAGGGTTTTGGGGCACTGCCTCTCTTCAAAAGACTTTGAGGGGAATCGAAATGGGCAGAGCCCAGTTGAAGCTTTGACTCTGATAGGCACTTGCAAGTGAATGTTAGAGAGAGAGAGAGAGAGAGAGAGAGAGAGAGACAACTAGAGAAAACAGGGTATAAAGCAACTTACAGCATCTGCTAGCCCTCAGGCCAGGCTAATATACCACAAGTCCTGGTGAGAAGAGGCAGATAGAAACCTCAGCACATAAATTGAGAGGTGGAGTCAGAGATAGAGACTCTGGTCATGAACCAGCCCAAGAAGGCTGGCAGGAAAGGCAGGATAGAGCCTACTGAGAGAAAGTTTGTGAAAACTGGGCACTGAAGACATCCTTTCACAGGCCTGAGAGCCACAAAGTGAGTGAACGAGGCAAAAGGAGGCAAGCGGAGCTCTGAGGCTGAACCAAAGGCCTCAGAAATAGGCAGGAGGGTAACCCCTGTCATGTGAAGGTGTGACATAGGCCCAGATAAAAAAAATTAGCCCCAGGAAGCCCTGGAAACCAAGACAAGGCTATAAGACCATATGCAGATCAGCACCTGTCCTGAGGGGTTCAGCTAGTTCAAATGGCAGCCTGAGGTGTCCATGGACAGTCTTGGCTAACTGAAGCTGGCCCCAACATGAGCAGTTTAAGCAAGCTGGCCACACGAGCTGGTGAGTGATGCTAGGCCCTGAGCCTGAGGAGAAAGCCACAAACCTAAGCTGAATGAGGGGGAGGCTGCCATAATAATGCCAGAGCCAGACTACTGATTGCTATTTGAGGCATGCCTGCAGATAGAAGGCTGACAAGTTGCCCTAATGATCCACTGCCTTAATCTCCATTCAAAAGGGTTAGGGTAGGGCTGTTTAGATGTAGTTAGGTTATAGGTGTTTGTTAGATATTAATAAATATAGTAAATAA
This sequence comes from Lophiomys imhausi, assembly GCA_907164525.1. NCBI lineage: Eukaryota > Metazoa > Chordata > Mammalia > Rodentia > Muridae > Lophiomys > Lophiomys imhausi. Next base: position 1,041,217 of record CAJQZJ010033999.1, read on the forward strand.
AATTTTTGTTTACAGAAGTCTAATAGCAGTTTTTTAAACTATATATATTTTTTTTCAAAACTAGTGCAAAGTTTGCAAGAGAAAATTCTACTCAATGAAAGTATATTTGTTTGGGGGGAAATTTTCCAGAGGAGGCACAATAACAAAGCAATGTGAATTTCAAAAGGTTAAATTTATTTGTTTGTAGAACACTGGGTTATAAATTGTTTGAGATGATGGAAATTCTCTGCAAATATGTTAAAGTCAAGTTATAGTCAGTTAAAAAAATTTGTATTTGTGTCTCTGAACCTACCCAGAGCATTTGCATATAGTACGACCCAGGATGGAACTGTTTTGTTTTTGTTGTTGTTCGTTTGGTTGGTCAGTCTTAATTTTAAACTTGTAAATATGGGTTTATTTTATGTAACAAGAAGTAGAAAGAAAGAAAAGAAGAAGAATCATGTGAAATGGGAGTTTATCTATAACACTGACATATAATATGCATATACTACATGGTGCTGACAAATACTGTTCATGACTACATAAAGCACTGGTATAGAAGAGATTTGTTTCTTGATACATTATCTCCATATGTTGCCTAGCTGGGCTGCATACTTTCTCAGCTCCTGAGTTCTGGACTTAAAAGTATGTGACACCCTGCTAGTGCTTGCAGCTGCTTGCTTGGAGTGTTCAGCCAGCCAACTGCTTCTCACAGTGCATTGGGATGTTCTTTTTTTTAAAAAAAAAAATACATTTATTTATTTGTTGCTTCAGGCTATATCTCCAACATATTGTTCTCTTTCTCCCTTCCCAGCCCCGCCCTCCCACCCTCTACCCCCTAACCCTTCCATCCCACTCCTCTGGAATGGAGTGTCCCTACATAACAGTCCCCCGCCCCAGTTCAGGAGTCATATGAGGGACAAGATCCACCTCATACACTGGGGGCCTACAAGGCAGCACCACTAGGGAAAAGTGTCTCAGTGACAGGGAGAGAAAACTAAAAACAAACAAACAAACAAACAAAAAGTCTATGTCTATGTTCCCTTTGGTGCGTTGGTTGTAGTATAGTTATCCTGTACTATATGGCTAAAATCCAACTATGAGTGAATAGATACCATGTGCATCCTTCTGAGTCTAGGTTAGCTCACTCAGGATGAGCTTCTCTAGTTCCATCAATTTGGTTGCAAATTGCATGATTTCATTGTTTTTGAGAGCTGAGTAGTATTTCATTGTGTAGATGTACCACAGTACATCTTTGCCTCAGGACCCAGCCATACCACTTCTGGGTATGCATCCAAATGACTCCTCACCAAATCACAAGGAAGTTTCCTCATCTATGTTCATAATAGCCTTATTTGTAATAGCTAGAAACTGGAAACAACCCAGATGTCCCTCAACTGAAGAATGGATTAAAAAACTGTGGTGCATTGGGTTGTTCTTATCTAGGTGATCTGTCTTCATTTCATTGTCTTTTTATGCACAGAAGCATGTCATTAGATCATTCCATTTAATGTCAGAATCATTTTTGATGGTCTGTATTGTGTTCATTTAATAAATATCATGTATGGAAAATGGTAGAATTGCTTTAATTCTCTCAATCATTTGAATGTGCTCTAACTTATCTATAAAGTAGGATCGAAATAACTGACTTTAGTGTCGTTCCATGCTGTCAACCATCTACCATATATGATCTGCTCAAATTAAGGCAGGAGGCATTGTTGATTCCAATCCTGGGCCCAGAGAAGGGTAATAACAATACTTCTTACTCAATGGCATCTGAAGAATGGTTAGGAACTGGTATTAGGAGAAAAGATGACTTACCATCTGTCATAAGCTACAAGATTTGACATTTCAGCAGCATTGAGGGAGAATCCAGAACTTAGTTTCCTAGCATTTCAATTTAGAGCATAAATTTAAATCTTTAGTGAATACTTTATTATTTTTAGTCATTTCTGGCAATGTCTATAATAACATACTATCCTTTTAATTAGACTTTACTTCACACATTGCATAAAATCATTTCATTCTAAAGAACACATTACCATTGGTTTGAATTTTCCATTGTACTTCTATCCATAGATATATCGGGGCCTGTCTAGCCTATATACCTTCTGATTGGACATCTTAGTATCATAGAGTTTCCAAAAATATTCATGTTTAAAAACTTTTGAGTTTTGTCCTTAATTATGAAGATGAAATATGTGGGATCTAGCATTCATCCTAGAATACATTTTTAAGCATTTCTTCCAGTCAGTGTCGATCAAAAACAGTACAATTCCAAGAGGCAATATTTAGAGAAGATTGCATTCATCTATACAGCTAAGGTTTTATCAATGGCTTAAATAAGTCTATTAAGTCTTTGTGTTTTCTCTAAAGAACCACTTTCACTGAAATGTAGATTGAATCAATTCCATTAGCCATAGTGATTTGAGTTACAGATGCTGGATACTCATGCTTGAATTTAGTATTTTAATGTATAAGTTTCTCTTTCTTCATGGTCCCCATTAAGGAGATAATGGTACATATTTTTCCCCAGTTTGACTACTCACATAGCAGGGCTTCTGTGACAATTGATGGCTTCTAACATAAATCTTACTTAATCATCTACATAGCTCTGTATAGAGGAATCTAGAAAGCACAGAAGAAAAACTGCTACTTAACATGTTAACACCATTCAATGACATTCATTGTATGGAAGTCCAACTGCTCTGAAATAAATCAGGTGTGGATTCAGTTGCCTTTTCCTTAGATCATGTGTATATTTGGTGATATATTTATCTTCAGCCCTTATGCTGTTAATGTGAGAAAAATATGATAATCTCAGGATATTGAAATGCATTCTTTATAAATGTTGACTGTCATCAGTATTAAAATATGATGTTCCCAAGAAACACTTTTTTATTCTGCCACATTTCCTGACTTTCCAAAACTCATATTCATGCTTGTATTCTTTCTTGACTGAATATCATTTATGTTCCCTGATTACTTATAAGTAATATGAACAGATACAATTCTCATCATAGGCTTTGTGTTTTACATGGTTCATATAGGACAAGGAGTTTATTGACAACACAATATGTGAAAGCAAATGCTCAGTAGTGATAGGAGCTAAGCTGAAGTAAAGCAAGCTGTGAAGTTGGGGTGTTGATTTGAATTGTATTGTCAGGAAAAGTGCAAAATATACTACATTTTAAGCTGGAACTTGATTAGATCAGAATCTAAATATTTTTGCAGATATTACATAAAATATTCAAAGGCTAAGAAAAACTAATCCCTAAGGAGTGAATAGAGGAGCCATATTGGAGAGACTCTAGGGTGCCAGTGAAAATGCATGGCTCTGTGTTCTGCCCATCACACTGACAGGTTAGGCTGGCTTCCTTGGTGGAGCTCACTCTTCTTTCTACCTAACACATTCTTTTCATCTTAAGTCTAAATGTCAAACTAAGGAAATCTTACACCCTATCCTGTCTAACGTATCCTTTTCCTAAAAGCACTGAACTTGAGTAAATAGAAATGAATAATTTGGAATTAAATTAGGAATGAATATAAGAAAAGTCTCTTAGGCTTTTAATCTAGACATTCTTCCAGGCCTGTCTATCACAGTTCTCTGTATTGACGTTTCCACTTCAAAGACTGTTTAATATGAGTAGAATTCTCTCCCTTTGTTGTTGTATCATGCACACCACTTCCTTAGAAGTAACAAAAGGATTAATATTGTGGTTCAAGAAAGGAATCTTTACATGGTTTCTAGTAGCAACTATCTAAATCTTTGGACATACTGAATATGTTTTAAGTTGTTTCCCACTCTTTATTTTTTCAACAAAAATAATTTAGCAAGCCACATGCTTTTGGGAAAAAGCAAAGTATAATAGTTTATTTCTGACTATCTAATGTCTCATACATAGTACCTGTAGGCAGCCATTTTGCTTCTCATCTGTATTATAGGCCTCTCCATCAGAACAAATAGTTTAAATACCTCAGACTACATTACATTTTATAGTTCAGATATATTCTCAAGTTTATTCTTTCATCAATGCTGGTCCACATCCTTATGGGTCCCATGAGCAGGGCACTTGTTTTGTGGCTCAGTGATTAGCTGCACTTCACAGCAAAGGAAAAGAGAAGCAGCTAAAAATTTAACATGCTCTACATGTTTTTATTATGTATCTAATTTTATCTTCAAAGGCCCATGTTTTGTTGATGGAAGTTGAAATATTACTTATAAATATCTTAAAGAACTGAATGGGAAATGCCTAGTCTGGATTTGGGTTGCATCTTCTTTACTGTTTTTAGTGTCCTGAGATGGTGAGAGTCAAATTTGCTTAATTAGGTTTTGCTTCCTTCATGCTATCTCTTCAGGGAAAGTAGAACAGCCAGTCAAGATGCAACTATACCCTGACAGGCTGTAGCATGGCCTGTTTGTCACAAGAAAAGAGGATTGAGATTATATTTAAAAGACTTTTTTTTTGTCAGAAAGATAAAATTTTTGACTTGTATTCATCTCCCTATCCTTCCAGTTCTGAAAGTAATGGGAAAAATAAGTAGATTGAGTGTAAAACCAACCTCATAAATCTATGCATGACACACTAAGTGCTGTTAATAATTTCTTTTTCAGTTTTATAAAAGTTGAATTTATTTCAAGGAAGGGTCCGCTTTTCTTTCTTTCTTTCTTTCTTTCTTTCTTTCTTTCTTTCTTTCTTTCTTTCTTTTTTTCTCATTCAGAATGTTAGGGATGATTCTTTGACTTAGAACAATTGCCGTGTGCTAGGCAATATGTTAAGCTATAGGTAACTATCCTCATTAAAATGTTAGAAAATAAGTGCTATCAGCATTACCAGTTGGCAGGTAAACAAACTAAGGAAAGAGAGATTGAATGATTGGCCCAAAGTTATGGTTCGAATATAAAACGTGAGCCTTAGGTACCTATGTAAAAAGCTTGGGACCAGGAATGGGAGCTCATTTTGGAGGACAGTGCAGTCCTTTGGAAAGAAGTAACTCAGTAGGAGCTTGTCTTTAAAGAGTCACATATAGACCTTTAAACTCATGGAGTTGGTTAGATAGTAGAATGTTAAAGTCAGGGGCCAAGTATGTATAAACTGGACATTGGGAAGGTATACTGGGCCATTTAACTCTCATAAATGTGGCATATTTATATCTATTGTTTTGTATAATACTTACTGTTATAAGAGAAGGAACCATCTGTTGGACTGAAAGGGGAAACTTCTGGGGGGAAGAGGGTGGAAGGGCGGGATAGGAAGGGGGAATAGGGAGGGGTTTGTTACTGAGATGTAACTTGAAGAAAAAAAAATAAAGTATTAAAAAAAAAGACCACCTACCAACTTGCCTCTCTCTTTCTCAGTCTGACTCTAATTATTGCTCCCATCAGGAAAAGAGTTGTGTTTTTCCCACCATAATATTCTATGTCATCTCAGCATCAAAGCAATGGAGGCAGTGAATCGTAGACTGAAACCCTCTGAGATAATGAACCTAATATATTTTTCCTTAAAATCTTTCAAGTATTTATCAGAGCTATGAAAACTTAGCTAATATACCCAATGTAGGTATGCTTTTTATGGGGCTGCTTTGTTGTTTCTTATACTTACCACCTTTCTCCACCCAGTCCTTTCGAATTCCCCAACACTAAGTAGGCAAGAAAGAAAGTTAAAAGAGAAAGATATATATACTTCTTTAGATAGAATACTTTCTGATAATTAGTAGCACTGGGTTCCTGGGGCAAGTCCAATTTTTTTCATCAGAATATCCAGCAACCCAAAAAACCAACAAAACAGCAATAGCAAACACAGCAGCAGGGACCAGCAGCAGCAGGGACCAACTGCAAAAAGTGGCGGCAGTGGGGGGGGGGTGGTGGATGCAGCTGTCATTCATAGGCCCTCTCATAACTCTCCCATTTATACCCTTTCCAGACTCCCGAGAATTAAACTATCTGCAGATGGCAAAAATCACTCCAGTCCTAGAGCATGAGGCAATCATAGTTAATGACTGTGGACGAACTGAAGCAGCTCCATATGCCTCCATTTGGGGATACCAGAGATTAAAAGAAAAACATTCATATAGCATAACTGGATTTTTAAAGAAATCAAAATTCTCACTACACCCAAGAAGACATAATTGATAAATATGTTACCAAGGACTATTTAGCAAGAAAGGCAACAATAAACAAAAAATCTTTCTTTTCTTCTTATGGTCCTATAGCTTGAACGCAGAGCCTCATAAGTGTTAGGCAGCTGCTATACCATTGATCTATACCCCCAGACCATGAATACTTAGTGAGAATCACTACTCAACAATACCAGTGAAGATGTCACAGTAGAGCCAAAGAGAATCTTCTCTGCTTTCCACAAAACTGCCTGTCATTTGATAAGACATAAAAAGAGGAGTACTTTAAGAGATTGCTAAGAAGTTGATGAATATGGACTTCTTATGCTCGCATCAGGAAAACTTTGGAGAGTAATAAAACTTAAAAAAAAAAAGCCTGAATTCCTTTCCCGTGGAGGCTAAATAATTTTGCTACCCCAGGTAAATTTCCCCTCAGAAAGGAATATCAGTAACATTAATCTCAGCAGGTCTACACAAAACTTATTGCATAAGGCTCCCTCTGGATTCCGATTACATTTTATCCACTGTTGTGTGACACCTAGCGTCCTTGGAATCTCCATGTCTCATGTAATTTACAACAGCATTAGCAGAGTTCAGCACCTAATTAATTCACCAATCAACTGTCAGAGCCTGTGATCTTTCCCTAGTTCACTGGTGAGTTCCCTTTGGGAGAATCAGTATTCTGAAAGTGTCATTTCCATTATGCTGTGTGGTGTTTGAGCAGAATATCAAGTTAAGCTGCATGTTCATGGAAAATATGCCATCCTCATGAGTGCCTTGATGACTTTCTTAAAAACATCTTCTCTCACCCCTCCTCTCTTGTCTCATGAATACTGGTCCTCAACAGTGCAGTAATGTTTGCCCAGAGCCACAGATTTAAAAATCAGCTTATCACTGCCTCATACATGTTCCTTTGAGTTTTCCATTTTATCATTAAAAAAGTCACCCCATTTTGTTCTGAAAAGAAGTAACTGTTTTATCCTACTTTTGAGATTTGATCCTATTTTAAGACTTCATTGTCTTAAATTCTCCAAAGCTAAGGTATTTTACATAAAACGTTCTCATGCCTATGACTTCGTGGTTTTAGACATTATAATCAGATAAAGGTGTGTTCATGAATGCTTTTAAAAACACACCAGAACTTCTGGCCAGTGACAACAAAAATGATACCTGACTAAGCAGAGTGAATGAGTACAGAATATAGGCAAGCTTGGTGGTGTATGAGTGGGGCTGTTATCACCTGTGGGATAAGGGCTCAGCACTGATTGTGAGGGGCCACACTGCCTACAGAACCAGAAAAGGTAAGGATTCTATTCATCTGTGCAATTGCATGGGTGGGTTAAAGTCTAGGGAATGACTTGTCCTGGGCTAAGTTTGAAAAGATGTTTTCTTACATAAGCATACAGGAAAAAGTAATAGATTCACTCCCAGAAATGATTGCATCCTAACTACAAGTGTCCCTATCCTACACCAAAATTTTGGCCTTGTAATAAACATGGCCTGCTCCCACTGTTCAGAGAACGAACTGATGAGGGCAGGGAAGGAACAGCACCACACTTTGAACAAGTAACAACTTAAGGGCCAAGGAAGATATATGCTTTTTCTTCTGTCCTTGTATAGCAAATTCTAACTGTCTTCTTTTTATGTATACTTTATTCTTGGATCCATTATGGCAGAGGTATCCTGACTTAATAATGCATCTGGCTTTTCAAATAATGAGATGTTAGGGAGAAAGAGGCATTAAAAACATATACTTTTAATGGGCAGCAGATTCTGAGTTAAGCCTAAAGAAATGGAATTGCCTTTTGTCTCTATAAAAGCCCTTTAATGCCTCATTTTCAAGGGGAGGAAATAAGAAAAAAGAAATAATAATTATAGAATTTAAGATTCTGTATATTTAATATTAATATCTGGTTTGATTATTACATGATCAAATTTGGGACAAAGTAACAAAGTCCAATCTTGCATGCTCAATACAACAATCCCTTGATTTTGTTTTTCCTTCCCATAGTATGTATGTCAAAGACATGTTGTTTTTAAGAACCTGGACTTAAATGCTTTCAACTAATTTAACTCATGGTAAGGCCAGCTGTGGATAGGCCATGTCAGCTTCGTGAATAAAGTCTCATTTTTTCATAATTTTCTGTCAAGGTCAGCAAGAATGGCACACATTCACATAGCAGACAACAAGCTGAAACCACAACCTTGTTAGCAAGATATTTATTAATAACAATAACTGTTATATTAGGCCAGTAGAGCAGCCAGTGGCAGATCCATAGTAAGCCTACAGGGCTGGTGGGCCTGATTCACCTTAGCTGGTGGCCTTACCTGTCCTGGGGATAAGGCCCTAGGTCAAGAGTGGCCTTCACCACCACTGAAATCACAACTCTGCTAAGTAATATAATTATTAATAACAATAAACTGTTATATTAGGCCAGTGGAGCAGCCGCTGGTGGCTAGGAGCCATGTAGGCCTGTATTAGCTGCCATCCTGAAACCCATGGTATACTTTTCCCAATAATTAAATACACAAATACCTTTTAATGTTTCAATGCTTAGGCCTTAGCTGACTCTCACTTAGCTAGTCTAAATTAACCTGACCATCTATTCTCAATCTGCCATGTGGCTTGCTGTACCTTCAGAGCTCATAGAGCTCATGCTCAGAGGTCCTGCTGCTTTTGAGTCTTGGCAGGAAGAGAGAGCTTTCTGTCTCTTCCCAGGATTCCTTAGTTAGTCCCAGGAAGTTCTGTTTTCTATGCTGTCTCTGCCCAGCTAAATGGCCATCAGGGACTTTTATTATCCAATTACAGAGTGCCTCAGAAAGGTACAAGACTTTCCTCCAAAAACAAACTTTCAAGACAAAGAGCACAAACCTTTAAGACTTCTCAGGACCAAGACTAAATAGTCTAACATCTCTTTTGTTGTTTTCATTGTATTGGACACACCAGGTCACAAGGCCAGTTCAGATGCAAGAGATTGACACAAGCAGTTCATTCTTCATTTGGAGTGTTAAAAAGTAGTACTCAAAAGGGAGAAGTTGAAAAGGGAAGAACCAATAATGGGGAATTATGACACTTTTTCTATCTTCCATGTCCCACGGTCTGTTAGAGCTTAATGGTCAACTACACATAATTTAGATTCAATTTTGCAGTTGCCAACTTTGGTGGGTTCTTTAGTCAGACAGCAATACATCATAACAAAGACAGTGATCTACCGTGTCATACTGATCCAAAATGGTTTATTTTGCACATTGTTTATCTGGCAGGTCAAATTCAATATTGAGAAAAAAACATTTTAAATGTATGACATGTATATAACAATATATAATGAGCAACAATTTGTTCATCACCCAGTGTAAGCCAAAAAACTCTTAGACTACCTTGAAGTAACTGGTGTGGTCTTTGTAGTTCAATTCCTTCCTTTATAGTTAAGTTTAATTATGATTTTTAAAAATTTATTTACTTATTCAAGTTGGATCCTGATCTCAGCCTCCTCCCTCCTCCCCACCTGGTACCACTCTCCCTCCCTCCTTTTTTTTTCCTCAGATGAGTGGAGCCCCCCACATATCTACTTACCTCAGTTCATCAGTCACATGAAGGCTAAGAACTTCTTCTTGCACTGGGGCCAGACATGGCCACCCAGCTAGGATAAGGTATTCCACTAACAGGCAACAGAGTTGATGTCAGAGACAGCCCACCACTACTTGCTAAGGGATCTGGATGAAGACCAAGCTGTATATCATCTATATATGTGTAGGGGGCCTAGGTCCAGTCTATATATGCCTTTTTTTTTTTTTGGTGTGAGGGTATTTGGTGTTGCAGTCTCTGTAAGCATCTAGGGGCCTATGTTGCTTGGTTCTATTAATCTTCCTGTGGTGATCTTGGATCCATCTATTCCTCCTCCCTCTCTTATACATGTCTCCCAGAACTCTACTTAATGTTTGGCTGTATGTCTCAGCATCTTTTTCAGTCCATAGCTGGATGAGGTCTTTTGTAGGATTGTTATGCTAGATTCCTGTCTCTTTGGGTCTGTGGGATGTAGGATAGCTATCCTGTATTATATTGATAATATCCAGTTTTCAGTGAGTACATACCATGTGTACCTTTTCGGGTCTGGGTTAGCTTACTCAGGATGAGCTTCACTAGTTCTATCCAGTTGTTTGCAAATTGTGTGATTTCATTGTTTTTGATAGCTGAGTAGTATTCCATTGTGCAAATGTACCACAGTTTTTTAAACCATTCCTTGGATGAAGTACATCTGGGTTGTTTCCAGTTTCTAGCTATTACAAATAAAGCTGCTATGAGCATAGTTGAACTGATACCCTTGTGGTTTGGTGAAAAATCTTTTGGATATATGTCCAAGTGTGGTATGGTATTATGATATTTTTATTGTTCTTTTACCTTTCATTTTGGCTTTAGACATTTATGGAATATGTAAAGTAGTGACTTTAACTTTCTACTAATTGAATTGCACAGCATATCTAAAATAGTCAAAACTGATATTTTAAATGAGGTGTTTAATCTTTTTACACTTATGATGAGTCCTGGAAGTACCATTGGTCAAGGGAAAGAAATAATATATGATTTTATTTCTACTTCCATTTGTTTGTAGTGAGATACTAAGAAGAGTTCCCACTGTCTGCCTGTTGAGGAGAGGTGCATTAAAGATTCAATCAAATTGCATGTCTTAACTCACTAGTATCTTTAGTAATCCAAAATCTGGAATATTTGTGGTTTGCTGTTTAACATTAGTCTTTCATTTTGGTTCTTGGCATTGGAATTTCTAAGTAATTCAAGGTTCCATACCTTGTGTCTCAGTTGGGATAGATTTTATATTTCTTCATGAGGAGATTGATTCAGTTATATACTTAGTTAGGACTATGTCATAAGCAATATTCTGATTATATCATACAAGTGACTTCCTGATATATACTTTCCTCATTACTAGTGACATTAATTTTAAAATTTTGGCTAAGTTAGTGGCTGTTAGAATCTCTGCCATATAATTAGTAATTTTTCTTTGTAATTAGCATGATACCATTGAACTCTTGTTTTGTTATCCTTTATGGATCCTTTGTGTTAGATACTTTGAAACTAGGTAAATATTGTATTATTTATAGAACTTCAGTATACCTAATTTAGAATTGTTATGTTTTTCATGTATTTCTTGCCGAATAACAAATAACCCCTAACTTTAAGGCAGGTTTCATGTTGTGTCTTAATTTTTTTTTATATATTTTAGGAACTACATTTAGCTCTGTGGGTCAAACACAAAATGTATGCCATCAGTTTCCCAAAACCTTCTTTCTGAGAGTTAGGCAGAATATGGATGCCATCAACTGCCAGAAGAGGAAACAATGTTTCCTGTACTGACACTTGTACAGCCAATATAAAATTCCTCTTTTCTTCTTCTGACTGTTGTTATTCATATTGTGATTGCACATTACTTGTTGAAACTGAGTTTCCTCGTGCTTTAAATCATTCATATATGTTGGACCTTCATGTTATCTTTGTGTAACAGTTTGCATATATGTCAAACATTCTGCTTATATTAATTTACTAAGTTGGAATGCTCATAAGATTGTATCACTCTCACAAAGCAAAAATAATTATTTCTAATAGTATCTAGTATATTGTAGGTTTATGTGTAAGCATTAACTCCTTAATTTTCAAATCATTTCATTATTGAATAATATTATTTTCCAACATTTATTTATTTATTCAAGTTACATCTCTATCACAGTCCCCTGTGGATTCTACCTTCCCAACCTCTTCCCTCTCTCCCCGCCCTCCTTCTCCTCAGGTGAGAGGGCCCCCACATATCAAGCCCCATCAGTTCATCAGTCACATGAGGGCTAAAGAGCTTCCTCTTGTACGGGGCCCCGACATGGCAGCCCAGCTAGGGTAAGGTATTCCACTAACAGGCAACAGAGTCCATGACAAAGACTGCCTACCTCCCCTTGCTAAGGGATCTGTATGGAGATGAAGTTGCCTATCATCTATATATGTGCATGAGGATCTAGGTATGGTCTATATATACTTTTTTTTCCTTTTTCTCTTTCTTTCTTTCTTTTTATTTTTTGTTAGTGTTTCGATATCTGTATCATTCATAGTTTTATTTGACTGCAGAGCCAATTATGTGAATCAACTCTAGGTTTTGTCTCCAGAGGTTTCATTCTTAACCACTGTAAATAATTGTAATGAAGATTGCCTTCTGAAGTGCTGGGAGGTAATTGGAAACCTATGTACTAAAGCAAAATTTCTGAGTCTGTCCGAAGCAATTTTGAAATGTCACTTGTTCCTTAAGGTAAAGAAATGGAAACTTGAAGAAAGTCAACCCATTTTTAACTTAGCAAGAGAGTTCAAACAAAATAAATTTGTCTAGATGTTCCATGAATCCAGTTCACTTTCTGTCATAATGCACTGTAAATATCTGGTTGAATTAAAATATATGTGTTTATTTGATATCACTCCAATAAGGAGAACAACATAACTCTACAATGTCAATTTAAAGTCTAAATGCAAAAATGGTTATGCTAGACACACCACATATTAACTAAACCTGAACTATTTTCAATTGCTTTATTTGAATGTAAAAGGGCTTGTAGCAAGGGATTTGGATGTCCCATGTATTTTTATATAGACTACCTGATTAGTTCTAACTTTTTCTCTTTTTTTAACTTTTCTTTATTTTATTTTACATGTTAATTAATACATTTATTAATAATACAATTACTAATACAAAATGTTATAAATGCACACATAGAACAAAAATGGACTGTCTTCAATTTCTAACTCCTAGTTCTGTCCTCAGAGGTAACCATTCTTTCCTTTGCATTTTTTTCCTTTATTTTTTATTTCTTCAAGTTACATCTCAATCGCAGCCCCCTCCCTATTCCCCCCTCCAGTCCCATCAACCACCCTCATCCCCCATCCTCTTCCCTTTTTTTTTCTTTTAAGTTTAAGGTATATCTTATTTCCCCCTACAGTTTTCCCTTTCAGTCCAACAAATGGCTCTTTCTCTCATAATAATAAATACAATACAAAACAACAGAGGTAATTAGGCCATAGTTATGAGGGTTATATGGCTTAGCATACATTCCCAATGTCCAGTCCATATGTATTTGGCACCTGACTTTAACATTCTACTATCTAACCATCTCCATGAGTTTAAAGTTCTATATCTGACTCAACATTCATACTTACTTGCAACACAATTTTAAAAGTATCTTCTTAGATCTATAACACTCTCTTGACTCCTAAACAACTCAAAATTTAATTATGAGACTCTAGCTATCTGTTCTTCAACCACCTCAGAGACCTGAGAGGGATAAATATATATGATTTTATAGGAAGTACAGGACCTGCAGCTTCCCAAACTAAGAAATGACATACCAGTGGCTGCCTGGACAGTTCCCATTTTCTCTCCATATATTACCACATCGATCTTCAGTCATTTGGCCCCATTTCTCTGACAGACATTGATGGTAGAGCAGGGGTTATGAAGGACTTACCTACCCTGTCTTGACAGAGCTAGGCTGTCGACTTACCTGCTTCCAGGTTTTGTCCTTTTTCTCTTAAGCAAATGTATTTTACATATTTGTGCTCATTTAATTTTAAATAATCCATCTAATAGCAGCATGTGAATTTATTTTTGAAAATGTCTTCCTTGGTTATCAAATAAAAGACAAGCTGTGGTATAATTGCTCATTTAATAAAACAATTTATTTGTACCACTTAGTTATGGTATGAAAAATGGAAAATTACACAGTAAAACTAAAAGTGCGCATTAATTTTACCTTTTGATTTTCCTGGATTTCTTGCCATTATTATTGCTATGATATTGTTATAAAGTGGATACTTTTTGAATATTGCTCAAGAAATATTATTTTGATCATAATGAGTGAGCTTATATCTTCAACATTTATTCCATTACAGGTATAAATTACCAGAAAAAATCATACTTGCATCTCTGTGTGGCTGGGAGGATAAACTTGTCATTGTTGTCTATGTATTTTCTTCAGTTTTTCTATTTGTCGCCTTTACCCATGGTCCTCATTCAAGACAGAGTGGCTTGCGGTCTTTACTTGTCGTATAGTTCTCTGTTCCTACTCCCATTAAAGTCTTAACCTAGACCCTCTTTTCTCATCTTTGAAGACTCAAATAGACTCTCTTCGACAGTCTTTGTATTTTTACTTTTTAGATCTACACTATGTCAATTGTAATCATGGATTTACTTTCATTGTTTTTTATTTGTTTGTTTGTTTAAATTGTAATTCCAAAGTGTGAATTTGCAGGAGTTTCTCATCATTGGAAAATGTCACCCCCAAATTAGATAGCATAAAGCACTATTGGTTAGAAACTCAGAGATTTTCTCCTTTCCTTTTCAGTTTCTATTGTTTTATGAGTCTTAGAAGCTGTGAAATACTTAAGCTATACTTAAGGTAGAAAAAGCGCAATAAAAGTCCTTGAAAGTCTCAAATATGGCAGGCTTATGTCATACCAATTTTCTTTTTATACTATTTTAAGTATTTAGAAATGCCAATCCAATAGTTGGAATTCTCTTTGAAAATATATTGACTCAACACCATTCAGAAAATGATTCTTAGACATCTAATTTTTTTTTTTTTTGCGTGAAAACACACCTTCTATAAGCAGTGTTTATTACTTCTCACTGGCTAAAAACGGACATCTTTCATAAACTTTTTTGATTTTGCTAAGAAACTGAAACTAAAAGAATTTACAGAAAGGTACATAAGTTTCTCTTAAATGTTTGATGAAAAACAAGAAGAGTACACACTTAGTGTTAGTGACAGAGAACAAGTCTGAGCACCTACAGTGGAAAAGCAGAATATATTTTTGCTCCCAGTTACACAATTACAATGGGTAATTATCAGCCAATTACTTGTTCTGCAACTTTTCTTTAAACAACACTCTTGAATTCTTCAGCTGTTAAAAGTCAAACATGTAACCAAAGTAAGTTAACTATGTACCCACAAACTATTCCAGGATTGTAGAACTTCAATACCCGTCCGTCCCTGTCCCCACCCCACCCCCGCAAAAAGGAAAGGAACTATTTCCCCAACACCCCACAGAGGCTGCACAACTCTTGGCAAGACATGCAAATCATTGGATTAAAAAAACAAAAACCAAACAACAAAAAAAACATCCCTGCAAACTTCAAGGCCTTTATCCAGCATTCTCGCAGGGCTCGAAACAAAACTGTGAGATCAAGGGCGGAGTGGGGATGTCGAATCATTCTGGGCTCCCCATGATTAGTGTGTCACTGTAGTCACAGAACAAGGTACAGAGATACCAGAGAGGCCTAGAAAGGAATGATAGCTGGGGTTCTTTTGACCTGAGGGCTGCTATTGTATATCACACTAAAGAAATGGAATCTATATGGAATTTGCAGAAGCAAGATCCCAAAAGGATAATCACTTACAATGAAGCCATGGAGAGTCCAGATCAATGAAGGACCAGACTGCCTGTTTGTAACCTTCTGCAGCATTAGAGCCAACGTTCATGGGGGACACAGGCTTTTATGCTCCTAGATCTTCAACGCAGCAGAGGAACCATAAGTAGAATCACAGGATAATATATACAAATATATATATATATACATATATATATATATATATATATATATAGTTATTTAAAAAAAAAGGCAACTGAAAGTAATTAGACTTCTTAAGGAATCAAATTTATTTCAAGAGACTACACATGGTTATTTAATCTCCGGTACCGAATAGTCTTTTCTTTATTATTTTGTTAGTTTTTGTTTTTAAGTGTGAATGCAAGTAATTAATGAATACAGACTTAACAAGCGTGGTTCTAAAGTTCCTGCTGTCATCGACTTGGGCAACAAATGACCCACTGGAAAGGCAAATCCACTTCCTAAGTATCTGTACCTTGTTCTGTGACATCTAATTTTTGAATAATATTAGCTTATTTTAGGTGGAAATGTTAGAAGAAGCTATGATATACAAAGACAAACTATGTGCCTATAAATTAGAAGAGAAATAAGGTTCTATTATAAAGTACAGAGAAAGTTTGTCTAAAGTAAAACAAAGTAGAAGACTAGGCATTTGTACCTGAGTTATGTAGCCTTTGAAGATTAAATTTTAACATGAAGGAATAAAGTCAGAGAATATCTTGAGTCAAAGAGCATAGAACAGATAAATATGTAAACAAAGCATGACATTGGAATTTTGTCAGTGATGGGAAAGAAAGAAGAACTGAATGCATAGTTTACATAGAAAGGAATAGATCTGGACAGACAATGAAATCTAATCAGAGAAAAGTAAATGTAGTGTCTGAATTTGCTCTGTATACAATAGAAATTAGGGCATTTCATATTTTATAATAAAAATAGAATAATGTGAATGTCCTTTGAAGGCTTCATTCTTAATAATTTATTAATAATAACTTTTAAATTATAATTAAAGCAATCTCATCATTTTCCTCCTTCTCTTTCGTCCAACTCCTCCTACATCCTCTCCCTCCAAGTCTTTCCATCTCTCAAAAGTTTGTAACCCTTTTCTTTGATTATAAATACAACCTGCTGAATCAGTTTAGTGTTTCTGATTGTATATAATTTCAGATCTGATTATTTGATATTACATAATCAATTAGGGGCTCATCCCTGAGGAAAACTAGTAGTATTCTCTCAACGAGGATTCATTAGTTGCCTGTTCCTCTTTTTTTTTAATATTTATTTATTATGTCAGGTTACATCTCCATTGCAGTGTCCTCTTTTGGCCCCTCCTTGCCTAGAGATAGTCTCTTGAGATTTCCCCTTTCACATCTCAATTGTTTGTGTTTTATTTAGGGAGTCATATTGTTGAGGTATCATGAGTGTAGTTTTCCTGTCATTTCTAGGAGACATAATCTTCTCCCAGGCTTTCCGGCTATTATATTTTTCACCACCTCTTCCTCAATGCTCTGTAAGACTTAGGTGCAGGAATCTTCCTGTAGATATGTCCACTATGGCTAGGCACCCCACAATCAATTAATTACTGTATTTTAACCAGTAGTTGATGTAGTGGTCTCTATTATGTTTCAAAGAGAAGATTCTTTGAAGAGGAATTAGAGATCTGTGTGTGTAAAAATAACCATTTGGAATTTGGTTAAGAATTATTCTGGCCAGGCAGTAGTGGCACACACCTTTAATCCGAGCACTTGGAAGGCAGAGGCAGGCGGATCTCTGTGAGTACGAAGCTAGCCTGGTCTAAAAAGTGAGTCCAGGACATCCAGGGCTCTATTACACAGAGAAACCCTATCTGGAAAAGAAAAAAGAAAAAAAAAAAAAAACAAAAAAGAATTATTCTGGTCCAACAAAGTGGCTGTGGTAGATTCTCATCCAAGATCTATGACCTCACTAGCCCAGGTGGTTGGCTAGGCTTTTGGTGTCACATATGATCTCCCTTCTGTTGAGTGACAATTTAAGTCTGAGCAGATGTTTGTTATTATCAAGATATGAGTGCACTATTTAACCATTAGGGAAGCCTTGCCATGATGCTGTCTTTTGTTGTTCATAAGCAGAATAACTAAGTAGAATTATTGGCTGTTTTCTTCCTTTGGCAACTTGTTTATCAGCTTCTGGTGCTATGAAATCTAATCCGTTGCCTGGAGGCTTTCAGTTCAGATGTACCCAGTCTTCTGATTCTTGTGTCCCAAATACATGGTGTCTTTAGCAATAGGGTCTTAGCTTCCATCTCTGTGAGGCAACCAAGGACAATAGCAATAACTTATATTGTTTTGGAGACTCTTGTCTTGCCCTGAACACCAAACCAAAAAGTGGTTTCTCACGCCTAATTGCTGGGTTTTTGTTAGATGGTATATGGGTCTTAAGGAGAGCATTGTTAATCCTAGTGATGTATCTTCATTTAAATAATATATTTATTATTGTGATTGTCAGAGGACAGCCTTCAGAGACTAGATGAGGGGGATAGGAGTTAATAGCTGACCATTCCCACTCTACTAAACTGATGATCTTGGATAGCCTTAAGCTACTTTAGCCCATTCCTTCCCTGATGACTGTAACAATGTACCTACATGAGCTAGTTGAGTCACTGAGACAGTGGGTTAAAGATGTTATAGACTATAAGAGTTCATCATTACAACAGTGTAGTTTAAAGATCTTCATGGCTTTATTTTTATCCTAAGATGTAACAATTTCTTTCATAAAGTACAAGTGTGATCAGATGGACCCAATAGAAAAGGCACAGAAGAGAGTAGTTTTAGATGTTGAAAAGGGTTGAGGACTGCGGAAAACAAAACAAAACAAATAAACAATCAAACAAGGAATCCACAAAAAGACAGAAGCCTGTGGGATGTACAAATTATCAGGGAAAACACTGTTCTCCCCAACAAAAACTGTAGTCAATTTTATCAATTATTGTTGATTAGCTTAACTGTTTTACTCAGGATGTGACATAAACTGAAACATGTTACCTTAATCAATATAGTATCACATTTCCTAATGGAGATGGAAATGTTTATCTCAGAAATATTCCATATATACACATAGGAAAATATATATGAGTGTGTTGAAAAACCTTCTGAATTATATGGTACCATTAATACTAGTTTTAAAATGGCCAGAGAAATGTCAAAAGCATATAATAGTACTTTCAATCTAACGTGATGGCCCACGTTGGATACCTGCATCCCACTGGTTATTAAAAAAAAAAAAACAAAAAAACTTCCACCAGTTTGCCTCTAATATTTACACATTCACTGTGACATGATTGTTCCCACCCATGCAAAATAAGTAAATACATAAAGATGAAAAGAAAATATGAAAGAATGAATAGCTTATGAACTACCATGTTTGTTATTTTTTACTTTGTTTTTTGAGAATTATGCACAAAATATTTTGACTATGTGGTCTTTCCCCTCAACTCATGTCAGATTCTAACTCACTTCCCCACCAACCCAACATGTTTCCTTCCTTTCTTCTTTCTTCCTTCCTTCCTTCCTTCCATCCTTCCTTCCTTCCTTTCTTCCTTCCTTCCTCTCTCCCTCTCTCTTACTTCCTTCCCTTTCTTTCTCTCATAAGTTCAAATCTTGTTTTTGTGCTACTCAAATGCTCTTGAATATATGGCTTTCCACTGGAGCATGGTCAGCTAACAAGGGGCTATCTATACTCAGAGAAAACTGAACCTCAATCTCCTAGCAGCTGTCAGTTTCCAATTCCTTCCCTCTTGATGCTGGGATGGTTCATTCTTGGGCTTGCATGGGTCTTTTTTTTTTCCAGGATGTCACAACCACTGTGATTTATTTTGCAGAGGATCCTTACTATGTTTGGAAGACACTGTTTATTTCTAGTTATCCTCCTGCCCCATCCTCTTGAAATCTTTCTATCCCCTCTTCCACAATGACCCTTGGGTCTGGTAAGGATGGGGTATCTTAGAGATGTCCCAGTTAGTTCTGAGAATGCTGCAGTCTCTTATTCTGTATGCTCTGGTCAGTTGTTAATTTTAGTTTCTGTTAAACATCATCTACTGCAAATAGAAGTGTCTCTGATGAGTTTTGAGAGATGTATTAACCTATGAGTATATAATAAACTATTAGGTTCAGCTTAATACTCTGTTTACTTAGCACAAAATAGTTGTAGTTTATCCCCTAGAGTCCATGACATGTTGAGCCACAGGTTCTTGGTTTTATACTTTGACAGGTAAGGATTTCATCCTGTGGATTGACCTTAAATCCAATCAGAGAGTATTTGGTTACAACTATAATGTTTGTGCCTCTCTTTCACCAGTAGGCATGGTTTTCTGGTTCAGTTCTTCACAGTACTTCTTTCCTATTGTATGTATAGTACCTCTCAGTCTTCACTTTGTTTCTTCTGTTCCTCATACTCAGCTATCTCTTCCCTTTTATTTCCAACCAAGTGATTAATTCACAGGATTTACATTTTTTTTAATTTTCCCATCTCTCATAGACTCTCCCAAAATTGGACAGTTTCCTATTTTGTATTTGTAGTATGAAAGAGAACAAAAGTGAAAGATATACATTTTTAATATTTTAAAAATTATTTTATTGAAAAAATACCAATAATATATTTTGATCATGGCTTTCTCTCCCCCAACTCCTCTAAGATCTTTCCCATTTTCCTACCTACCCAATTTTATACCCTTTATTTTTTCTCTCTCTTTATAAAGCAAAAACAACTCATGATTTAAAACAAAAAAGAAGACAAAATAAATCTCACACACATATACATACACAGCATAGATGTACAAAAATAGAAAGTATAATATACAAACAAAAGACCAGTAAGACAAAAAAAGTCTATAAAAATACAGTTGAGTTCATTTTGTATTGGATATCTACTGCTGGGCATGGGACCTACCCTATCATAAGGGTATACCAAAATAGCATATAACTAACATATTTAATCATGATTATCAGATATTGTGATGCTGCAATTCTTAGCCTAAAATAATCTGAATTTCTGGTTCTGTCATGTATAGCTATAATAACACTAAATTATATAGCTAACCCACATAACTTCATTTTCTCCCCATGTGACTAGAGTCTGTACTTTAGCTAAGTTTAGTGGTTCAATGGGTTAATAATTTGAAGTGAAGAATCATTATCTTTGTTGAGACATGCAACCTGAACTTCTGCTTTTACTACTGCTGCCATTTTTCTTGGAATCCATGCTGCTATTCTCTTTAAAGCAGTCTCATTTTCTTTAAGTATGCTTAAATATTCTACTTGCTTGCATTCAAGAACACTTACAAAAGTATATCTGCTATGACGTAAAACATAAATAACCATAAGAGTTACTACTTTCCACTATTTTTTATTTGGTATGCTGGGAAGTAGATCACAACTGGGCAAAGGAAAAATCTATTTTAGCTTTCAGACTATCTGGGAAGAGTTTATAGTGGTCATAGTCAGAAAATCCTTGGTTTCAAGAAGCCTTATTTCTTTTTTTTTTTTTTTTTTTTGGTTTTTCGAGACAGGGTTTCTCTGTGTAGCCCTGGCTGTCCTGGACTCACTTTGTAGACCAGGCTGGCCTCGAACTCACAGAGATCCGCCTGCCTCTGCCTCCCAAGTGCTGGGATTAAAGGCGTGCGCCACCACCGCCCGGCTGCCTTATTTCTTTATATCACAATTTCTATGTTTGTCATGACATAAAATTTTGAAGACACTGATTTAGTGAAACTCTACAAACAGGAGAAAATTTTTGTTAGATTCTTTATATTTAACCAACATAACCATACATGGACTTTTACTTATAGAACATTTCCTAATAGAGGGATGATTTAAGAGTTAGATTGCATTGTATTGTAGGAACCAAGATTTAATAGGTAAAACCTTCCTATATACTCTAAAAGAGGCAATTAATTTTTTATTAAAAATAAAAATTAATGTCAAATTAGAAAATATTTCATAGAACAATTAAAAACTACATAGTAGATGAGTCTGGTTTTCTCTAATATGATTTTTTTATCATTTTCTCTATGTAAATAACAATATATTCCAATTTTGACTGTGAGTCAATAAACTATATAAGATGCTTAATAAACATTCCTATATAGATATCTATATTATGCAGATGCCTCAGCCATTTCTGAAATAAGAAAGTGACCAATAGAAAATGTTTTTTTAAAGTTTGGCTAATATTGCAGTGTCAGAATGATTATCTTAAAAGAAGTCTATGTTCTCTCATAGAATGTCTGGGTAGCTATAGAGTTAGAACTTAGTAGTGAATGAATTATATAATTATATATAATTATATGATTGAATTGGTGGTAAGCTGTTCTCTTGGCAAGAAAAACCCCTTGCTTCAACTGTAGACAGACTTCTGTCCAAAAAGGAAAAAACTTGGAAGCAGATAAGTCGACAGCCTAGCTCTGCCAAGACAGGGTAGGTAAGTCCTTCATAATTCCTGCTCTACAACCAAAGTCTGTCAGAGAAATGGGGCCAAATGGCTGAAGATTGATGCTGTAATGTATGGAGAGAAAATGGGAACTGTCCAGGCAGCCACTGGTATGTCATTTTTTAGTTTTGGAAGCTGCAGGCCCTGCACTTCCTATATAATCAGATATATTTATCCCTCTCAGGTCTCTGAGGTGGTTGAAGAATAGATAGCTAGAGTCTCATAGTTAAATTTTGAGTTGTTTAGGAATCAAGAAGGTGATCTGGATCTAAGAAGATATTTTTAAAATTGTGAGGCAAGCTAGTATGAAAGCTGAGTTAGATATAGAACTTTAAACTCATGGAGATGGTTAGATAGTAGAATGTTAAAGTCAGGTGCCAAATACATATGGACTGGACATTGGGAATGTATGCTAAGCCATATAACTCTTATAATTGTGGCCTATTTATTTCTGTTGTTTTGTATTGTATTTATAGTTATAAGAAAAATAACCATTTTTTGAACTGAAAGGGAGAGCTGTTGGGGGGGAAAAAAGAAATACCTTAAACTAAAAAGAAAAAAAGGAAGGGAAGAGGATGGGGGGGTTGAGGGGGAGGAGGGTGGAAGGGTGGGACTGGAGGGGGGAGTAGGGAGGGGATTGTGATTGAAATGTAACTTGAACAAATAAAAAATAAATTATTAAAAAAAAAGTTTGGCTAATATTGCAGTGTCAGAATGATTATCTTAAAAGAAGTCTATGTTCTCTCATAGAATGTCTGGGTAGCTATAGAGTTAGAACTTAGTAGTGAATGAATTATATAATGCATTTTAAAAAACATCATCTGCACTAAATTTACGTGATATATCTTTGCTTTCATATAAAACTTATCTGCCATCTTTATGTATGGGAATTACATGTGTCTGTCATCCTACATTATAATTTTGCAAGTATTCTTTTTTGTTTTGTGAATAACTTGAGAATTGTTCATCTGTAATAATCTTAGGCATTTCAGATTCAAAGTTGCACTGTGATTTATACCTTTGATTAGAATACATACATACATATATATATATATATATCTTCATCTTTTATTTAAGTACTTGGCTAAGGTTGATTAGTCATATACAGTTTAAGCTGTAAAAGAGAGAAAAAGAAATAATTTCATACAGAATTATTGTCAATAGAAGATGACACAGACTGAAGCAATAATAAAAGTTAAATAGAAAATATATCAAGATAATGTATGGTATAATCCAAAACTCCCTGGGAGACTTGGTTTATTGTGATGTTAAAAGTGTTGAGTGTGACCATGAAAAACCAGTTAGTTTTCAATTCCTGAAGGGCAAGTTACCCTTTACATAAATGCAACCTGCTGAGAGACAAAGCTGAAATTTTAGTGCATCTGTGTAATTTTCTTTGTAATGGTGGCATAGCATTCCAACCTCTTTATATATATATATATTCTTATCCACAAAATATATCAATTTCCTGTTATAGGAAACTGGTAGAAAATAGATACATTATAAATCATTATTATTTATAAAGCAATGTACAAAAACAGATGTACAATTCTACATCATTGACACTGATCATATCTTCCAATCACAAATATCACTAAATAGTATGTCAGTATATTTGGTAGAAATCAAATGAGGTAGTTACTGGTAAATAAAGGGATGCTGTTTAGCCATAAGGAATCAAATATATGGAAACCATCATCCTAAACGTTCAAATAGTCCCAATATGTTATATGGAGTGTGAAATACCTAGAAGATTGCCTCTAATATGCTGAATATGGCTGCAAAGCAAACCAAAACATTCCCAAACCAAACATTCCCAAAACATATCTTCTTGTCATTGCCCTCTGTACCTTTAGGTTTCGTGTCTCTGGATTTAATTTACAACAAATTGAAAATACATCTCTGAATGAGTGTTCAACATGTACAGCAGTGTTGCAAACTATCTTGGGTAAAATGCACAACACAATTACATGTATATTAGGTATTATTATAAAAGATGATTTAAAATTTAGGCAGACAGTATAGGTTATATATATATATATATATATATATATATATATATATATATAAAGATTAGGCTATTTTATATAAGAACCTTGAACATAGATATTGACACTTGGGGGGGGACCCTACAGGAAATTCCTCATGGATAATTAGGAAAGCTTGTCAATGAAGGAAGTCACTGAAGATGTATGGTATTTGCATATTTTAGATATCCATTGTTGGGGTAGTGTCAAGCATTCTAAATGTTAATTAATTGGTCCTGCTTTCTGTCTGTTACTTACATTGACACTGAATGGTTAAATAAAATGCCAAGGCCTGAGATTGGGCAAAGACAGAGAAAGGTGGGACTTCTGAGATTAGAACAGGAAGTGTGCGCTTTAGGCAGAGGATTAATACATTCCAGCCAGGAGCAGGAAGAGGCACACACCATGGGTTAGAGAAAAGAACCTCATTCCACATGGCCAGGAATATCGGCATGGCATGGAAAATGGCAGTCCAAGGGGACATATGTATATATGGGGTCATATTTGGGTAATAGAATTAAGAGCTAGCTTAGATGGGCCAGGAATGCACAACTCAGGCCAAGGCTTGTAAAAATCCACGTGGTGTCTGTGTGTGCTCATTTATAATGGCTGCTTAAAGATTAACTGCTGCCAACCAATTAAATATAATATAAATACTGCAATGCAATTTAATTAATTTTTTATAATCCATCATAACAGAGCAGTTTCAACAGTAGTGATGCAAACTATTGTGGGTACAATAATTTTCTTGGTTTTCTTAGGTTTCTTTCATTAGTTTTGAGAGTTATAATAAAAGGCTGTTAAAGAAAACCCAGCCTGAACTGCTTTAGTTGAGCCACCACATTCTGGAGTTATATCACATAAATTTCCAAACCCAGGAGTCAGGAGTCTTTGGTGAAATCACTGAATAATTATTATTAACTAATAATAATTATTAGTTAATAATTATTAAATTCACACTGGAAGAGTACATAAACATGAAACCTTACTAAAGAGAATCCTTTCTCAGTCATTAGATTTTTAATAAAGAGAGTAATCTATTTTCTCCTATTAGTAATCCATGTAGCAAACCAGCGTGTTCAGTATGGTACTTCTTTGGTGTTATTTTTAAAAGGAAAAAGTGCTCTAGATATAACATTCCACGAGAATTATTTTGTGAATTAAAGGCGAACTTGAGAAATCAAGTCCTCTAAACCTGTGAAAAGTACAGGTGACAAAAATCTCCTTTTCTCCTAAATCGGACTTGCTGTGCTGTATGATTAGTGATATTATATCATTTTTGAAATGTTTGTTACTATTCTGTGTTTGATTCCTTCCACTTTCTCAATTAACCTACTGTCTAACTTATTGAATGGTTCAATTTTGCAAGTCATCAACTAACATATTGATTGAGGTATCACACTTGTTAATATTACTTTTTCCATTGTGGGCTTTTATAGTGATGTGTAGAATGACAATTCCTACATCTTAGCTTTAGTAGTCTATTTTCAGAGAGAATCCCACCATTAGATGTGAGAAAGATTGTTTTTTTGGTACTACCTAGAGGTGATCCTTTTTGTCGATTTCTATGAGAGGAATATGTCAACATGAAATATTTAAGTATACCCATGGACTCCATAGAGATTTTCCTGATGAAACAAATCAATAAAAGTGAAGGCAGTCTTTAAATTTATTGACATTACTGGGAATTTTCACTACCATCTCTAACATGGTCTTGAGAACAGTTGGATTTGATAAGTATTTTAAAATCCATTTTATAATTAATAAGCTAAATTACAATGAAATTGAGGCAACTACCTAACTTTACTAAAGTCAGTAAGAGGAAATATTTGACTCAGAACTTTGAAGGTGTATAGTTCAATATCTAACCAGTGCATACTGCCCTTAAAGCCGTTACTCATGAGGCTCGAGTAGATCACTCTACAAAACTGAAGCTAACAAGAGTCTGCCAAGACCTATCTTCCCCCACAGCACCGTCTTTCCTGAAAAACTTATTTGTGATTATATTCCTCCTCTCACTAGATAAGGCTACTCAGCTGTATTTGAAAGCTGTGCAACAATAAATATGCCTTCATATATCTCATTGGTTTGCCTTATATTGTCTTGGCAACTGTCTTTACATCATCTAACGTGATGTGTGCTTTCTAGTGATGATTTGGGTGTCTAAAAATGGATTGTATGTTTTCATTCATTCATATTTGATAACTTTGATGTAGGCACAGGGTAGAGACTGCTAATCTGTTCAAATATAAGAGAACTGCTTTCAGCAATTGTCCTTTATTTTACTTTAGAACTTGAGTTTTTGTTTTTTACATACTGGAGGCCTTATTGTGAGACACAGGTATTTTAGAGGGTTTTCTTTATTCTGATTTAAAGGATGAATTGTTTGTATGAACAGTCCATAATATATTTTGTCTGCATAAGAAAGTCACTGGGTTATGTCCAGTTCTCATCAGAGTGACTAGTATTTAGTCCCTTCTATCAGTCAGCCTCATATGTCTGAAAGACATGGAATGAAATGACTGGTTATGAACCTATAAGCTAAATTTTGGAACATTTGATAAGGACATACAGGTAGGTTTTTTGACATTTTAGGAATATATATATATATATATATATATATCCTGTTTTTGTTTTTGTTTTTAATTAAACTAGCTCAATCTTTCTGGTGTTGTCACACATGTAAGCACATTCTACATTCATATTGGTTTCTATTTTAAAGTCTTTGGATTTAGAAGAAATACTGTTTCATATTATAAAATAAAGTTATTCCATCTGAAAGATTATGAATCCTTTAAAATAATGAAAATTTACTTTTTAAAAACATTTTTCATTCTCTCATATGTAATATCCCACTTACAGTTTCTGGTCCTGTTCCTCCCCCAGTCTCTTCCTGCTGCATCCCCTCTGCCTCAGATCCTACCCTCTTCTACCTCCCCTCAGAAAGGAGTTGGTTCCCCAGGGTCATTAACCACAGAACGCATAAGAGCCTTCAATAAGATCAAGCATTGACCATCACGTAAAGGTTTGACCAACAATCCAGCATGAGGTAAAGGGTCCCACAAGCAGGCAAAAGAACTACAATTCCCACAATACCAAGGTACTCAGCCGTGACATGAATGCAGAGGACCCAGTTCACATCCCTACAGGCTCTCTGATCTCTGCAAGCGTCCATGAGTCCAGGTGAGTTGATTCTGTGTCCCATATTCTTGTGTTCTTGTGCTGTTCAGGGAACCTTGACCCTTCTGGTTCCTCCATCCCTTTCTTCCCACCTACATAGGACTTCACAAGCTCCTCCTAATGTTTGATTGTGGTACACAAAATCTGCTCCCATAGGTTGTTGGATTAAGTCTCTCTGATAATGATTCTACTAGGTTCAGGTTCCAGAACACTCTGCTGGCAGGACAAACAACAGATCAAATGTTTTGTGTCTGGGTTGATATCCCAATCCTTCCACTTGAGGCCTTGCTTGGTTACAGAAGATGGCCAGTTCAGGATCCTTGTCTTGCATTACCAGGAGTCTGTTACAGTTACTCTTGAAGAGTTTGTGGCATTTCCATGGGATTTGATTTCCACCTCGCCTCAAAATGTTCCTCAATTCTAGTCCTTTCTCCCAGTATTTTTTTCCCTCAAACACCCTACCTGATTCCTCCTGTTTCCACCCCAACCTGCCATGGTACCTCGTCAAAATCTTCTGTAGTTCCCATTTCTAGGGAGATTCTTGCATCACCCCCTTTATCCCTCCTTGCTGCTTAATCTCTCTGAGTCTTTCCACCTGGACCATAATATGATTTTCTTTTGCTTTACAACTAATATCCACGTATAAGTGAGTACATACATGTTTGCCTTTCTGGGTCTGGGTTTCTACTTCTATCCATTTGCCTGCAAATTTCATGATATTGTTCTTTTTAACAGCTGAGTAATATTCCATTGTGTTAATGTACCACATTTTCTTTATTTATTCCTAAACTGAGGGACATCTTGGTTGTTTCTAGTTTCTGACTATAATGAGTAAAGATGCTATGAACATAGGTGAGCAAATTTCTTTATGATAGGATGGAGTATCTTTTTGTTATGTGCCTGGGAGTGGTATAGCTGGATCATGAGGTTGATTGATTCCCAATTTTCTTAGAAACCACTATATTGATTTCCAAAGTGGCTGTGCAATGGAGAAGTGTTCCTCTTGGTCCATATCCTCATCACCATTAGCAGTCAACTTGTTTTGTATCGTTAACCATTCTAACAGGTATAAGACAGAATATCAAAATCATTTTGATTTTCATTTCCTTGATGGCTAGGGATGTTGAACATTTCTTTTTTTATGTTTATTTACTACTTCAATTAACACCTCCATCACAGTCCCCTCCTTCTATCCCTCCCGATCCCGCCCTCTCCTCCTTCCCCCTCCTATCCTACTCCTCAAGTGTAGGGTGCCCCTACATATCAGCCCCCTTCAGTTCAGCAACCATGTGAAGGCTGAGAGCTGCCTCTTGAACTGGGAGCCTACATGGCAGCTCCACTAGGACTAAATGCCCCATTAACAAAAAACATAGTCTTTGTTCCCGTTCATTTCAGTCTGTTGGTTATAGGATAGTTATCCTGTACCATATGGCTAAAATCCAGTTATAAGTGAATAGGTGCCATATGTATCTTTCTGGGTCTGGGTGAGCTCACTCTGGATGAGATTTTCTAGATCCATCCATTTGACAGCAAATTGCATGACTCCTTTGTATCTAATGGCTGAAAAATATTTCATTGTGTAAATGTACCACACCTTTTTTATCCTCTCACTAGTTGAGGGACATCTGGTTGTTTCCAGTTTCTAACAATTACAAATAAAGTTGCTATTAACATAGCTGAATGTCCTTGTAGTTTGGGGAGGAATCTTTTGGATGTGTATCCCAGAGTGGAATGGTTGGGACTTAAGGTAGAGCTATTCCAAGTTTTCTAATATATCACCAGACTAATTTCCTCAGAGGTTGTACAAGTTTGCTCTCCCATTAGCAAAGGAGGAGTGTTCCCCTTTCTCCACAACCTCGCCAGCATGTGCTGTCATTTGAGTTTTTGATCTTAGCCATTCTGACAGGTGTGAGATGGAATCTCAGAGTGGTCTTGAGTTGCATTTCTCTGATGATTAAGGATGTTGAACATTTCTTCAAGTGTCTTTTGGCCATTAAAGATTCCTCTTTTGTAAATTCTCAGTTTAGCTCTGTTTCCCATTTTTTGATTGGAGTATTTGGTTTCTTGGTGTTTAACTTCTTGAATTCTTTATAAATTTTGGATATTAGCCCTCAGTCAAAAGTAGGATTGGTAAAGATCTTTTCCCAATTCTAGGCTGCCATTTTGTTCTAATGACAGTATCTTTCGCCTTACAGAAGCTTTTCAGTTTCATGAGGTCCTATTTATCGATCATTGGTCCTAGAGCCTGAGCTATTGATGTTCTGTTCAGGAAGTTGTCACCTGTGCCAATGAGTTTGAGACTTTTCCCCACTTTCTCTTCAATTAAAAAGTGGATGTTGAAAATTTCTTTAAGTGTTTTCAGGCCATTTAAGATTCATCTGTTGAGAATTCTTTGTTTAGATCTGTAGTCCATTTCTTAATTGGATTATTTAGTTTCATGAAGTCAAGTTTTTTGAATGCTTTATATATTTTGGATAACAGCCTTCAATAGATTAGCCCACCAATAAGATATGGATTTAGTGAGCATCTTTTCCCATTCTATGAATTCCCATTTTGTCTTATTGATGGTGCCCTTTGCCTTACAGAAGCTTTTCAGTTTCATGATCCAATTTATTAATTCTTGATTTTATTGACTGTACTATTTGTGTCCCGTTCAGAAAACTGTCCTCTGTGCCAATGTTTTCAAGATTATTTCTCACTTTCTTTTCTATCAGAATAATATTTCTAGTATAATTTTGAGATTTTTGATCCACTTGTACTTGAGGTTAGTGCAGGGTGATACATCTGGATCTATTTCCATTCTTCTACATGCTGATATCCAATTTGACCAGAACAATTTATTGAAGTTACTTTCTTTTTTTCCATTGTATATTTCTGTCTTTATCAAAAATCCGGTGTCATAGTTGTATGGATTTAAGTCTAAGTCTTCTATGATACCAAATGATCAATGATCTATTTTCTGTCAATACCTTGGTTTTTAATTTACTACCACTCTGTAGCAGAGTTTGAGGTGAGATAAGGGATGGTGATACCTGTGGAAGTTCTTTTATTATAGAGGTGTATAGCTATCCTGGGATTTTTGTTTTGCCAAATGAAGTTGAGTATTAATTCTTTCAAGGTCAGTAAAAAATATGTTGAAGTTTTGTGGGAATTGAATTGAATCTGTATATTACTTTTGGTTTTAAAAAAGGCCATTTTTACTATGTTAATCCTACCAATTCATTAGCATGGAAGATTGTTTCATCTTCTGATATCATCTTCTATATCCTTCTTCAAAGACTTGAAGTTTTTATCATATAGGTCTTTGAATTGCTAGGTAGAGTTACCACAAGATATTTTATATTATTTGTGGTTATTGTGAAGGGTACTATTCCCCTGATCTCTTTCTCAGTTCAATTGTCATTTATATATAGGAAGGCTACTGACTGTTTTGAGTTAATCGTGTATCCAACCACTTTGCTTAAAGGTGTTTACCAGCTGTAGGAGCTCCCTGGTAGAATTGTTGGGTCACTTATGTATACTATCATATCATCTGCAAATCGTGATAGTTTAACTTCTTCCTTTTCAATTTGTATGTCCTTGATCTCCTTTAGTTGTCTACTGCTGTAGCTAGAACTTCAATAACTATATTGGATAGATATGGATACAGCTGATGCCTCATCTTGTTTCTGATTTTATTGGACTTGCTTTGAATTTCTCTCATTTGATTTGATGTTGGCTATAGGCTTGCTGTAAATTGTCTTTATTATGTCCTTTGTATCCCTGATCTCTTCGAGACCTTTAAGGTGAATGGGTATTGGATTTTGTCAAAGGCTTTTTCAGATCTTGTGGAGTTTTTCTTTCAGTTTCTTTATATGTTGTATTACACTGATAGATTCAACCTTGGAATCACTGAGATGAAGCCTATGTGATTATGTTGAATGATCTTTTTTATGTGTTCTTGGATTTAGTTTTAAGTATTTTATTGAGTATTTTTGCATCAATATACATGAAGGTAATCGGTCTGTAATTCTTTCTTTATTGATTCTTTGTGTTTGGGCACCAGGGTGACTGTGACCTTATAAAATGAATTTAGCAATATTCTTTATGTTTCTATGTTGTGGAATAATTTGAAAAGTATTAGGATTAGGTTTTTTTTGAAAATCAGGTAGAATTCTGCATTAAAACCTTTTCTTTCTGGGCTTTTTTTTTTTTTTTGAAGTTAATGACTGACTGCTTTGATTTCCTTAGGGGTTATTGAAATTGTTTACTGATACTGATTTAACTTTCATAGGTGGTGTCTACTCAGTAACATCTCATTTCTTTTAGATTTATTTTTCAATTTTTTTGAAAATTTTTTTCAATTTATTTTTGTGTGGTACAGGTTTCTGACATATGATCTAATTTTTTTGGATTTTCTCAGTGTTTGTTGTCATGTCCCCCTTTTTCTAATTTTGTTAATTTGAATAGATAGTCTCCCCATCTTTTAGTTAGTTTGAATAAGGTCTTGTAAATCTTTTTGATTTCTCAAAGAACCAACACTTTATTTCATCAATTCTTTGTATTGTTCTCTTTGCTCCTATGTTACTGGCTTCTGCCCTCAGTTGAATTATTTCCTGCCATCTACTCCTGGGTGTGCTTGGTTCTTTTTGTTCTAGACCTATTATGTGTCCTTTTAAATTGCTGGTATATGAGACCTCTCTAATTTCTTTACCAGAACAGTTAGTGCTATGACCTCTCCTCTTAGAATTGTTTTTATTGTGTCCCAAAAGTTTGGGTAACTTGTGCATTCATTTTCATTGATTTCTATAAAGTCTTTAATTTATTTCTGCCTTGACCCCATAGTCATTCAATAGGGAGTTTTTCAGTTTCCATGAATTTGTAGTCATTCTGTTATTTCTGTTGTTACGATATCCGGCTTTATTGCATTGTGGTCTGATAGGATACAGGGGGTTACTTCAAGTTTCTTGTATCTATTGAAATTTGCTTTGTTACCCAGTACATAGTCAATCATTGAGAATGTTTTGTGAGGTGTTAAAAAAAGATATATTATTTTGTGCTTGTGCAAAATGTTCTGTAAATATGTTAGGTCCATTTTTATTCATATTGTCTGTTCGCTCTATTTTTTTTTCTGTTTAGTTTTTATCTGGATGACCTGTCCTTTGGTGAGAGTAGAGCAGTGAAGTCTCATATTATCAGTGTGTGAGATTCAATTTGTGATTTAAGTTTTATTAATGTTTCTTTTACAAATGTAGGTGCTTTTGCATTTGGGGCAGAGATATTCAAAATTTAAACATTATCTTCATGGATTTTTCCTTAGATGTATATAAAATGTACTTCCCCACTTCTTTTAATTAATTTTTGTTTGAAGTCTATTTTCTTAGATATTAGAGTAGCTATACCAGCTTGCTTCTTGGGTCCATTTGCTTAGAAACCGTTTTTCAAACCCTTTACTCTAGGGTAATGTCTATCTTTGATGTTGAAGTGTGTTTCTTGTATGCAGCAGAAGGATGGATCCTGTTTTCATATACATTCTGTTAATGTTTGTCTTTTTATTGCAGAATTGAGTCTATTGATATTGAGAGATATTAATGATCTATTATTGAAAATTCCTGTTATTTTGGTGGTGGTGATAGTGGTGGTAGTGTGTGTGTGTATGTCTGTGTGTGTGTGTGTGTGTGTGTGTGTGTGTGTGTTTCCATTTCTTGGATTTTGATGGTGTGAGATTATTTATTATCTGTGTTTCTATGGGTATAGTTAACCTGCACTGGAATATTCAGGTCTTGCTGTCATAAGATAGATGGACTCTGGTGCTGCCATATTGCCCTGGCTGTTGTTATTGTGTTGTTACACTGCTGTTTAAGAATCTGGATTTGGAATAATTTTAGGTATATTTGTTGATTTCTGAGTTTGTCTTACTTGGATGGGTGTTTTGTTCCTTGGTTTCTATTTCCTCTTTGGTCTACTGATCTTTGTTCCCTGGATTTCTGGCAGCTGACATGACCTATGATCCAATAGAGACTCTCTGTCCAGGTTGGGGGTTGAACTTCTGATGGCTAACTTGGCCTTTGGTGCAGCAGAGGGTTTCTCTTCTTCTGACAGGTGTGGCCTGCACCTGTTCCTTTGACTGATATGGCAGGCACCTGAGCAGCTAAAGTCTTCTAGAGATGGGGACAAGGGCCTAGCTGAGGAGTGGATGTTGATATGGGGTGGAGATGGTGGAATAGGTCTTTGAGCATCGACTCTGGAGTGAGGCAGTTCAACTGGCAAGTGGGTCATTCACCTGTTCTTCTAACTTGACAATTTTCTCTTAAGACCAAAGAATTTTCTTTATCATTGATTTTATATATATATATAATATTATAATATATATTATCATATAATATATATTAAGGTCATATATTATAGTCAGATAGATAGATGGATAGATGGATAGATAGATAGATAGATAGATAGATAGATAGATAGCTACAGTTAGACTCAGTACTTTGATATGACACCTTAGGAGATAGAATCTATGATTTTATAATAGTATAAAATAATTTTGTTGACACATCAGGTGTTTTATATATTATTAAAGAATAACAAGCATATAATTCAGAGAACTTGTTTTCCAGGCCATTATAACAGGTAGAAACACAGACCTGTTTTTATAGTAATCTCCTGTGTGCATGCTGGTCACAGTTACCTTCCACAAATAAGTCTGTAGTCAGTAAATCATAGTTTTAGACCAGAGGTTCTCAACCTGTGAGTTGTGACCCCTTTGGTGGTCGGACTCCCTTTCAAAGGGATCACCTATGAACATCAGAAAAAACAGATATTTACATTATGATTCATAACAGTACAAAAATTACTGTTATAAAGTAGCAATGAAAATAATTTTATGGTTGGAGATCACCACAACACGAGGCAGAGCTGTGTTAAAGGGTCACAGGATTAGAAAGTTTGAGAACAGTGTTTCTTAAACTTATGCTATGTTGTGAGAAGTTATGAGAAATTACTCAAGATAAGTCACATGGTTAATCTAAAAAGTTTTCTGCTGAAGTGCCATGTTAAAAAATTGCTCTAAAAGAACTTAAAAGTTATTGTCATTTGTTTCAAAGTCACTGTTGCATTTCTTTTCTATTATTATGTCTTTGTTCTTTTTGGTTTTTTATTGGTTCTTTGTGAATTTCACATCATGCACCCAAATCCCACTCATCTTCCCCTCCCCTTCTACCCCCTTCCACCTTTACATCAGACAAAAGATCTCATTATGGAAGCTGTAGTGTGCCACAGTATTCCCTTTTGCCTGGACTTCTTTGCTTGCAAATGTTCACTGCAATGAATTGTTGGTCTGGTATGAGGTATTGTAGGCATGTGTGGTCAAAGGAGGCATGGTTAATTTAGCTGATAAGAAGAGGGCTGGTAATAAAGCCAATATGTAGCTGGAATAAAGCAAGTCTAAAATAATTATATGATGTAATATTCCCTAGAATTTAAAATAACATATTTTGCAAAACTTTGATGTTGCTTAAGGATACATTTTTCACTATTTCTAAAAGTAAAGCTTATTTTTTTCACAATGAACCTTACAGTATACTATAGCATTTAAAATATATGCAGGTTTTTGAGTAAATTTGTTCATACCTAAATGGAAAGGAAGTATCTGGCTATTTAAGAAAATAAGGCATATTATAAAAGCAAAACAAGACAAGGAGAGTGTACGAGATAAAGGATTTTATGGTAACTGGTGAGGCATAAACCTTGTCCAATTGGAGACAGATGGGTCATTCTCGGATTGATAAATATCCGCAAGAACTCCACTGCCAGGCTAGGGAATGTATCCTCACTTTTAATTTATCTACCGTGCTAAAAATCACACCTGCCTCCCTTCTCCCCACTTTCAGCCAACTAACTGAATAGCCTCGTGTACATGACTCTGTCCTGGCAGGAATTTTGAGTGTTATTCTGCAAGTTTTCTTAGCCAAATTCACCTGCCAATTTTCCTTAAATTTTCATCTCTGCTAACTGAAAAAAAAAATTCCATCATCTCACCCACTATAAATATATATGAAAGTCATTTTGCTGGGATTTTCCTACCAACTGAATGTACTTTAGGATAAAAGAACGATTCATAGAATTGGATCATTTATTTTAAGTAAATTCTTTCTAAATCTGCTAGAACAATGGTAAGTTGTGATATGGAATGTTTTTATTTTTCCCTTGGTGACTTCCTTGGGGTCAGGTGAACTCAGATTTTTTTTTAACATGGTGCCAAAGTGGCCATACTTTAGACTTGTTTTGCTTTGGTTTGCTAGTGTTGGCTCATTTATGGGGCACAGTTCTGTCTGGCTTTTCCTGGGGAACTGTTCAGTTGTTCCCTCACCTTGTTCACCCAGTGTTTTCAATTACTGTCACAGAAGCACTGTAACTGATTATCATCCCATTCCCTAAACAATTGAAATAAGGAAATGAAAACAGTAATTTGCTAGCTATTAATAGGTTACATGTCTTCTTTCCCTTAAGCCCACCCTCAAAGGAGGATAAACAACACCAATACAAGTAAAGTGCGATTTAAGAATGGGTATTTTTGCGTGAAATACTGACTGCTCGAGAGCCACTGGCTTTGGGAAATGGTTTTCCTGGCACTACAGTACCGACAAATTGTATTCATTAACTCAATGGCATGTGCTTTGCCACTGATGTATACTAAAGGGCTCAATCATATTTTTCAATTTTTTTTTTTTTTCAAGATTATAATATAATTACATCATTGCCTCCCTCCCTTTCCTCTCTCTAAATCTTCCCATGAAGCCCTCCTTGTTTCCTTCAAAATAGGTGACCTCTTTTTTCATTTATTGTATCATATAGATATATGTATATACACAGCATATATATTCATAAATAATAACCTCATCATTCTGTATACTGTTATTTGTATGTTGGTACTGGATATCCAGTTGGTGTTCTCATCCATAGATTGGACCATTTTTCCGCTCTCAGAATTCCTTGGTTACCTGTAGTTCTTTGTGTTTTGTTGAGGACTCTTTGGCTTTTAGTTGTCTACAGTAGCATTTCTATTGTTGTCCTTGTTCACCTTATGTTTAGGAGTCATGCTGGTAAAACTTAATGAGTTTAGGTTGTGACATCATTAGAAGACACAATCTCAGGGAACTCAGTGATTCTCTGTCTCTTACAGTCTTTCTGTCCCTTCTTTTGAAATGATCTCTGAGCCTTGAATACAGAGGTTGTATTGGATCTTAGAGAACACATAATATAAAAGTAACATACTTTATAACATCAGCACAATCCATACCTGCGTTTTAAATATTTGTCCTTATACTCACAAATAAATGTAATCTTCACCTCTTATCAAGGATACTTCTTCTTGCAGTAGATGAAGACCATGACAGAAAATCACTATGAATCAGAATGCAGAGCTGTGGAGTATCCCAGTTCCAAGGGATACGTTAATGTTACTTTTATAGGAAAAAGAGTGTGGCAGGGTTGTCAATAGCATGGCAATTTCCAATGTTTCCTAATGGGTGGAAGTTTTCCTTTTCTTAAACTTGTTCCCTTACCTTACTGCCACAGTTTCAGTTTTCTACAAACAGTAGTCTGAAAACACCACCATTTTAAAAGATCATGGATTTTTAAAAGACTTTTATTATAGTACAATATTATAATGCTTATTCTATTTTATTGTTTGTCACTGTTCCCACTTTTACCGTACCTAATTTGTAATGCAACCTTATTGTAGTTTTGCATCTATGAAAAAGCAAACATTCAATCTAGAATGCTCAGTTTTGTGATAGACATCTCTGTTTTTGGATCATGTATGTTATATTTATTAATGGATAAAATAAAAAGCCTTATTTTGCAGTTTTGAAGGTTCTGGGTTGTGATCAATTCATTCTAGTGTTTTTAGAACTCGGGTAAACAGCATAGCATAGTGGAGCAGGTGTGGAACAGCAAACCTGCTAGCTCTCTTACATGGAATGAGGAAAAGGAGATCACAGACCCACAATTTGGGGCACACTCTCCAATGACATAAAATCTCCCACTAGACTTCATATTTTTAGTTTCTAGTACCTCTTAGTCAAGATGTTGATTAAGCATTTAAATGTGCACCTTTTTGTGGAAATTAATATCTAACCTTCAGAAGATGCTGAAGCTATTATCTTAATTTCATTCATTCACAGTGGGTCCTGGAGCATACCTTTCCTGGTAAAGGAAAAATATATATGTATATATAATCATTTTGAATAATTTTTAGAAATTCATAGGCCCAAAATTATGGGCCTACTATATTTTTGTCTCAGATTTGAACTTCTATTTATTAAATAGTTTGTATTGGTTCCTCTAAAGAGCTGTCTTTCTCTTTTTTTGAGCATCCTCTCCTTTAAGGAGCAATAGTAACCATATAGATGTATGGAACCCTCTTCCAGTGCACAGATACAGCTTCTTAGGAACAGGATGTGGGCTGGCTGTGTGGAGATTACCCCAGGCCTTTCCTTTACACCCCTACATTGCTCTTCTTTACCTCAGTGTACCCCATTCATTCCTCAGTAATAAATGACTTATAGTATGTCATTGATTAAATACAGCCTATATCCTACATGTGCTTTATTGTTTAAATCTTATTCCATTAATTAACTCTTACTCATCCTTTAAGATGTCATTAACAAGTCAGTATTCCTGCAATACTTCCTCACTCTCTGACCTGAGGATGTCCTTCATTCTCTCTGGCAATGCTAACATCACTTTGCTATACTATGCCCTGATCATGCTATGTATGTGTCTTTCTATTAAACCCATGATCTTTCAGAATACAGCACATATATCTTATTCCTTTATTGAAACAAATAATAAAAGTGCTTCTCAGATAATAATTTAATACGCTAATATATTACTGAATAAATCAATCATAGTATTAAGATCCGATTTCATGGGGCACTTACAGGTTTTATTAGGAGTCACTTAATAAATGACTTATAAACATATTGGAAATCTGTTGAAATGAAGCTCACCATTCCAGTATCATTGCCCAATGAGTTCTGCCACGTATCTGATATGGGGCTTTGGAAATATCAACTAATGTGTCTGCCACCCAAACATTTGGGCTACCCACACAATAAGTTATCACCTTTCTCCTGTCATTAGAACTTAAAGCAATTCCCCAATTATTTCTCAAGAAAAACTAAATTTACCTTCTATATGTCTGCTCATTTTACATTTGCAAGAAACATGACAATCATAGGTGCTTTATGTAGCTATACTGCATGAGTTGTAGCATCCTATATACCTTACTATCAATATATGCTCACTAACTGTGCAGTTGGGATGCTCTAAATATTATATTTCACCCTCCACTGTTAGCATTCAAGTCATATTGTAGTAACTAGTAGCTATTTAGCTTTTGAGTACTAAATAAGTTTCTGCTAAGGAAGGAGTGAAAAAGGCCTGCGTAGAAAGTGGTCTTCTGTGGTGTTCTCTTATATATGTGTAGGAAGAAACAGTGGACACAAAAGTCAAGAATTTCAAATAAGAATATTACTAGAGTACACAAAGATTCTTATGTACTCTATGTAATACTCTTTCCTTACTAATAAAATGGGGAGATTGATTTTATAGTTCTGAGATAACTTTTGCTATCCCAATCCCCTATGTAATTAACCAATGTTTAAGTTGTTCTCTATTTTTAAATATTTTTGTTTGATCCATTCATTTATTAAATGTTGGCTGTAGCAAAAGCAAAAGAGAAATCAGTACTGTCAGCGTTGTATCAATTATAATGGGTTGTATATTCATTCTATATATATTCCTCAATAGGATAGCTTTAGTATCCTTTTTCACTGGTTATAAATTGAAATAGTCAAAAAATGGGAGCACTTGGAGGATTTCTTCCTAAATCTTTCTTAAGTGTTCTGTTTTCTATATAATAGAATATCTTTTTTATAGAAAATTGAAATAGTTTTAAACTGGTTTCGTTATGAACATAATATAAAATGTAAGTACATCTATCCTGAAAGTATTACAATGTCTAAGTGCATTTTTATGTGTTTGCCATATAGTCTAAATGTTTTCCACAATTTAAAATGTGTGTACATGCATATGCATAAACCTGTCATTTGCATATGATACATATTATTGGTGGAACTTCCTAAAGGTGCTCACAACTAAGGAAGTAAGGGATAGAATGCTTATATGATCATACTCACACAGCAGCACATACATACACAAACACACTTGAGCACTAAGATGTGCACACACACACACACACACTATTAAGGGACAGTAATAACTAAAAACCTATAGTTTGAAATAGCTCCAATATGTTTATCGTGGTCTCCACTAGTTATGTTTTAATTTATTAATTGTAGCTGTGGAAATCATGATTTCTCTGCCCTTTGAAACCAACAAAGAATATTATTAGGATAAAACTTTCAGTATACAACTTGCATGTGGGTTTCGTAACTTAAGTTTATTGTGATTCTTTCTTTATTATTAGCTGACTTTCCAAGGATTATGGTTAAAAGTTGTTCCTACTACCATCCAGAAGTTATACTACATTATGGAATGGCATGACTACCATAGCATAATACAGCATGTTGTATCTGTTTACCACTCAACCATGAACTTGTTATAATGTGGTCTAAGATAATAACAGGTAGCAACAAAGAATTAGAAACAAGGGTGAGACCATAGACTTTGTTATTTACTCCCTCTTCTACTTTGATGATTATCTTAGATATCAGCAGTATTTTTGGTAACAAAGAAAGAGTAACGGTACAGGTAACTCCTATGTTGTTCATAAAATACAACTTGACATGTATATTGTGTTGTTGTTTACTATAAAATGATCAAGCTTTAAGAATGGTGACTCACATTGATTACTACCTTTCTACCACCTTAACCTTGCTAAATAATTGAATATGTAAGTGTTGATACATTGCAAAACATTGCTACAAAACTGCCACGGTTAACAAAGTCTGCAAAACATCTTCAAATCGTAGTCCTAGCTACAGATGAGAAGGGAGAGGTAAAAACAATTTATTTTTATGTTTTTTTTTTTTTTTTTTTACTTTCATGCACAATGTCAGCTCTGAGTTGTCAGATACAAGTCAAGACTCTCTGGGAAAATTGTTGATAGATTCACTGGATATTATTTACCCTGGAATTTTGAAACAGGAAAAATATATGATGGGTTCTAGGATCACAGAAGCAGCCTACACATTTTTTAGGAAGTTACAGTGTCTTTCTAGTCCTGCTCTCCAATCTAGCAGCAAGTTTCCTTTGCCAATCTTTTTGTCCTTACTATTGAGGATAAACTCTTCAGAGAATAGCTAGAGTACTCACAGAGGAGGAAAGTAAGTAGTGTTCTCAAAATACTGGGAAAAGAATAAAGCTAGCAAGAAATAAATGTCCCCTTGGATGTGCAGCAAGAAATTCAAATAATATACTCAACCATGGAGAATGAAAGTGATCAGTATTCTGTCTCCTATCAGGACTAGATCATGTGTTTTCTTTTTCTTATAGATGAAAAGGTATAGGAAGAAGATAACAAGGCTCCATTTCTTTTCTTCAATTAAATAGATATTTTATTTTTGGAGTATTGGCAGTTCGTTTTTAAACTTCTTAATTTTATTTATTTATTTTCTGTTCAGACAGAAAGTTGCAAATATAATAATAAAGAAATCCTGTTTACTAAGCTTTCCTGAGTTTTAACATATTTCAAAAATATAGTATAATGTCAAAACCAAGTACATTTTAAAGGCTAAATGGTTTGTTTTCCATGATTCACCACCCAACCCACCCAACTTTGTATGAACAAAAATGTTATGAATAGAGCGCTCTTTATTCTGAAGCTTAATAAAAATTCACAGTGCACTCTCTCCAGTACATAAACACAATTTGCAAATTCTTGGATGTAAACAGGATGCTTTGAAGAATGTCTTTCAGATATCTTAGCAAATCCCATTTTGTGGTTAGTGGTTCAGGGCTAGTCTTAAAAGCATTTGAACCCTCAACAAATATGACAATAGAGAGAACAATGTCAGGCTTGACAGATACTGATTGCATTTACTTAGATTTTCCTGGTGCAGAAACTTTAGTTGCTTCGTATCCGTCATTTCCACAAACACAACAAATGCAGTCATTGTAGACAGAATGCTTCCAAGAACATGACAATTATAAATGACAGAATTATTCTCACAATGATCAAATTGTTGAGTGCATAAATCATGTTAAGGCTAATTTGTTTGGACTAATTAAAAGGATTAATAACAGAAACCAGGATGAATCAATATATTAGAGTTGAAACATCAAATGTAATTCAGGAAACTTGACAATCAGTGATGCATTCATTTTCATGCTGAATGCTTATTAACCTATGCAAAGAGGGTAGATTATTAGGAAATGTCTAGCAATGTCCTGTCTTTATGTGTTTGTTCACATGTTTTAGGTCACTTACAGCATTTGCTATAAGGTTCATTAAATATAATTCTGAAGAGCTTTCATGCTCAACATCAGGGAAAACCTTACATGCATATGTTACTTATAGTGTTTCTCTCATTTTTTTTGAGGTGATTCTTAGCTTCACATTGTACTCACATGTAACAATGATCCAAGACAGTGTTTTGCATTGTATTCCAACTCAGCAAACATCATGAGACTCAGTTCCATTATTAGTAGGTATTTGGGACAATTGAGATAGCATAACATGGCCCCAGTAC
Organism: Lophiomys imhausi; assembly: GCA_907164525.1. Classification (NCBI taxonomy): domain Eukaryota; kingdom Metazoa; phylum Chordata; class Mammalia; order Rodentia; family Muridae; genus Lophiomys; species Lophiomys imhausi. Next base: position 1,083,112 of record CAJQZJ010033999.1, read on the forward strand.
AGGTTCCAACATGGAGTTACCCATGGGATAATCAAGAGAACCTACCAATTTTAACCTAAAGATATCTATGCCAAAAAAAAAAACAAATGAGGCTTGGGGGGAAAAGAGGTCAATGAATTAGAAGGAAAAATAGAGGAATATGTGATTGTTTTTATACTACAGTAATAAATGGAAAAGAGAAATGAAGTTCTTTTATACAGTTTATAATGTGTTCTCCTCAGACTGGAAGCTGGCTAGTGACTCACATGGATTTCTATGGTGGCTTAGAATTTATTGAGCTTTGAGTAGGGGTGGGACAGCAACCACTTCTCGCGTGTCCCTTGGGTGCCTATCTTCTTGACATCAGGAGTGCCATCTACACTCATTCTCAAAAGAAGCACACAATGGCCTCACAAACTCATGCTAGATCAATTTTCTGATTACTCAAAAATTCTTCTGAGTAGAAAGTTAGAGTCTGTGGAAAATGTGAGACTACTACTGCATATTAAATATTTAATCAATAAATGTATAAATAGGGCTTATTACATGAAAAATGTAGGAGGACTAGCTTTTATGAGTAATAAAGAAATTGTGTGTTGGGAGTCTGCAATGATTTGTACACTAACCCGGGGAACCAGCTAGGAATCCACAGGCTTTAGCTGATTCCACACTTTCAGCTATTAGTACAAAATTAACACATTACTGATGGCTCATCATTGCTGAGGAAGCTAACTATAGGAACTAATTTTTATTGAAACAAACTTCATTGTGCAGAAATAAAATACTGGGCTGAGTTTATAAGGCAAGAAATAAGAAACCTGGATGTCCAGGGATAACGATAGATACCATTAAGACCTGATGCACTGATTTGTTTTCCTTTTGTCATTAAGGAACACTGCTCTGAAGAAGCATGTATGATCTGGACTTGACTTTCCAATAACCCACCACTACAAAATGAAACCCTTAGGGAATCAGATGGACTACAGGACAGTAATATGAGTTTTCAAAGTACAAGGCATCGAAAAACCATCTCTGTAAATCAGTGTGCCACGGCGCACAGAGCTGAAGTGCACACTGCCAATGTTTATTCTTTTCTCTAGAAGTAGCACTTTTTTTTTACCATTATGTGAATTTATTGTCACCAAACTATGACACAGTTTCAGAAACTGAACTCCCATATTTATCCATAGAAGAACATGGTAATAATCTCCATCCTGCCTACAGAGAAATATTATATGCAGCTTTCTACAAAAGGGAAGAAATGTATTACTTTTTCTATGCTAGTTAAACTTGGATCTTCCTGGTATATAAAATGTCAGAGGCTATGAATTGTACTGAAATCCGCACATGAGTCTGAGCTGATTTTTCTATATGCTGGGGATTTGGCTTCAAAGACAGCATTCTTTTTTCTGCTTGGGTGCCCGTCTTGAATTCCTCATTCTGCACGAATAAAATCTTGTACTAGAGTCATGAAGAATGGAATTTTACAGACAGGAGCACAGAACAGACAGTAGTGGTTTTAAACAGACTCCTAAGCACAGACAATAGTGCCCCCTACTCCTTATTATGAGTGTATAAAATTTGAAATTATATTCTTCAAATTAAAAATTTCTAATGCCCTATAACAAAAGATAAATATACCATGTTGTTTCACACTATTGTCTTAAAATGTTAGGGCTGGGAAGAGAGCTCAGTGGCAGGGCACTTTCCTAACAATGAATAATAATCTGTGATTACAACCTCCACAATACATAAATGAATAAATTAGTTCATACTATCAGTGTAGTGTGTCATCTTCTCTGTAAAGTAGCACATAAAGGGACCAATGATAAATATATATTTTAACTGTGAAATAAGTTCCTGAATATAATAGATAATCATTAAAAAGATATATATATAATGACCATATGTATATCTTAATTCTATTCTTGTTTCCATAACTGAAATTAGACCACTTTCTAACCAACTTTAAATAGCCATAAGAATGAATAAAATTATTAACATTTGATTCCAAATATCATGCACCAGGCCACATAAGGCTGAGTCAGAGGTGATGGACACGAGATGTCACCTTCAGTGGTTTTCCCTTTGGGTCTGTAAACACTTGCATATTTCTGTGCAGAATGGGAGTGCTGCAAGGAGAGTATTATTCACTTAATAAAACAGAGAATGGGGCTTAGTAGGTAGGTTGATTCAATTTTGGAGGAAGTGGGGGAGAGAGGGAAGGACTGAGAGGGAGCTCCTTGAGTCTATTGCAGGAGACTCAGACAAATAAATGGTATGTTTATATAAATGTGAATACATAGTGAAACACTACAGAATTAGTAAAGATCTACTGGAGAGCTGAGAGTAAATGATCACTGTTTTGCTCAGGACAAAGACATATAGAAATCTGTCCAGCAAGAGAAGATAAAAGCTTCATAAAGATTCATAAGAAGATAAACCTTCATAAATGCTGAGAATTTCTAAAATGCTGAGAACTTGCCTCAGAAACCAAAGGAAGGCCTCCTGTCAGGAGGAGCAGCACATCATCTTTGAATAAAACACACTCCTTGTGTTCCTGGAGACTAAAAGAAACTCCAGGAGGCTAAAGGAGACACCATCACTGCCACAGCTCAGTCTTTCCTTAAGAAGCCAGAGAAACAAAGACACACAGAAAAGGACACAACCTGTAATTGCCAGAAATAAGAAGAAGCAATGAAAAATGACCCATAGGAAGAAGAAAAGCAGTCTGTTAATAAGAAGAGATTCAGAACTAATAGATGGTTTCTTTAATATGTGAGGACTTTCAGTAACTTCTTAGAATATAGTGAAGAATTATAAACCAAAACCAAAACAAAACAAAAACGGGAAGATTAGTTGAAATTATGCAAAAATACTCAGAATTTCTAGAGTTAAAATTTTAACATGTGAAACAAAAAACTTAACAAAGGAAATATTAAGACAGAAAAGATACTGTTGGGAAAAAGTGGTATACCTGAATAAATGCCACTGAAATTTGAGTAAACTAAATCACAAAACGGCAAGTGTTGAAGACAGTATGGGATTAGTGCACACAATTTTCATCATAATTATCTTTCTTGAAATTAGGTTTTTTGCATAAATAAAAGTACAAGCCACATATTGAGGAAAAGTTATGGTGTTTTTATCTTGCATTGAAAATAAGTAGGAACGCAGTTCAAAGTAAAGAGAATGGAAAGCTCAGTTCAGAGAAAAAGCAGAAAGTGCCTGTATAGACAGTATCCAAAAGGAGACGATACGGCTACTAACTGCACCCAGAGGTCATCAGAGGACGAGAATTGAGCAGAAAGCGCTATAACTACACAACAGCTGAAATAGACTCAGCTTAAACTTGTCCATAGCATTGTCATTTATGAATAACTTGTCCATAGCATTGTCATTTGTGAATAACTGGGATCCACAAATATCACCACCCATAAAACAGCTGCTGGTTTTCTCACAGCATCACAGAAACTTTCTGAAAAACTTTGATCTGATACTTTGTCATAGAAATTAAAAACATGCATCCACATTAAAACTTACATATAAGTGTTTCTGTTAGCTTTCTCCATAATTTTCATAAACTAGAAGGAACCAAAATCATCACCAGTTGGTAAATGAATATAATATTACACCATGGAATACAAAATAGCATAGAAATGGGGAGGCTACTGATAAGCACAGAAACATTGCTAAAACTACTAATCATGGTGAATAATAAAATGAAGTCATATAGAAAAAAAGAACTATTACTGACAACAGGCAAAAATATTTGTATATCCCAGCAAAATCCAGGCAAAGAATATGTATAGTAAAGTATATTCTGTTAGAAGAAATTTTTAAAAATTGAAGAGCTCATTCATAGTAACAGAAAAAGAAATCTATGTTTGCTGTTGTTTTTTTTTTTTTATTATGTGTGCCTGTTGTTATAGTCTCCAGTGGCTGTCTCCCAGTAACACACATGGAGAAAATTTGCCACAGTTACTGAATGAAGGTAGAAAAAACAGTAAGGTCCTTTTTTTAAGTTATTGAGACAGTACTCTGTAATGGGAATTAGTTTTCTTTAGTGAATTAGTATGCAGATCAATTTGGCACCTGGTAACACATAAAGGAGGTTGTAGCTTGGCATTGCTTGGACACTAGAGGATTTGGGGCTGAGATGGGCGGAGCCCCGTTGAGGCCACAGCTCCATGAGAAACACAGATGGTGCCTTATTGAAGGGGCGTGGCTAAGAAGCTATAGAAGCTGCCAAAAATGTCTATTGCCTTGAGAAGCCACAGGACCACTAGATAATTAGATAATGCAAGATGGCCAAGGATAGTGAGATGATACCCTATATAATCTGGATAGTTCCACATGGATGGATCTCTCTATATCTTTCTTACCCCCACGAATGGAGGAGACAGAAAGGCACATGGGAGAAATATGAAGCATGGTATGCCATTTTCCAGCGTTCGGTTCAAAATAGCCTGAGGCAGATCGACCCTCAGAAACCTTAACAAGATAACTAAGGATTGCCAAGAAACTGAGAACCGGAGTCCAAGAAAGAGACTAAGAAGGCTGGCAGAAACCACATGACATAGAACTTGCTGAGTGAAAGTTCTTGAAAACTGAACATTAAAGACGTCTGTCCAGGGGCTGCCAAAAGAGTGAATAATGTGGATGGGATTCAGAGGCCATGGTGTAGAAAACTAGGCTGTGAAGTACTCTTGGGCTGAGGAGACTATGGAAGTGACTCTGGGCTGACAGAGGAAGCCAACCTCAAGTTTAGTGGTTGAAACAAGCTGGCCTCATAAGCTAGCCACAAGCTAACAGTTGAAATAAACTGAGCGCATGAACTGACAAAACTAGACCTGGGGGAAGCTAAGCCAAATTGAAGATAGGATTGCCTGCCATGACTGTTAATTAGAGCTAAACTGTTAACTATTATAAGGTATGCCCGCAGATAGAAGACTGACTACAAATCAAGGTGCCCTAAGGACCCATGGCTTAATATCCTTTCAAAAGCATTAAAATAGGATTGGCTAAGTGTTCTTAGGTATTAAGTATTTATAGGTATTAGGTATTATGTATTGTAGGTTATAAGATATAGGTGTTTTATAGTTTTGTGTCAGTTATTAATAAATATGTGTTTTAAATAAAAATTTTTCTGCTACAGTACTCCTATTTTATGTTAATCGTTCTTCAACAAATTTGACAAAAATAAGTTATAAACTACTGTAATCATTATCAATGAATTATACATTTTATTCAAATATAGTTAATACATACCTTTTATGCTGTATGATTTAAAGTATCCCTTGTATCTAACAAATATATATATAAATTTATAATTTAAGTTATGTAAATGTAAGCTATTTATAATTCATATTATAATATAAATATGAAATATATGTAAATATATAGAGAGGGGGGTCTTACTACATAGCCTTGGCTATCTTGGAACTCAGTACATAACACTATATACAGCACTTTGTAGACCAGACTGGCCTTAGGCTCATGCAGATCTGCCTGCCTCTGCCTCTTGAATTGCTAGGATTAAAGAAAGGTATATCCCACTATGCCTAGCTAAATATTTTCACGTTGAGCTTTGATTGAATTCTTTTGTTTTTACCATTCTTTAGAATAAACTCCCTACTCATGGAGAATACTAAATTTATATTCCATCTAGTCTTATTTTTAACTAAGAATTACCTGGAATTAGTGGTTCATATATTGCTGTGTCCTGGTTATCCCTTTCCAACAACAGACTCTTAACATAGGGTTCTGCTTTGAAAGGAAACTAATTCAGCACAACAACTAAACCTGCTCCCTTCAGTCCCCACTAAGAACTCTGGTCTGTGCACATGAGTTTAACAGGAGTCCCCAAGTCTATGTATGTGCTCAACATCTGTTCAGAGTAGTGACACACAAAATACCTGAGGTGTAAAAATGTACCATGTTGGAATTCAGAGGAAAGATAATGAAAACTGATGCTAAAGAGAAGCCAGGAGAACTGAGTGCTTTTGAAATGATTCTTTAAACTATTATTTTAATCCTGCTTCTTAGACACACATTTTGCTCAAATGTAGAGAAATAGCAGTTTACTTCCATCTATTTTCCAGTATTTGAGTCCTAGTGATCTACCTGGCATCTTGAATCACTTGGGAAGAAAAATAAAGTGAAGAGATTATTTGCTTACTTAAGGTAATGCTACCCTGAGAGCTATTGAGAACTCCACAAAGTTTCTTTTTGGAAAGACACTGCTGCAGCTGAGCTGAGCAATCTGCATTCTGAGCTTTGCTAACAACTTGCCCATAAGCCCATCTGTGGACTCCCTCTGGAGCATTCACATTAATGTTTTATGTTGAGTTTAAAGGAACTTATGAGTAATTCACATTCAATTTTCACAGTTTCCAAATAGTATTATGTTTCCAAGGTTTTTTTAATTTTGCATGTTTAGAGAAATGGGTGAATTTAAGAAACTAAACTTCACTTAGGGCTTTTCCCAGTGGTAGAATAGAAATGTCCATGCCCTGGGTCTAATCTCCAGAAATATAAGCATGGCAGGCACACTCATGTGCCCCCCCTCCCTCACATGTCTTTTTTCTTAAAAACAAAATACTATTAAGCCCAAGTCTAACAACAAAAAGCCAAAACAAATATGATCATATTGTCCCTAAAACAATTATTATTTTTAAGTGTAAATGCTATTACTTACAGGGATTATATAGTTTCAAAATATACCATGAGTAAAAATGAGTCTATCAGGAGAAAAAACAATCTAGTAGACAGTATGGCTACATTGGAATTCTTGGAATGAAGGGGAAAAAAAAGGAAATAATTCTTGAACAATGAAATCAGCTGGGAACCTTTACCAAGTGTTTATCATAACCCTTCCTTCAACAACATTAGTTCCTACAGAGTCAACTAATCTGGACCCATGGGGACACAGAGCCTCAAACAACAATCAAAGAGCATGCATGGACTGGTCCTAGACCTACTACACATATGAAGCTGATGGGCTGCTTGGTCTTCATGTGGGTCCCCTAACAATTGTAGTGGGAGCTGTCCCTGACTTAGATTCTGTTGTCTGACTTAGCATCCCTTTTCTCTGGCAGGGTTGCCTTGTATGGTGTCAGTGGAAGAAGAAGTTCTTAGTCCTGATAAGACATGATGTGCCAAGGCAGGTTGGCACACCATAGAAGAGAGTGCTCCCCTTCTCTGAGGAGAATAACATGAGTTGTTTTGTGAAAACATAATCATTCCCTGAGAAGGGTAGGGGAGAATGGGGAAAGTGTGGTGGGAAGGTTGGATTGGGAGAAGAAGTGGGAGTGGGGTTGTGATTGGAACATAAAATGAACACATACATAAATTAATGAAAAGGACAAAACAAACAAACAAAAACCACAAAATAAGTCCCTACTTTAGAAAAAAGCAACATACTAATAACTGTGATTTATGAAGCTTTTCTTTTCCTGACAAACTGTGTTAATCATTTTTCATAATTTGCTGCATTTAAGTTCTAGTCCACTACTGATGAATAGGTAGAATTACCTTTATTTTGTGACAACATAATTATTTTTCTTAAATTCAGTCATTAATTTACAAATAATTTAGGCACAGATTTCATATGCTGCGTATACAGACATAAAAGTGAATAAAACATAAATAAATAACATTTTCTTGTAGGATTTTTTTATAACTTGGTTTCTTCTTAGAGTAGTCAAGGAAAAGGTAATATTTAAGTTGAAATTATGACAAGAGAGAAGAATACTGCAGACAGTACTGAAATGACAAGATCCCTGCAGGTCAGAATGTTGTGGAGCTAAGGATGGCTAGGTCATGATGGGTAAGGAGAAGGTTATGAAGTGAAAGTGGCTGGATCTTGGATAATCATGGTACTGGATGCCTGGTGGAGGGATTCAAAAGTCCAAATCATGATGCAGAATCATGGGAAAGTCATGAGAAGGACAGACTGACTTCCTGGACATTTTATAAAGAAGCACTGGATGCTTCGGGTTGAATGAATGATACAAGAGAAAGTTCCCTCAGGGATTCTGTCTCTCTGTGGTTGCATATCAATGTGTGTTTCATTTGCATATCAATGATAGATAGTTGCAAACAGAAAATGGTGTATTTAAGGGCATTAATGACTGGCTGTGTTTAGAGGGACAGAAACAAGTCAAGGATAAGACAAATTTGAGATGTAACTGCTCGTCTTGTCTGTCCTCTTTTCAGCTTACAGGGTGACTAGAAATGGACCAGATTGTGAGTAAAGACACAAGAAAATCACTGATTTTCTCAACATTATTCAGATGTTTTCAAACTTAAAGCCAGTTTAATCTCATAACCAAGCCTGCACTCAGATGCTACCATATGAGTTTGCACCAGTACCCAGCTCTTGCTTGAAGTCTCCCATTTACTGAAGCAAAATTAGCTTAATGTCAATTATTTGCTTGGGAAAGGATAAACATCAATGTATTCTTCATTATTAGGAAAATATTCTTGTAAAGATATACTTATGCTTCAATTTTTGTTTCACTTATAAAGAGCATTATCTAAGAAGTGATTGAAAGAGTACAAGTGGTAAATGCAAATAGAACTTTAGTCTTGGTTAATATAAAATACAGGTGTCCAACTGCAGACAGACTGCTGTCCAAAAAGGACAAAACTTGGTAGCAGGGAAGTCGACAGCCTAACTCTGCCAAGACAGGGTAGGTAAGTCCTTCATAATCCCTGCTCTACAACAAATGTCTGTCATAGAAACAGAACCCAAAGGCTGAAGACTGATGCAGGAATGTATGGAGAGAAAATGGGAACTGTCCAGGCAGTCATTGGTATGTCCTTCCTTAGTTTTGGAAGCTGCAGGCCCTGCACTTCCTATATAAGCAGATATATTTATCCCTCTCAGGTCTCTGAGGTGGTTGAAGATTAGACAGCTAGAGTCTCATAGTTAAATTTTGAGTTGTTTAGGAATCAAGAGGGTGTTATAATCTAAGAAGATACTCTTAAAAGTGTGTTGCAAGTTAGTATGAATGTTGAGTCAGATATAGACCTTTAAACTCATGGAGATGGTTAGATAGTAGAATGTTAAAGTCAGGGGCCAAATATGTATAAACTGGACATTGGGAAGGTATACTGGACCATTTAACTCTCATAAATGTGGCATATTTATATCTGTTGTTTTGTATAATACTTACTGTTATAAGAGAAGGAACCATCTGTTGGACTGAAAGGGGAAACTTCTGGGGGGAAGAGGGTGGAAGGGTGGGATAGGAAGGGGGAATAGGGAGGGGTTTGTGACTGAGATGTAACTTGAAGAAAAAAAAATAAAGTATAAAAAAAAATAAAATACAGGTGTCCTATCAAAATTACATTTATTTTTGTAATCAAAGACTTTACATAAGATTACAATTATGGAAAGAAAAACACTGTTTGTACTTTCATGGTTATATAAGGAAGAAGGTTGTAGGGACAGCACTTAAAGAAGCTTCTGGCTCAAATGCCATCAGGTACAATCAGAACTTTTCTTCCAAATAAAGTAGTGAGGAAGAAGTGTGGTTAGACAGACAGGACCTCTTATCCAATGATCATAAAGTGAAACAGCCTGATTTGACTCTATAACTAACAGAAGTATGAAAGAACACTATGAAAACATTGTTGCTGAATTCTGAAACTCTAACATTTGTAAGTAGGGAGACTTAGTTTGCAGTTAATCTGTGTGCTGTGGCTAATTTACTATTAAGTGAGATGGAAGCTCAAAAATATCATCTTTTCATAACATAATGGAAGGAAGATGCATTTTAAGTGGAAAGTTCTTACAGTTTTTGAAAGAAATCAATATATGTCAGTAATGGCCGAGTTCATATTTACAATTGTATTGAAAGTATATATATACTTATTCCTGTCCTTTTTAGTCCTTTTTAGTCTCACACTGAAGGTGAAGGGAAAAACTTTAAAATACACACCCATGCAGGTAACAAAATTACAAGAATCCTCTCCAACTTGAAAAATTTTTCATCTAAGCAGAGGTCATTTGGTTCCTCAATTTATTATTTATTTCTGTGACAGACACTGACTGTGAATTCTCAATTCTAAACAGTTGTATGCGTGTGATTCCAGACATATGTTTTTATGTAGTGCCAGGTATTGAAATAATTAATTAAATTATTTAAGAGTATTTATATTATTATTAATTGGTTTGGCGGTTGTTAATCTTTATGCAGCCATTATAAATTAGCACACAGAGACTGCTTGGATTTTACAAGCCTAGGCCTGGATCGAGCAACCTAGCCCATCTAAGCTAGCTCTTAATTCTACTACCCAAATATGACCCCATATATAATACATCCCCTTGGACTGCCATTCTCCACGATATGCCAATGTTCCTGGCCATGTGGAATGAGGTTCTTTTTCTAACCCATGGCGTGTGCCTCCTTCTTCCTCTTCTCCTGGCTGGAATTCCTTCTTCTTCCTGCTGCTGGCTGGAATGAATTAATCCTCTGTCTAAAGTGCAGGCTTCCTGTTCTAACCCCAGGAAGTCCCACCTTTCTCTGTCTTTGCCCAGTCTCAGGCCTCGGCATTTTATTTAACCAATCAGAGTCAATGTAAGTAACAGACAGCAAGCAGGACCAATTAATTAACATTTAGAATGCTTAACACTACCCCAACAGCCAGGTGTGAAGGCAAAGTGGTACATTTCTTTACATGGATTGATGTTTTTAACAGGAAGACTTCATTTCTGAGCACCTCATCCACACAGCCTTCCTTTCAGAGTAGCCTAGCCGTCCAGTAATATATTGTGGCAGTTCCCCTAGGTGATTACTTAAGGGCCTCTGTAAAGTAATGACCTCAACCAACTCTTTTCACCTCAAGACACATCATTTCAATCTGTTGTGATAACACCTGATTTGGGTCAGATATAGCTGAAGACATGAAAGACTGATATGGGATGGAAATCTTTTAAAAATAATTGCATATTCATGTGTATATGTATGCATATACACATATATGAGTGTACAACTTTATTTTGGTTGTTATTTAGTTATTTGAAATACTGTAATTTAGTGGTCACATGGCCGTAATTCTTTGTAGTTTATATTTTGACAAGCTAGACCTAAATGTCAATGTTTTCTAGAAATTATTTTTATTTTATTACAAAAACAATTCACACTTATCTGTATATGGTCTTACTTATCAATAATAACAGCACTCATCAAGCTAAGTCTGGAGAAGACTGCAAGTTTGTTACCAGCCAGACTTTTGTCTCAGCAACAACAAAATAGCATGTACATATGAAATGCAAAATTTATGAGGGCAGAGCTTTATGTGTTTTCAAAAACTGAGCACAGGAAAGTACATCCACGATCAATGAGTAGAAAAACACTACCCCCAGAAGCCCTTTTCTTACCCTTTCTCAGACACTGATCTCTTTAACTCAATTAACTTAGGTCCTGTCTCCTATCACTGTGGATTAATTTCTCTTTTGTGGTAGCTTTGCATGAACTGAAACATGGAATATGTATTCGTTTTCTGCTTGGCTTGTTTTAATCTAATATATCTTCAAGAGATATCCATGCTGTTTTATGACGAATTTATTTTTTTTTACGTTTTACTGTGCATTTTGACATATTCGTTGAAAAATGCCCTTCAGAAAAGTTTTAGAATTTTATGTACTCCAAAATTTTCCAGAGTATTTCAATTTTCTTATATTCTCAACATAACTAGGCAGTTGGATTTGTTATCTTAAAAAGTCAATCTGTTCTACAAAACAGTAGTATAAACTTGTTACCTTTACTCTATTACTATAAACTATTAATTTATTTTGCTATTATGATATAGTATTATATTAATAATTTGAAATAATTCTAGGATACCTTTGATTTAATGACTTATCTTCTAAAATATTTGCTAAACGCGTTCTTCATGTCAGGCAATGGGCAGGTCTCTGAGGATGAAGAAAACAATGCACAATGCAAGTTTGTTGCCCTTAGTGAGTTTAGATCACAGACTTTCCTCCTGCTCTACCAAACACTGTTACTTTTTATTGTCATCCTGAGATCTATTCCTTGTGTTAGAATAGTCTTCTAGATTCTAGTTTCTCATTATGTTTAAATGAAAAGTTAAAATCATCTTGAGCTACCTAAGTGTACATGACATTAAATTTAGTATGGCAAGTCTGAGAAATAAACAAGCCAAAGCCTAATATAGTCTACCATGAACATCCTAGAATTAACCTTGACTCATCCATCTTTTCTCCCTTCTGCCTTCCAAAAGAAGGCAAATGGATTATCCCATAGAGAATCCAGAAAGATTAAAATAGCATTCATTAATTTCATCTTTGCTGCACAGAGATGAAAGGCACAGTTCTGATTGATGTCATCTGGAGTTAGGGTGACTCAGTATTGAATGGGCTGCATGATGAGCCTCCAGGGTCGAGAGGGTGGAAGTTTCAGTAGTCTCTACTGCAGGAAACACATAATCCAGAAACTTTTATTTCTACTAATCTTCCAGCAGAGGACAGAAATGATTCCAACTTAGTTGAAGCCTCGGCTTTACTTCTAAAGCCCAGCAAATGAACAAGGCTGATGCTGCAAAAATCAGGTCATTCCTATAATCTATCTATTGATGTCATATCTTGATTTCCCCAGCCTAGTAGGCTTCAGGTGCAAGTTAATTTATATTCAAAATAAGTAGACCAAATTTTACTTCCTTATCACTGATTTCTCTCAAGGCAGGCTAAGAGAAATCTTACTGGATTTTAAAAGCAAACACACTTAGCTTTAGAGGTCACTTGTCAATATCTCATCAGAACTCATGGATACTTAGAAGATTTTTGTCTAACCATGACCTCCTTTTTAGAAAACATTAAAAGGAAAATGCTAGAATAAGGTGAAAAGTATTACTTTCCTAGTAAAATCAGTATTATACAGGAATTCTTATTCTTTCATTCACACTCTTCAATAATTAAGAAATTCCCATTTAGAAATAGTGTTATAAATTAAATATTTAAATATATACATATACATATATATGGATACTTTGCATAATTTACAAACAAGAAAAACATTGATTTGCACACACTTGAATATTATATAATTGCATAGGTCATGAATATTGTTGTACTTCAAAATAAACTACTTTAAAATATAAAATAAAATTGTTTTTAACTAATAACAGACTATTTTAAGAAGCAGAGGAACATACCTGAATCACGAGTTGTTATGTGTTGTTACCAAGATTAGATCATTTAAAATGAATCTAAAGATATCACTTAGATATCAAGAGATTACATGATATCCTCCTATTTTTTTCTTTTGAGACTATACAGCACAAATTTTACTTCCACCTAAGATCCTCTTGCCTTAGTCTCCCAACAGTAACATCATTCCCAAAGGATAGCTTGAAACCTCATATCCTTCATATTTAATATATCCTTTAGAATGCAGTAGAAGTTATTTGCCAATTTAAGTTGACACAGGTACACACACAACAATAATCTATCTCATTTTTTCATATAATACAGAAATCAAAGCTAAGTAGTTCCATATTTCTCTGAGTTGAATAAAAAAAAAAAAAGTGGCCTCTGCTCCTCCCTTTGAAATATCAGCACTCCTGTGTTCAGTGTTCAGTGTAGTACTCTTCATGATTGCCTTAGTGTTCATCAGTGGATGGATATGTGGACAGAGTCTGGTGTGTACTGGGTACACACATCCATATTTTCATATTTGATAGATCCACAGTATTAAACCTTTAAAATGAAGCTAAAGGTACATCTACAATATACTCCCACACCTAAAGCTCAAGGTACATTGTGAAAGAGGACATGGAAAGATTATAAGAACCAGAGGGTCAGACTATGTCTCATAGGAATGTCAGAACCTACACCTATAAGTTCTCACCAACATGACTGCCGAACCATGAGCTGAACAAGCACAATTTGATAGATGTGCCAAAAAGGTATTACACATTAACACATGCCATAAGAAACTATTAAACTTAGGATAACTTGCCATTAAGTTGCATGTTTGAAAAGCAGAGCTTCTGGTCTTTACTTGAATGGAGATCTGTGTAAACACCAGTTCTGAATAAATTCCAGGAAGTTCATTTCAGGAAATATGCATTTGGCTGTCACTGCTTGCTGCTCTTGGAGAGGTCTGAAGGTCAGCTCCTAGCATTCATATCAGGTAGGACTCACCACCTGTAATTCCACCACAGAGAGGACTCAGCCTTTTCTTCTGGTGTACACAGACATCTACATGTATGTGACACACACATACATGCACCCACATCACAACACATAAAAATATAATAAAACAATAAAATATCTTTCAAATTATAGATTTAGAGTTCATTTTTAAAATTAACTTGACACATAGGAACAAAAAAAAGTCACGTAATACTGGAATGCCAGGTAATGTTTTTATATATGTATACCTTATATGGTTTATAAGTAGAGTGAAAACCATGTCCTCAAACCTTTATCATTTTGACAGTGAAAATTTTCAAAATCTTTTATTTATCATATAAATTTTACATTTTGGGTGATTTTGAGATAGCATCTCCCCACATAGCCCAACAGTGCTCCTTCCTGGCTCCTGAACGCTAGTGTCAGCTACCATGGCAAGTTCACACACACACACACACACACACACACACACACACACACACACAGAGAAAGAGTGAGAGAAATAGAGAGACACAGAGAGAGACACACACACACAACACACACACTCAGAGAGAGAAAGAGTGAGACACAGAGAAAGAGAGAGAGAGACACACACACATAAACAAATGATATATTAATTACCATATAGTGAACCTCTTTCTCGTTGTTTCAAGGAGATGACTTTAGTTATTTTCTGGTTTATATTCAAATTCAAATCCAACTCATTGCTTTTTTCCTGAAAACAATTTTATCTAGAAAGAAAACATGTTTTAAGTAAAATATTACTAATTAGGGTTGGGGTTGAATATATATTTTTTTTCAAATATTTTGTTTTAAAACAAAATAACTTAAAAATAATTCTAACCTAATATCCCTATGTTTCAATATTCCATAGCAATCTACAGTAGAAAAACCATGAAAGATCCTATTCATTTGTTTTCTTTCTATAGAATATGAATTAAAAGTATTAAAAGTAGAAACAGTACTAATTCAGTTGTCAAAACAGAAATCACAATTTACAGTTTCTAATTTGAAGAGTTTAGATTATATTATAAACTGAAGAAGCCTAACAAATATTTGACTACACAATTTTTTCATATCATGACTTTTGGCCCCTTGAGCTACTACTCTGAGTGTTTTATCTTTACATATTTTAAGATCCTAAGGTAATATCAGTGGCATTGTGCTTATCGAACTTCCTTTCACTATTGTATGTGGTTCTGATGGGATAATTTGATGCTCAATATGATCATTCATGTTGGTCCATCCTTAATCTATCCCTTAGTACTTGCTTTAATCAATCAGCCTATGACAAAATCAGAGTGAATAATGATCATTTCTAAATATGGTATTAAGTAGAAAATATAATGGTAGTTATAAAGTGCTGTAAACTTTTCAGTCAGATAGAAGAAATTAATTCAGAGATATATTAGATGACATACTGACTATTGTTAGCTGTATAGTACATTCTTGAAAATTGTTAAGAAAGGATATAAAATACCATGTCTGCAAAATGATGATGTCATGAGGTAATTATATGTTAATTAAATTAGTCCGTCCATAATGTATTCACCTCATAATCATGCTCCACTTGTTAACATATTCACTGTTTTATCTCTTAAGATTTATTTTTATCTTATAGCCATTAATGTTTGGTCTATACATGTGTATGGTGCCTGGAGAGTCCAGGAAAGGGCATTAGCTCCCCTGGAACTGGAGTTACCCAAGTT
>CAJQZJ010033999.1:1098979-1134438 GCA_907164525.1 Lophiomys imhausi
TTTCCTGGACCTAATTCCCAGCCATGTGTAAGAGCAGTGAGAGCCCTTATGTGCCAATCCATCTCCTCAGGATCCATATTCATTTTGGTCGTGTTTTGTTGCTGGGGTTTGCACCTGTGGGCTTCACTTGCTGAGCAGACATGGCACCACTGTACTACATTCCCTGGCCGTGCAGTGGTAGTTAGTTGGTGGATAATATTCTACTTTTGTGAAGAAAACTATCTATCTAAAGCATAAGCAGTTTATCCATACAGTTTAAAGACACTCAGAGTGACATGCACATGTTAAGGTAGAGGCATACTGCTGAGTCAAGATATCATTCCCAATTTCCCTAATACAAGTTTTTCATTTCTGTTTCTCATTCAAATCAAACAAACAAACCAAACCAGAATAGGACAAAATGAGCAGACAGAAAAAAACAGAGTCAAAGAAAAAAAAAAACAGTCAAAGAGACACACACAGATTTGTATACATAAAAATCAAATAAAAACACAAAATCAGAAACCATGATACATAAACAAATGACATAGAAGGTAAAATAGATAGATAGATGATAGATAGATAGATAGATGATAGATAAATAGATGATAGATAGATGGATAGATAGATATAGATGATAGATAGATAGAAGCCCAGGCAAAAAAATTATGAAAAATTACCACTGAATGCATTTTGTGTTGGCCATCTACTAATGAACATGGGCATTATCCTGAAGTTTAGTTGATGTCCCCAGTAAGACTCTATTGGAGAAAACTAAGTTTTCTCTTCAAGCAGTTGTTAACTGGTGATAGTTTCTGAGTTATGGATGGGATTTGAGTTCACTTCCCTTCTCAGTGCAGGGATACCATGTGGCTTAGACCTGGGCATGCTGCCAGTTTCTATGAGTTTATACTTTCTTTTATCCTTTTGTGTCTAGAAGACCCTGAATCCTTTGGTGTCTTCCATGCCCACCAGCTCTTATCATCTCTCTGCTTCCTCTTATGCAATCTTTTCTGAGCTCTGAGGGGAGGAATTTGATGGAGACATTCCATTTAGAACTGACTGTTAAGTCTCTCACTCTCTGCATGCTATCTAGTTGTGAGTCTCTGTTTTATCTGTTTCATCAGCTTCTGGAGAAAGTTTCTCTGGTGATGGCAGAGCAAGATATTGATCTACGAGAATAGCAAAATGTCACTAAGAGAGAGTGATTTATTGCTATGTCCCATTAAAAGAATGGTAGTATTTGGTTTTCCCCTAGTTCCTTGACCTATCTATTTCTTGGAAAGCTGAAGACTGTCAGTCATAGGTTCTGTCTCATGGAAGGGCCTTAAATTAAATCAGATATCGGTTGATTACTCCCAATGTAGTACTATTGCAGCAGCATATCATGCAAGTCAGGCACCTTTGTAGATGACAGGGATTGTAAATGGGTTGGTATTTATTTTTCTCCTCTGGGAGTATATTTAATACCTTTCAGTGTCATGAACACTTGTGAGTATAGGTGAAGGCTCTAGGGAGGCACAGCTCAACTTCTCGACGTTCAGTGAGTTATGTAGGTGTTGTCTTCAGCAATAGGGCTGTACAATCGGGTTGTAGAGAATAACCAAATCTTGGCAATAGCCTGGCTTGGTTGGGTATGTCCATGGGACCCCTTTGACCAACAACTTCAATAGAGGTAACCCATTCCTCTAACTGATGGTTTCACTTAGTGGTGAGAAATGTCTGGTTGTGGCTTTATCTCCCCCATTATTTGCCGACCCTAGGTATTTAGATGTTTCTAGGTATTGAGGGCTAACAAAAAGGAATAGGATGAGCTAGAAGTGGTGACTTGAGAGTTAAGAAGGAGGAGTTCTTGATCTGTCAACAGGTTCAGCAGAGTCCCTACGGAATGGAGGTAGGGCGAGAGGACAAGCCCCACAGGCTGCTATAGGGCTGGGGATGAGACTGAAGAGATTGTGGTAGAGGAAAAGAAGGAGATTAGGAATCACCTACTATAGTTCATGTCCAAGGTTGCTCTGGGGATCCCAAGCAGAGAGTGTTTCTAGGTATCAGTGTTTGACAAGAAGGACTAAATGCAGGCTAGAATTGGGAAATGAGAGGATCCTCAGGAAGAAAGAAAGCTAGGACTTCTGCAAGGTGTGGTGGACTCCCCAAGGAACAGAGGTAGAGTGATAGTACAGGACACTGCAAATGATCTAAGGGTGTCGTGAAATTGGGGGATTTGCAATGGAGGACAGGAAAGAGAAAGAAGGTTGCCTGTGTGATTTCTAGCCAGTTGCAGCCACTATTCCCAGGTGGAGAGATTTTCTAGCTATCTGCTGCTGACTGAGAAGAGTCAGAATGGGCTAGATGGGGCAGAGGAAGGAGGAAGCTAGGTCTGCTCAGAGGTTTACTGGAGTCCCCAGGGCATAAAGACAGAGAGGAAAGACAGGCCCTTGCAAGTGGTCTGCTACAGGACTGGGGAGGAGACTTGAGAATTTGCAATGGAGGACATGAAGGAACATGACAATCACCTGCCTGACTACAGGTCTATGTGGCCTATGGCTTCCTAGGTAGAGCGCCTCCAGGTACTGGCAGCTAAACCGAAGGATTGGGATGGTTTGAGAGGGAGTAGGGGGAAGTTGGGTTGCAGTGAGGTTCTGCAGCAGCCCCAGAGAATAGATGCAGAGAAAGGTGTTAGATCCCTCCAGGCAGTCTGCTTCAGGGGCTAGGGTTGAAGGTATCAGTATTAATTAATGCCATGATGTTTCTGAAACTTTCTAATTATTCATTTCTTCAAAAATTTAGTGCTTTTCATTTGTTCACAAATGAATTATTTGGCTCTTAGTTCAATTTTAAGCAAAAAAGTCACTAATATATTTCCTTTGGAACTTAGAATTCAAAAACAAAACGGTTTTATTTAATGAGATCTGTATTGCTCAAAATTTTACCAAGTTCTTCTTTGAATAGTTTAAAAACTTCACTGCATATTTCAAATTCATTTACCCTAAATTTATTCTATTCCTCCTGAGGCAAATCAAAAGCTTTTATAAACATATTTACATGATACATCTCAATTCATACCTCTTTTTAATTCTAAGAGTACTTCTCTGAACTCAATAATGCATCGTATAATCTGATAAAACATAACTGAGGCTATCTGTCATTGCATTATGCATATTGGCTTTAAGGTGTAGTTTATGACTTGTGCAGTGTTTTTTTCTGTGTGCTAAGATGTGAAAAGATGACCACAGGTACCTGTAGAAGGATCAGTTAAGTACACATGTACCTCTTTCCTTTCATGATGTGCTTGGGAATAGGTATATATAACCTAATAATAAACAAAATTATGCCTCATGCTTCATTTATATTTAGGAAATTTGGACTGTTTCTCTTATTTTTTCCCTCTTTTTGTTTTATTACTTCAGGTTACTTCTCCATTACAGTGCTCTCTTTCACCACTCCCAGTCCTGCCTTCCTACCCTCTACTCCCTATCCCTTCCTACCTGCTCCTCCAGAGTAGAGTGTCCCTACATATCAGTCCTCCACCCCATTTCAGCAGTCATATGAGGGCCAAGAGCCTCCTTATATACTGGGGACCTACAAGGCAGTACCACTAGGGCAAAGTGTCTCATTGACAGGTAACAAAGTCTATGTTTCTGTTCCCTTTGGTGCATTGGTTGTAGTATAGTTATCCTGTACTATATGGCTAAAATCCAACTATAAGTGAATAGATGCCATGTGCATCCTTCTGAGTCTGGATTAGCTCACTCAGGATGAGCTTCTCTAGTTCCATGCATTTGGCTGCAAATTGCATGATTTCTTGTTTCTGATAGCTGAGTAGTATTTCATTGTGTAGATGTACCACAGTTTTTTAATCCATTCTTCAGTAGAGGGACATCTGAATTGTTTCCAGTTTCTAGCTATTACAAATAAGGCTGCTATGAACATAGATGTGGAAACTTCCTTGTGGTTTGGTGAGAAATTATTTGGATGTATACCCAGAAATGGTATGGCTGGATATTGAGGTAGAGCTGTTCCAAGTTTTCTAAGATACCACCAGACTGATTTCCATAGTGGTTGTACAAGCTTGCACTCCTACCTGCAATGAAGGAGGGTCCCCCTGTCTCCACACCCTCACCAGCGTGTACTGTCATTTGAGTATTTGATCTTAGCCATTCTGACAGGTTTGAGATGGAATTTCAGAGTGTCTTGAATTGCATTTCTCTAATGATTAAGGATGCTGAGCATTTCTTCAAGCTAATTTCTCGTTAAAGGAAAAATTCATCAAGACAACCTTGCAATACTGAATATCTATGCCTCAAATACAAGGGCACCCATATTTGTAAAAAAAAAAAAAAAACTCTTCTAAAGCTTAAAACTCACATTGATCCCCACACATTAGTAGTGAGAGGTTTCAGCCCTCTACTCACAACAATGGACAGGTCATTGAGACAGAAACCAAACAGAGAAATAATGAGTCTAACAGAAGTCATGAACCAAATGCACCTAACAGATATCTACAGAACGTTTCACCCAAACACAAAAGGTTACACCTTCTTTTCAGCATCTCCTGGAACCTCCTCCAAAATTGGCCATATAGTTGGACACAAAGCAAGCCTCAACAGATACCATTCAATTGAAATAACCCCTTGCATCTTATCATACCACCATGGAATAAAGCTGGACTTCAACACATCAGAAATAATAGAAGGCCTACACATTCATGGAAACAGTTTCTCTTATTAAGACAAACAAGTACTCTCAAATTAATTGAGAATTTCCTTCTTTAAACTATACTTAGTGCAAGGTAAAATAAAATATAACGTATAGTTTTTTATGGATATACTACAATAATAATATTATACCTGCTTTGGTTTTTCTTACTCTTGTCTATGATAAGGTTCCATAGAGTATTCTGTCTCTGTGAGACAAGCATCTTTCATTTTCTCTGCAGTGACATATCTGTTACAAGTATCACAGTCATTTGAAATACACCTATTAAAATTCTGGACTCAGGGAACCTCCTTGATATCTCAGTATAAGATATAGTCACCGCTCCAGGTTATCATGGGAGAGGACATATCAGAATATCCTCTAAGACTCAGTGTCTTATTTGAGATAGACTGCCTAGATTCCTGCTGTAGACCTACTTAATATAAGAGAGCAACTTGGGGAGAACAGTGGTGGACTTTAATCGTAGTACTCGGAATGCAAAGGCAGACAGATCTCTGTGAGTTCCAGAACAGCCTGGCCAATAGAGTGGTTCTAGGACAGCCAATGCTACTCAGAGAGACCCTGTCTCAGCAAAAACAAACAAACAAAGGAAGCAGCTTTGAAACACCTGTGAACCAAACTGGAAACGTGGAACTCATAAAATGAAACTGTTACTTCATGAAATGAAAATGTAATTTTATTTCATTATTATCTGAGCTGGAAGGTTTGGAAAAGAAGTAACAAATCTACTGGTATCCCAAAATACCTGAGGGCTGGAAACATTTCCCTAAAGACAAGGAAGCGAATACTTCAGAATTTGAGGCCCATAGATCTTTGTAGCTTATCCTAAATGCTATTATTACAGCCTGAGTGCCCACAGGCACAACATAAATTGATGGCCATAGCTGTAGTTCAGTGAAACACTATTTACAAAAACAGTGGGTTAGATTTGGCTAAAAGCAGACTTTTGTCCATCCCCAAGCAATCTCAGTAAAGGCATTCCTGATTCCATTGAGGCAGTGAAAAGTCATGTGAGGCTGAGTTAAGCTAGAAAGTCTGAGAGATTGTTACTTTAAAACCTCGCTGTTCCAGGTATTGTGACATGAAAACACAAAGATCGAATTGCATCTGCCATATATCATGTATATAAACAGACAGATATAAAGAAAGGAAATAGCATATAGTGGGACTATCTTGAACTTGTCAGTACGTGAATAACTGCACATAGACTTTATTATTCATAAAATCTTAGGCGCTATGGCTGGGCAGATTCTCAGCTATTCTAACCCAACAAATCCTGAATGACATCCATCCATGTGGCCTGTTACTTCTCTCTCACACTCAGTCCCTACACCTGTTCCCTTCTGGGTCATGTTGATGAATCTTCCACATCTGATTCCTCTCACAAACATCCTCTCTCAGCTCAGAAGTCCTACCTTTCCTCACCTGCCTAGATATTGGCCTTCAGATCCTTATTAAGTCAATCAAAAAGTGAGGGAGGAAGAATGTTTACAAAATATGATACCAATGATGAGCCATAAGAATAACAATACCAATGTCCAGTACAGCAATCAATATTTCGATATACAGAGACACCCTTCACAATGTGTACAAAAGATTACCCCAACAATAATGTCTGCTGTGAGATACAGAAAATAAATTATTGGTGGATGCAGTAAAAAGAAGGCTGACACTCTGACTCTGTACCTCAAATTGTCAAAAAAAAAAAAAATCAAACCTCATATATCATTTTAAATTTCTGTGACTCACACATAAATAAAAGAATCAAATGAAATTACTTTTAATATTGTGTTTCATTCAAACCATAATAAATATTATATATATTTATGACCAATACAAACATTTTTGAGCAATTGTTTTTCTTCATACTAATATAAACCAGTGTGTGTTTTACAACCATAGCTCATCTGAATTTGAACTTTCTGTTTCTAAATAAACTTTTATAAGCTTGCGAGGGCTGATATGGCCAATCTCGGTGGTCAATTTGATGGGATCTAGAACCACATGGAAGATCTGTCTTTGGGCACAGTTTAAAGGAATTATCTTTGCTAAGAGTTATTGGAAGATGCTTTCAGAGTTCATGAAACCATTCCACAGGTGAGAATCCTGGGCTGAAAAAAATTGAGAAAGTAAGTTGAACATAAGCATTCATTGTTCTCTGCTTCCTGATTATACAAGAGTTGTCTTCCACTGTTTCAGACTTCTACTTTGGCTTCTCCATCATGGTAGACTATGACATGAACTACAAGCCAAAATGAACCTTTCTTTCTTGTCTTAGTCAAAGTTTCATTACTGTGAAGAGACACCATGACCACAGCAAATCCTATAAAGGAAAACAAATAGTTGGGGCTGGCTTTCAGCTCAGAGGTTTAGTCCATTATCATCATGGCAGGAAGCATGGTGGCACACAGGCAGACATGTGCTGAACAGGGAGCTGGAAGTTCTACATCTGGATCCGGATCTAAAGGCAGCAGAAAGAGAAAGACACTGAGCCTAGATTGGGCTTTTGAAACCTCAAAGTCCACACCCAGTGTCACACTTCTTCCAGCAAGGCCACACCTCCTAACAGTGACACTCCCTGATGACCAAGTATTCACATCTCTGAGACTATGGGGTCCATTCTTATTTAAGTGGTTTTGTCAGGATATTTTATCAGAGCAACTGGAAAGAAACTATGACAAAGGCAAAGAAAATATCTTTGCATTCCTGCATCCCTTTGGATGGATCCTGAATTCCACTTCTTGTTTACATGTCAACATCTAAGTTATCTAATACATAAAATACAAGTAAGAAATAATAACTATTTATATGTCCTAAAAGTTGTTAGCACAGTGTTGGGTATGTGTACAAAGTCCTCCCATTACAACAACAAACACTTCCCATCAGTTTCTCAGATTACATTGCTCTGTATCTCTGATTCTCTGATTTGGGTCACAATAATTATTATTGTAAATATTATTCTTATCCAAGTGGATGCATTTAAGGATGTTAGAAATGTTCATTTCAAAGAGACATTTGACTATGGATACTTACTGCAGATTGATTTTACAACAACAACAACAAAAAAGTATGCTTCAATGATACCGTTCAGATAAAAATATTTGCTTAAGTGTGACCAATATTACATAAATGACTGCTCCCCTTTCAGTCCTTTGAAAATAAGTCAAATGTTAAACTGGTGTCCTTTACAATTATCTATTGAAAAGACAAGATTGAGAATAGAAAATGTCACTGTTTCTCATCTTATTTTAAAGTAAAGTATAATTTTGACCTTCTTCTGAAGTCTCATCTCCCAGATAGATACTTCACATTAAATGGGGTTGCAAATAAAAGCAAAGACTTTACTTCATTAGCAGACAATAAATAAGGCCTTACCTTCAGGCATTTTGTTGCTGAATAGCCTAACACTGTGCCTCGTTGTACACTGTGAACGTTACAACTTTTTACTAACAACAGTGAATTTGTTTAGATGGCAACCCATGCTGCCACCATGAGTTCAGTTATTTGTACATAGGAGGTCACATTGTAAATTATTTCATTTAGGAATAGGACTACTTGAGAAGAAATCTCACAAGATGCAATTCAAGCTCAACCCTGTGGATTCTAGGGACTGAGCTAAGGTCTCAGGCTTGCACAACAAGCAGCTTCACCACTCAGTCATCTTGCTAGCCTCTGAATTTTATTTTCATGTGTTTTGTTCTTTCATTTGTCCTAAAGGAGAGAGCTCTGTAAAAGGAGGTAAGATATTTGTCTAGAAAGGTGACTGAGCTGTTAAAAGTAAGGATTGCTCTTGCATAGAACCAGGCTTCCGTTATCCACTTCAGAAAGCCTACAGCCACTTGCAATGCAACCTTAAGGGGATAGGACACTCTGTTCTGACTTCTTCTGACACACATAACTAAGAGGCTAATATAAAAACATTTTAAGCTGGGCGGTGGTGGCGCACGCCTTTAATCCCAGCACTTTGGGAGGCAGAGGCAGGCGAATCTTTGCGAGTTCAAGGCCAGCCTGGTCTACAAAGCAAGTCCAGGACAGCCAGAGCTGTTAAACAGAGAAACCCTGTCTCAAAAAACCAAAAAAAAAAAAGAAAACAGCAAAATAAAAAATTTAAAAAAGATTTTAAAATTTGCTTATTTTTGCATCAATTTTTAAAATTTTTATTATTTGATAATTTAATGCATGTTTATATTGCTTTTTGTTTAAATCAAAGCTACCCCACATTTCCTCTCCTCTAGTTCCACCTCTCTCCCTCCACTATATTTCCCTCTCAACTTCATGAGTTCTTATTTTTAAATCCATCAAGTTCGCTAAGTACTGCCAATATGTGCATAGGCTTTAGATCCATTCTCGAAGCATGGGTATCCTTTCAGGTGCTTCGTCCTTGAGGAATACTGACTGTCAGTCAGTCAGCAGCTGTCAGTTCTCAATATCAATTCTCAGTAGTTTCTCACCTAGGAGTAAAGTAATGTGATAAGCTGTTCCTCTACGCATACATCCATGCTGGGATTTGGACTGGGATATCTGGTGAAGGTCTTGCGCATACAGTGACAGTCACTGGGAATTCATGTGTACAGTGATGCTGTCCTCTCTAGCAGTTACTATTTTGCTGCATAATGTACTACCTCTATCTTTTATGATCTGTCCACTGCATGCTCTTTAATGATGGTTCTTGAACTATTAGAGAAGGGGGTGTGATATAAATGTCACATTTAGAGCAGAGTACTCCACAGTCTGGTTTTTGCTTTTAGAAATGCAGTACGTGCTGGACATAAGAGTACAGTTGCCTACATGAACTGAACTCATGGCCTTTTATTCTCTATGTGTTGACCAGTTTCGAGTTCATGTATTAATTGCTACCTGTCTTTGTAGGGGTTAGATAAATTAGATTTAGAAAATATATAGGGGTTTCTGATACTGTCTCTTAACTCAGGGCATGAAGAGCATTATCAGCATGTGGACTAAAAACAGGAAACAAACAGGAGACTTAATAGACTGAAAAACAAGGTTGAAGTCAGGAAAAACAGGAAAGACTCAATAGACTGAAAAAACAAGGTTGAAGTCAGGAAAACAGGAAAGACTTAATGGACTTGAAGAAACAAAGTATCTGGCCTGACATTGTTTTCAGCTGCTAAGTGGGCGGAGCCCAAATTAAGCTGAAACAGAGTTCCTCCTATTTAAGGGCAGTGCATGGAGCCCAGAAGGAGAAGAGGCCCCTGATGCTAGAGAGCTCCAAGAGTCCTGCTGCAAAAAGTGCTGGCCATCATTTGATGGCCAGATTTCCCTGAAGCAGAAAGAAGCTGGTGAGCAAAGAAAGCCTGAGCAAGACACCAAAAGGCCAAGGACTAAACCCTGTGGCTCAGCTTTTGCCTAGAGGGTTTTGATCTGTCTGAACAGTGGCCTAAAGGAAATTGTGCCTGGCTTTAAGTACTGAGACAGAGCAGCTGAGTTCCTGATTCAAAAGAAGTAAGTTGGCCTGCAGACGGCTGGGGTCTCCCACAGAGAAGAAAGCATGAAGCCTTATTTAAGGTGAGACTGCAATAACCAACTTACCCTGACGAACCTGCATCTGAGAGATCCAGAAAAAGGACTGCTAAGTGCGTTAAAGAATCTACAACAAAGACTGTGTTCCTGACAACTGAGGACCTGCCCCAGAGACTGTATCATTCTAAAAGGTTAGAAAAATAATTATCAATAGGTTTAGTGGATAGGTTAAAGGGGTTGTAGGAATTTATAGGATTAATGGTTGGGAAATTGTTGGTGTTTGTTATAAGTGAATTTAGTAATAAATAAATAAGTGTTAAATAATAATTTAAAAGTTCAGTTACATGTCTTAGTCATTGTTCTGTTACTATGAAGAGATACTATGATCATGGCAACTTTTCTGAAAGAGCATTTAATTGAGGCTTGCTTACAGTTTCACAGGTTTAATCCATTATCCTCATGGCAGGAAGTTTAGGGGGAAGCAGGAAACATGGTGCTGGAGAAGTAACTAAGAGCTCTACATCCAGATCTGTAGGCAGCAAGAAGAGAGAAACTTAATGTTCACCTCAGTGAGACATTTTCCTCAACAAGCCCATACCTCCTAGTCCTTTTAAATGGAGCTACTCCCTGGTGTTAAAGTATTCAAATATAGGAGTCTATGGGGGCCATTCTCATTCAAATCACCACACTATCTATTGCAAAAAGAAGCTTTTTTTGATGAGAGTTAAGAACATTTCATATATGAAAATATAAAAAAATTGGCAAACATATATAGTTCCTGTTTGATCCAATAGTTTGCTGATACTATGTGCTCAACTCAAGGTGTTTCAAGGTGGTTCAAAATCTCTATAAATCCTATTTCTTAATTATTTTGTGATTTACCTATTTCTTGTTTCATTCAAGTTATATTTATTGACTTAGAAAAAGGAGTTTTTTGAACACCTACAGTATGCCAGGAAGTACTTGTTGAGTGCTAGAAAGATGGTAATTCTTTCTGGAATAACTATAGAAAGGCAAATACTTTTACATTATTATTGAAGTGTTATTTTAAATACAATTATAACTTCCCTGATATAAGGCACACTTTCACTGTGAATTTGCTACAGGAAATTTTGGTAATTAAAATATTTTATAGCTTATTGGAATCATTTTACCCTGTACTTTCATGGAAAATGCATGCTTGGAAATTTTGAGAGTTTGGCTTAGTGCTGGAAGCCAGAAATTTTTCCATTGTTTTGCTTTGTTTTCAAAGGATTTGTTTACTTGTGGACAAAGTCTTTATCTAAAATTGCACTCTATGTAAATTATATAAAAATAACTGGTCCATGTGCCACTTTTTATTTGCATTTATGAAGCAGAAAACTGCATCATACACTGCTGTGTTTGGCTCTCCGCGGTAGAGCTCTGATCTGCAAACTTTTTAATCATGCCAGATTACGTGATTGTTTTGTGACACAGATGTACAGCCACTAGGGATTAGAGCTTGTTTTAAATTTGTTATTCCAGCAGTCTGTGTGGAGATACTGAAATGCATCCAGAGATATAAATACAGAGCTGACTAGAAATATTACCAAGTATGTTGGAATATTCCAACCCATTCCCCCTACATATACTTTAGAACAAGAAATACAAACTAAAATATGTATATATTTATAAGATTACTCTCTCATCTCTGAAAAATATACCCTCTACCTACTAGGATTTTTAAATAGGCACTTAAAAGCACAATCTTTCAGTTTAATTTATATTTAGATAATTATTAGAAAATGCTATTATCTTGCAATGATTTCTATAAAAACTCAATCTTTTAAAGAAAACATATCTTTCTATGACAGAAAATATGATGGACTTGGTATGTCTCATTATAGAACTCTTCAGGGTCCTAGTTCTTATAGTTAGATGTTTCCTTAATTAGATCACTTATGGTTTAGTTTTTATTTATATTATCTTTAGTATTTTATGTTTGAGAGATTTCTATTCCATCACATATATGCCAATCTCTCTGAGACCTTAAGCCAATGAATGACAGATCCTAAGTGAACACAAAAGGAGGCAGGCTCCTTGCCTTGACATAAGAGACATTCTATGTGCAAAAATTCTTTTTCTGTGCAGGGTAAGGTTAAAGCCAGGATTTGCCTGAAATCACACATTTGCTTGTTTTTTTTGCCTCATTGTTTGGCTTCACAATCCCTATACTAATTTTTCAATGAATAATTTCTCCATAAATGACCTGCTCTTGAATCCTTATTTTAGAATCTGTTTCTTGAGAATATTACCTAAAAAATAATTAGGCCTTTAACTTTCATCTACCTGAATTGTATACCTCACTTTTCTTTCCTCATGCTGCCAACTGTTATTCTTGAATATTTACAAAACGCCTATTTTTTTCTGTTAGTCTGTATAATACCTCCTAGGGACTTGTATTCTGTTATATATATCTAAGCAAAAAAAACCTCGAAGGTTTGTGTACAAAGATAGAATGTGTAACTATGAGCCAGAGCTTGGGGTTTTCTTTTTGTAGGTCCTTCCTCTTTCTCAGTTGGAATTTTCTCTTTCATGGCTGTTTCTGATAACTGACTTCCAAATAAATGAGTGCTACATGAAGCAGCTAAAAAGCATGAAATGGTATAATAAAGTGTCAAATTATACAGTGCAAAAAAGACAAGAAAGCAAACACCATAATAAGATGCTAATTGTGCCACAAGCGTGGATTGAGTGACACTGATTAGAGAACAAGTACATCAAGGCCTATTCACCCTGACACCCTCTGCTCCTCCCATCCTTCAATCATCCAGCCATTACTGTGAATCAACACACTTCTCAACAAGAGACTACAGAACTGATCCAATTTGGTTATCATTTGTGGAATCTCACGGTTTAGGAACACCTGTCTACCTACTAGGTTGAAAAATCTTGATCTTCTACAAATGTGCTCAGATCTGAATGCTTTGATTAAGTACTACACACTTGGCAGAACCTCACTTTCCTTCTTGTGCTATCTCAAAACCTGTGGCTATGGAATGTGTAGGATATTCACAGTTTGATTTCTCTCAGCTCCACTACTATATAACTATATATATATATGTATATATATATATATATAAGTTAGTAGGAGAAAAATGTACAAATGTCTACTTCTAAGAGCTTCTAGGCCCATTTAATTAAAATGATACCCTCCACTGAAATAGTTTTCTGTTGTGTCACAGGGAATACACAAAACTTAGCAAGCTCCAAGAGGTACGTTTGTAAAGAAAAACATATTCTACTCTGACATAAAACTTAGTTAACTTTACTAATTACTTATTTGAATTAGCCTTTTCATCATGGCCAGCAATAGATGAATGATCCAATATGTGGTATATATGTCCTTGTACCATATCATTAGATATAAAATCTCCCCCTTTATATATAAAGAGTATAAATGCATTGTATAAGCAGGGCTGTGGAGGGAATCTTTAAACTAGTCATGTGAACAGCTGTATCTATTGCCCTTAAGCATTTCAAGACCAAATAACCTAGGATTATATGATAGTTGTAGTGTGTTTTTATGTTATTATGTGTGCTTCCCTAGAGAACAGAGAAGAGAGTTCCTTCCATGTAATCCACTCTGACCTCCTGGATGTTCTTCAATTGGGTTAAGTCTTATTGTTCAGAAATCAGTTTTTACTTCAATATATTAAGAGACAGTGATTGGTGTTTAATGTAGACTTTTTTATTCTCTGTGACCTATTGTGACTGAAGAGATGGTTCCTGATGATGCTTATTATAAAAGTCCTAAGACATATTTTATGTCACAAGTAACACTGTTTTGCTTAGCTTTTAGGAAATCAGTGGCACATTTTTAATATATGGATTCACCAATAAAAACACAATAACCATTTAGCAATTAAAGTCATAAATTTCTCATTAAAATTTCCATTACATTGTGTGTGTGTGTGTGTGTGTGTGTGTGTGTGTGTGTCTGAAAACATATAGCATACACCCGTGATCACAGCACTGTTTCTCTCTGTCCACTATGTGGGTCCCAGAATCAAACTCAGATCATTAGGCTTAGCATCAATTTCCTTTAGCAGGTGAGCCATCTCTTCTACCTTTAAATGTATCTAGAATGCCATATTGTCATTCAAAATAATGGAATCAAAGGGAGTTCATTTCTTCCTGATACTGCAATCATTTGTGGAAGTGAAGATAAGGGGAAACCCTTGTAAGCTATTATTGGTGTCATAATGAATTTTGAAGAATCCTTCTTAACTTGAATGCATATATCTATGCAGTGTGTATATATTGTATGAAAATTACATACATAGATGCAATATATCAGGACCATAGATAGCTACTCCTCACTCTTCCCTCCTCAGTGCTGCCAATATTCACATGGGTGGGTTCAGTCACTACTTACCAGTGGCCACAAGCCTGAGGAAGAGTGACTCTCTCTCTCCCAGCAGCTATCAACTATCAGTGTCTCCTCAGTTCCAAGGCCCCACCTTTATCCATCCTGGCCTTTTATGTGGCTTGACTTTGTGTTAATTATATTCTCTGACCTTCAACTGGTTATTTATTCCATATTCTCCTTGCAAATTTTACTTCAGTATCATTCTTTTCAATGAATGACACATTTTAATAATATACTGGAATTGTAGTTGTCCTTTGCAATAGACTAATCCAAATGATATTTTATGATTATATCATTAATACTTCAATGTTTCAAGATTTTCCCTGTATTTGTTAATTTAATTTATAATTTGCTCTAGTTCTAAATTTATATGGTACATTTCAACAAGTAATAACAATCATGCCATATACATGGTTTACCTTGTTTATCAATAATCTCAGTTAATTTTTTATTTATTAAAATTATCATCGTATAACAGAGAAGTCTTTATTTAAATTGCTTAGTCTTACTTTATTACTCAAGCTCATTTTTATTTTAATTAAAAATATATTTAGAATGAAGATCAGAATAAAAAAATTGGTTGTTCTGTAAGTAATCATTGCTAGTTGGAAAAGTAGCACACTATTAAAATCTCTTTAAAGAAAAGAAAACTCTTTAAATGGTATGCTTTCTTTAATATTCCAATTTGTTTTGCCCCTTAAAAAAATGTTGGACACTTTTAAAATAAAACATAGGATAGGTTGGAGGGTTAGGTCAGGGGTAGAGCACTTGCCTTCCAAGTGCAAGGTCTAGCCTCAGTCCCTAGCTCTAGGACCAAAAAAATAAAAAAATAAAAAAACCATAAAAGTCTCCTCTATAATTCAGTTCTCATTCATTCAAAAACACAATCTTTTTCCCAACTTGACTAAAATCTAAAATATATTCAAATGTCTATTTTATTTAATGTACAATTAATCTTTACAATACAAAATATTTCAAACACAAATTACCTAATTATCTAATTAAATTATTGATGTGCATGTGTTATACACATTGTAATAATGCTAATTAGTATATACATATACATTATATTTTAATACTATACAATAGGTTGTGTAATGTAATTATCTAAAGTCAATAATCTTTCAGATACAGAGTATATTTAACTGTCAGCTTAATAGACTATCCCTAATTTCTAGGAGTTATGGGGAGATGGAGGAGCTGCTGGTAGAGGCTTAGGTACAGGATGTCATGAACAAACAGCTGGGAAGTCTGAAAAAACAAATGTGTTTTGGGCCATTGCTACAAATATTGTGCTACCATTTGCTCCAAGGAAGAAGAGCTAGAAGAACAAATTTTATATAATAGAGGTTGCAGCAAGTTCTCCACACTCACCTATCCAGCAGTTTGCTCAAACAACTTTGAACTGTTTGACCTACTGACCTTGGATGCTACTGAAAGGGTCCTATTTGTCAAAGATGCTATTGGAGACAAATGTTGCTCTTCGTCATTGTAGGATCAGAGCTACATTGTTGGTGGATCTGTTAGACTTCTATCCCATGCATCAACTTGAAGAAACAGATCAAGGTCAAATTCTTAACTCCTGGACATTTTAGAAGACAGTGACATTTTTAAGAATGAAATTATATGCCTTTTCAGGCCACATATGAGACAGCCACCTGGGAAAGCAAAGATTTAGGTGGCTTGTACTCACATCACACAGTTAGCACTGAACAGATTGCCAGTACTGTTCTAGCAAGCTGACTTGAGCAGTCCTACCCACTAGCCAGCTTCCTATTCGGCTTCTCCCAGGATGATGTGACGGTTCCTGACCAGTTTCTATCTCTACTGCTTGCACAATAAAAGGAGTGGGGGAGGACAAGAAAACCAGATCCTAATTTCAACAGAGTGAATTATTTCTATCTTTACCCACACAAGTATACCTCTCTTTTTAAATTAATTAATTTAAGATGCATACTTATTGCCACCTCCTCCTTCCTCTCAACCCAGTCCCACCCTCCTATCCTTATCCCCCTCTCCCTCTCTGCTTCTCCTCAGATGAGGGGAGCCACCCCATCAATTCATCAAGTCGTATCAGGGCTGAGAGCATCCAGTTCCACTGAGGCCAGACAATGCAGCCCAGCTAAGGTAAAGAGTTCCACCAACAGGCAACAGAGTCCATGTCAGAGACAGCCCCTTCTTCACTTGCTAAGCAATTTCATGAAGACCAAGCTGCCTATCAGCCACATATGTGTAGTGGCCCTAAGTCCAGTCTATATAAGCTTTTTGGTTGGTGCTACAGAGTCAATAAGTCTCCTGGGGCCTAGGTTGGTTGATTGTTTCTGTTGGTCTTCATGTGGAATTCTTATTGCCTCTAGATCCCCTATTCTTCTTCCCACTCTTCTACAAGACTCCCAGAGTTCCACCTAATGTTTGCCTGTATACAAGGATATTTTTTAATGATATAAATCTGAGATTGCCACTTTTCCCAATTAATGCTATCTGAGCTTGGCATACTTCTTATTAGAGAAAAGATAAATAGGTGTCAAGTATATTTGCAAGAATTTTGTTTATTTGGTGAATATTTTATGGCTGAATTGAATCCTTTTAGAAGAGTTGCCATTGAGTTAATAGCGGTGCCTACAGTAAAGATCTAGCATCTAGGATCAATATCTATATGCTACATATTACCTACTACATACTACCATAATAGTAAAGTTTTGAAAAACTTCAGATTTATTTCATAATTTTCAATGCCAACAAATCACCTATGTTTCTATGATAGTTTCTTCACTTTAACAACTATCCTTCTACTATGTGCTTTTGAACGATATGACTTCATAAATAGTTACATCATGACCAAAAGAACTCTTGTGCTTTGAAAATGTTGCCACTAGCATTGCTTTTCATGAAAAATTCTTACTGTATAGGTCATTCAAAGCCTTGACCAATACTTGGTGTGATTTGGCAAAGACTGCTATGTCCAGTTAGGAGCATCACCTTAGTAATCTCATTGGGGTCAAGATGTCACACACTTTGAGGAGCTGCTGAGCTTTACTGTTGACTCTGTGAACTTGCTAGGTAACCTGAGCTGGCCTCCTGATCCCCTGTAGAGCAGGGGATTACAGCACTGCATCAGCTGCCTGGCTTGGTGCCTGTGTTTACTGACAGCTTTCTTAGTTAAGCACATATCAGTGTGATTGATTGACTGAATCCTGGAAAACTATTATGTTATAATATCCATCTTGTCTGCCCTTTTCACAATTAAGGTGTACTTCAAAGTTCTTGATGTACAGTTCCTTGCTGAGAAATGTGATTTGTCCCCAGCCATGGACTTCCATATCTCCAGAAAGTGCTATTCACATTTATGCTAGGACATATTTTGTATTTTATCTCAATTTGCCTAGTATAAATTCACTTATTGACTTCTTATAGGGACAGCATTCTTTTCTTCTCCTTAAATTTCATACATCAAAGTTTTCATCACATGGTTAAAGGGTTCTCACATTTCTTTGATTTGTGTTAGTACAGATGGATGGTCATGTTTGTGAATTTGAAGATTAAAGAAGATAAATGTGTGAATGTAGAAGAAAACCACAGGAACTTGCACTGAAGCCTGGCTCAGAGTCAATCTTCTTATTCCATCTAGCTTGAACAGACTAGATGAGCTCAATCTGTCTCTCCTTTTCTCTGTTTCTCTGTCTCTCTGTCTCTGTGTGTGTGTATATACATATATAAAATTAATAATGAATGATTTTTATTTGTTCATTGATGCACATGTTAAGGTTTTATATCAAGAACACTTATACTGTTTCATATTACAGAACGAGTGTTTAAGTGGATTATTGCCTAATCTTATTAGTACTACAAGAATATACTTATTTTGTTTTATTTATAATTCACTATGGAAGCCTACAATAAGAAAAAGTAGAAATATACATAACAGATAAAAATGCTGTTGCATGGTACACTTTCCTATTATAAATCACATTTCATAAGAATTAGATTTTCATATGATATTTCTGAGAGAAATAGTCAATTATTTGTATACTTAATAACCACCCCTTGCCTAAGATTTAGAAAAACAAAAAGGATGGGGAGCTTTATTGAATATAAACTTATCTAAAAAGCAGGACAGCTTTCAGTATCAACTCTCACAGGTTTAGAGTTTACTTTATTGAGTGGATCAAGTTACTATGCTGACTGGGACTTTGAACTAAAGAGGAGACATAAGACTCTAACCTAGTGTTTTCAAATATTACTTGGTTGAATTGACTAGGCTATGTGAAAAAAAGAAAAATGTTACATTTCAATCCTCAAAACAATAAAGCTACAAAATCATTCATTCTGAAGTATATGATAAATTTCATAATCCATCAAATAATGATAAAATGTTTCACTAAATTTTCTTCTTTGTCCTGTACAATCAGTGCAGAATATAATTTTTATAAGTAAACACCATATAGTTATATTTAGAATGACATAAAAATTTTTAATCTCTTATTTTTTTAAAAAAGCAAGATTTAACCTCAATTCTTTTCATACTCATTGTTTTCTGTTCCCCAAACTCCTCCCAGAATCTCCTCCTCTTCTTTTCCACCAAACTTCATTTTTTTTCTCTCTCTGTCTCTCTGTCTCTGTCTCTCTCTCTCTCTCTCTCAACACAATATGAAACCAAAAACCAATAAAACAAACAAACACATTAGAACATGAATTATGTGAAGTATGTTTTGTGTTGGCCAACTACTCCGGGGATTGAGGACTTCCCTGGAGTGAGCTGGTATACCCAGTGACATTTCTGCATTCCATTGGGGAAAATTGATTTTCCCTTTCCCATCAAGTCTTAGTTGGACATGAGGTTTCGTGTGTCCATTTTTTCTTCAGTGCTGATATTATGTCTGTATTAGAGACGGTGCAGGCCCTGTGCCTGCTTGCCACAGTCTGTTACATTGTATGTGTATCAGTCCAGTGTCTGGCACCTCTGTTTCCCTGGGGTCATCCATTACTCAGGAGCTTACTGTCTTTCTTCCTCTTCTTTCACGTAGATCCCTGAGTCTTTAGGGGAAGTGGTTTGATAATGACATCTCATTTAATACTGACTGTCACAAAGTCTCTCAATCTCTGCACTTTGTCCAATTGGAACTCTCTTAATTACCATCTACTGCAAGAAGATTCTTTGGTGGGGACTGAGGGATGAGCTGCTCTTTAAGTGTAGATATCATTTGTGGTGATTTCAATGTTTATGGCCCCCATAGACTCATGTGTTTGAATGCGTGGCCCATAAACGGCACTATTAGAAGGTGTAGCCTTGTTGGAGTAGCTGTGGCCTTGTTGGAGCAATAATGTCACTGTGGGGGCAGGCGTTGAGCTCTGCTGTATTCAAGTTACACCCAGTGTGGAACATAGGCCTTTTCTGCTACCTGTGGATCAAGTTGTAGAACTCTCAGCTCCTTCTCCAGTACCATGTTGCCTGGATCTGCCACACTTCACACCATGAAGCTAATGGACTAAACCTCTGACATTGTAAGCCAGCTCAAATTCAATATTTTCCTTTATCAAAACAAAACAAAACCCCCAAAAACCTCTCAGCTCCTTCTCCAGCACCATGTCTGCCTAGATGCTGCAATGCTTCCCACCATGGTGATAATGGACTAAGCCTCTTGCCCAAAAAAAATCTGCCTGAGACTAAAGTGGAGAGATTTAGATTAATTCGATTAGTAGAGGAACTCTCAAAGTAGCCTAGTACAGACTCTGTTTTGTGGTTACTAGTGTTCACTCTCATGAAGAGATGAAAGGAACAAATTGAGCAAAGGACAATACAAAATATACAGATTGAGGAGAAAAGGGGCACCAAAAAGTGTAAAGGAAGTAAGTCCTATCTTCAAGGAGATAAACAGGTTAAGAAATGAAATAAAGAAAGTGGTGACCTCAGGGGAAGATCCTAGCTAGTTAAGCTTCCATTTTGTGAAAAGGAATTAAAGGAAAGTTTAGGTCCAGGCTTGGTGATGTATGCCTTTAATCACAGTACTCAGGAGATAGAGGCATACATATCTCTGAGTTCAAGTCATTCTTGTCTACAGGGCAAGTTCCAGGACAGTCACACTTAGGCAGTGAAGGAAACCATTAAAAACAGAAATTTGGTGAAGATGTAATTGATGAGCAAACCAGTTCCAGGCCCAGCAAGTAGCAGAGTTGCCAGCTTCAATCATGTGGTTCTGGATTTAGGGGCAAGGATAGAAGAAAGGGGTTATGAATCTTCCTACATGACTGAGGAAAGCCAATAAGACAGGTGTGTGGCAGTGATGTCACTGCCACTGCATGGAGGCCCTAAGAGGCCATTGTGTGAAAGGGCTTATGGAAAATCCTTCCTGCATGAAAGAAAGAAACTGAGATCAGATGTCTGGTAGGGATGTTTCTGCCTGGAGACCCAGAGGCAATTGTGTGAAGTTGTGAAGGTGAATCCTGATTACCTTGGAGACCCCAAATGTTGGAAATGCCCGAGTCCTGGGGTACCTGCTGAGGAAAGCTGCTAACAGGGAGTGGAACCAGCCCAATAGAAAGAAGTGTGTTGCAGTCAACAGCTAAAAGGAGCTGGAGATCTGAAGAGCATTTTTTTACATCAGACATGGAGATGCAGAGTTTAGAGTTTACCCAGCAAGTTTTCAGTCTTGATTTGGTCCAGTATTTCCTCACTGTCCTCCCTTCCCTACTTTTAG
This sequence comes from Lophiomys imhausi, assembly GCA_907164525.1. Taxonomy (NCBI): domain Eukaryota; kingdom Metazoa; phylum Chordata; class Mammalia; order Rodentia; family Muridae; genus Lophiomys; species Lophiomys imhausi. Next base: position 1,120,244 of record CAJQZJ010033999.1, read on the forward strand.
AAACAGTAATGTATACCTTAAGCCATTATGTGTTGGAAGTATGTGATCTGTTCTTTGTTTTAGTTCATGAATAGGGAATTATAGTTAAGAGATTGTATGAAACTCAGAAGAGACTTCGAATTTGGACTCTTAAACTTTGAATTAGTGGCAAGCCTATCTCCTGGCAAGAAAAACCCCTTGCTTCAATTGTAGACAGAGTGCTGTCCAAAAAGGACAAAACTTGGAAGCAGGTAAGTCGACAGCCTAGCTCTGCCAAGACAGGGTAGGCAAGCCCTTCATAATTCCTGCTCTACAATCAATGTCTGTCAGAGAAATGGGGCCAAACAGCTGAAGATTGATGCTGTAATGTATCGAGAGAAAATGGGAACTGTCCAGGCAGCCACTGTTATGTCATTTCATAGTTTTGGAAGCTGCGGTCCCTGCACTTCCTATATAATCAGATATATTTATCCCTCTCAGGTCTCTGAGGTGGTTGAAGAATAGATAGCTAGAGTCTTACAGTTAATTTTGAGTTGTTTAGGAATCAAGAGGGTGTTCTGGATCTAAGAAGATGCTTTTAAAATTGTGATGCAAGTTAGTATGAAAGCTGAGTTATATATAGAATTTTAAACTCATGGAGATGGTTAGATAGTAGAATGTTAAACTCAGGTGCCAAATACATATGGAGTGGACATTGGGAATGTATGATAAGACATATAACTCTCATAATTGTGGCCTATTTCTGTTGTTTTGTATTGTATTTATTGTTATAAGAGAAAGAACCATTTGTTGGACTGAAAGGGGGAGCTGTTGGGGGGAAAAAGATCTACCTTAAACTAAAAAAAAAAAAAAAAGGTAGAGGATGGGGAGGTTGAGGAGAAAGAGGGTTGAAGGGTGGGACAGGAGGGGGGAGTAGGGAAGGTATTGTGATTGAGATGTAACTTGAAGAAATAAAAAATAAATTATAAAAAAAATAAACTTTGGACTTGGACTTTTAAGACTGTGATAGCGTATAGTACTTTTTTGATATTTATTTATTACTTCAGGTTATATCAACAACACAGTGTCCTCTTTCACCCCTCCCAGTCCTTCCCTCCCACCCTCTACCCTCTATCCTTTCCATCCCACTCCTCTGGATTGGTGTGTGCCTACATAACAGTCCCCCATCTCAATTCAGCAGTCATATGAGGGCCAAGAACCTCCTCATACACTGGGGGCCTACAAGACAGCACTAATAGGGCAAAGTGTCTCATTGACAGGAAACAAAGTCTATGTACATGTTCCCTTTGGTGCATTGGTTGTAGTATAGTTATCTGGTACTATATGGCTAAAATCTGAATGAAAGTGAATAGATGCCATGTGCATCCTTCTGAGTCTGGGTTAGCTCACTCAGGATGAGCTTCTCTAGTTCCACCCATTTGGCTGCAAATTACATGATTTCATTGTTTCTGATAGCTGAATAGTATTCCATTGTGTAGATGTACCACAATTTTTTAATCCATTCCTCAGTTGAGGGACATCTGGCTTGGTTCCAGTTTCTAGCTAAAACAAATAAGGCTGCTATGAACATAGATAAGGAAACTTCCTTGTGATTCGGTGAGGAGTCATTTGGATGTATACCCAGAAGTGGTCAGGCTGGGTCCCAAGGCAGAGCTGTTCCAAGTTTTCTAAGATATCACCAGACTGATCTCCATAGTGGTTGCACAAGGCTGCACTGCCACCAGCAATGGAGGAGTGTTCCCTTTCTCTACAACCTCGCCAGCATGTGCTATAATTTGAGTTTTTGATCTTAGCCATTCTGGCAGGTGTGAGATGGAATCTCAGAGTCTTTTTGAGTTGCATTTCTCTGATGATTAAGGATGCTGAGCATTTCTTCAAGTGTCTCTCAGCCATTAGAGATTCTTCCTTTGGGAATTCTGTTTAACTCTGTCCCCCAATTTTTATTGGATTATTTGATTTCTTGGCATTTACTTTCTTGAGTTCTTTGTAAATTTTGGATATTAGCCCTCTGTCAGATGTGGGGTTGGTGAGGATTTTTTCCCAATCTGTAGTTTGCAGTTTTGTTTGAATGACAGTGTCTTTTGCCTTACAGAAGCTTTTCAGGTTCATGAGGTCCCATTTATTGATTGTTGGTCTTAGATCCTGAGATGTTGGTGTTCTTCTGTTCAGGAAGTTGTCAATTGTACCAATGAGTTTGAGGGTTTTCCCCACTTTCTCTTCTAATAGATTTAGTGTGTCCAGCCTTAAGGTCTTTGATCCACTTGGACTTAAGTTTGGTGCAAGGTGATAATTATGGGTCTAATTTCATTCTTTTACATGTCAACATCCAGTTGGGTCAGCACCATTTGTTGAAGATGCTTTCCTTTTCCATTGTATGGTTTTTATTTCTTTGTCAAAAATAAAGGGATCATAGTTGTGTAGGTTCATTTCTGTGTCTTCCATTGATCCACTGGTCTGTTTCTATACCAGACCATGCTGTTTTTATTACTATTGCTCTGTAGTACAGCTTGAAATCTGGGGAAGTGATACCTCCAGATACTTTTTATTGTACCGGATTGATTTAGCTATTCAGGATTTTTTGTTATTCCATATGAATATAAAATACCTGGGGGTAATTCTAACCAAGCTAGTGAAAGACCTGTATGACATGAACTTCAAGTCCTTGAAGAAAGAAATTGAACAGGGCATCAGAAGATGGAAAGATCTTCTATGCTCATGAATAGGTAGGATCAACATAATAAAAATGGGCATCCTGCTAAAAGCAATATACAAATTCAATGCAATTACTATCAAAATACCACCACAGTTCTTTATAGACCTGGAGTATGGGTACTTTTGAAGTTGGAATAAATGTATTTTTCATTTTGCTATGGGTATTAGCCTATGAGGGCCAGAGAATGAAATGTATATATGGCCTCCATAGAGTTAGGTATTTAAATGCTTGGTAAATAGGGAGTGGCACTATTAGTAGGTGTGGCATTGTTGGAGTAGGTATGGCCTTGTTGGAGGAAGTATGTCATTGTGGGAGTGGCCTTTGAAGTCTCCTATACTCAAGCTATGCCCAGTGTGACACACAGTCCCCTTCTGCTGCCTTTGGATCAAGATATAGTACTCTCAGCTGCTTTTCATTATGATAATAATGGACTAACCCTCTGAAACTGTAAGCCAACCCCAATTAAATCTTTACTTTAATAAGAATTCCCCTGCCGGGCGTGGTGGCGCATGCCTTTAATCCCAGCACTCGGGAGGCAGAGGCAGGCGGATCTCTGTGAGTTCGAGGCCAGCCTGGTCTACAAAGTGAGTCCAGGACAGCCAGGGTTATACAGAGAAACCCTGTCTTGAAAAACCAAAAAAAAAAAAAAAAAAAAAAAAAAGAATTCCCTTGGTGATGATGTCTCTTCACAACAATAAAACCCTAATTAAGGTATTATTAATAGTCATTGTATTGCTATATTTCTTTAGCAAAAGAATACTAGTATTTTCTTCTAGAATCTGATATATCTAATCATGGTCACCTGAGCCATGTCTGGCATGAGTTTCATTTCTTAGAGTGTTCTTTAAATCCATTTTCAAAAAAATAGTTGATTATCCCCACATTTGTGTTACTATTGTATGTTTTAAGCCCCTGCCACACTGTGATCCTTCTTTTATAATGTATGATTATGTCTGGGCCCTTGTAATTTAATTCATGTTTATATAACATGACAAACTATATGCCATATTTTCGCATATTACCCTAAACTTAGTTTCTTCCCAAGGAGAGGAATCTTATTCAATTTCAACCCCTCAAATGACTATTGAAAACTGTTGTATTATAGCACTGACAACATTGTATATTTTCAAGTATAAGACTGTGTAAGAAAAGATTCTACACTAAACTTGATTTTTATCTAAAACCTGAGAAATTAATTATTCTTTGAAAATTAAGAACATTTACTGGATCCAACAAGTCTTCTTTATGTTAGAAACACCACTTTGGGATTGGGAAAGTATGACCCTAGTAAAGTAATGTGTTTACCAAAGGTATCAGACAAACAGTACAGTGTGAATATAGGAGACATGGATGGTGGAAACTGAACTGAAAGGAATGAGCTCAACACCCAGGACAGGACAAGGATGAAGAAGGAAATTTGGTATTTCCACTTCAAATGTGGCCCATCTGCTAATATTAAGTGTCCACAATGGTTATTTACCATCTTTCTATTTTTAAGGAGGCATTTTCTCCCTTGAAATCCACAAGATTAACCACAGGTAGTAGTGAGACAGCTGATGTGAGGCAGAATATCAAGGATTGATCCCTGAGAGTATCCATTATGATTAGGGTGGGGTTAGGCAAGCTCTCAGGTAGCTATTCTGTGAGTTTATCCAGAAAATGGCTTAATAGGGCTTCTTCAAATGAAACTATATTTTAAAGAAAATAACTGGTTCAAGTGTCATTTCAAATTTATAAACCATATCTCCAGTATCATTTCACACATGAAAAATCAGTAATAGAATCATTTGGGGGATTATGCTTTCATACTGATTTTAACTTGGAATTTTTCTCTTGAACAGTTTTGGCAAAATTGTATAAAATTATTTTTCTAGAATAGTTGCAATAGAACTCAGAAGGACTATATAATCTTTATTCCTTCCACACAATGCTTTTAATATTACGCTTGCTTCTCTGAAGCTATTTAGGGAACTCATTAACTTAAGTCTTGGTTGCTTAATTAAACAACTGTGAAATAATGCACACTGTTCTTCTGTACTTTGCAAACAAGCCCACTTTGTTAAATACCTGAGAATTCATAGTTGTTACTTTAAAATTCCAGTTCCAGAAGAAGACAAGCTTAAGACAAGAATGAAAAGTAATGGGAGACATTCCCTGACAGAGGTTTACGGTATAGTATAATAACAGCAAATTGACTTAATGAAAGATTGAAGAATAAGTTCTGAAGGCAACCTCAAGGTGTAAAGGCAATGAATCATGCGTAAGGATAATTTAAAGACAATAAAATCAAAGTTACATGCTTAAAACATTATGCTAAATATAAAGACTAAGTATAAATAACAAAAAGAAAAACCTTTGCTTGTATTACATGAGGGCACATTTGTGTACACACTTACATGTGCATGTGAAGGTCCAAGGTAGATATTGGGGGTCTTCTTGATTATTCTCCATGAGATTTATTAAACAAGGCTCTCTCACTGAACCCAGAGCTTGTCAATTCTAGCTCTTCTAGCTACCCAGCTTGCCTGGGGACTTGTATGTTACTGTTTCCTAAGTGGTGATATTGAAGGTCACTGTCATGATGTGTGGCTTTTTTTTAAATGGGTTGTTGGGATGTGAATCTGGACATCATATTTTTCTTGAAAGCATTTTAACCCTTGAGTGAACTCTTCAGCTCTATTCCTACTTTTTTTTTAACTGTAAAAGTTCGGAGTTTATTAATAGCAGCTATACAAATTGTTCATTTGCTTTAATGGTTTTTGTTTTTGTGTTGGGTTTTTTTTTTATGCTGACAGTTCAGTCTGAAACCCCAATGACATGCTATACCATCAAATTGAAAGCATAGCTTGTTAATATTTAAATAGATCATCTGTGCTGACTTACATTCCCCTACAATTTGTGATGCTTCCTACTAACAGTTATGATAGTATCAAGATAACTTTCATTCAATAAAAATTCAAAAATGTGAGTCCTGGAAGCTCCATTTGTAATGTCATGAAGGATAAACACCTTATTCTCTAACTGCAACTTTGGAATCACAGGGAGCTAGGTTTCAGACCTTGGCCCAGTACTTCCTGATCACATGACAGTGAGAAAATCAATTTTAGTTTTTAATAATACACATTACTTTGTGGTACATTTTTAAAACCAGAAGTTTTTTAGAAACTTGTGGAATTTAATAATATTAACCAGAATTTTTACCATAGAATTTTAGTACAGAGAAATTTAGAAATTTGAACAACTTCTGTCCTGTGTTGTTTTCCTGCCACTCCCTCTTCTTTACCCCTCTTTCTCCTTTCTTCTCCATTTATCTCTCTCTGGGTGAATTTGTTCTATTTTTCAAAACAGTTGAAAGTCAAGAAATGAAAAAAGGAAGTGAGATCTGAAAGTAGAGGATGGCTGTGAATAGGGTAGAAACTCAAAAGCGATCTACACTAAAGTTATGCAACTACAGGTTCTGATTGACAGAACAAACACAATTCCTCTCCCCCTGCCCCCCCCCAAAAAAAAGAGGATCTGAGGATCTGTAACGTTGAATGTGAAGTGCTCTGAGCAGGGAGATGCTACATGATCAGTGAATACTCTTTTCAACCTCATTCTGACCAGGAGCAATAAGCCTAGGATGGTAGCATGTGCCACCATTACCCTTCATTCCCAGCCCTCCCTCTCAGATTTGAGAAGACTAAGTAATCATTTATAAGATGTAAAATAGAGTAGACATCCCCCTTCCCCTTTGCCCAGATTGACAAAATTTTCTCTATGTATGTCAAATGCTGCACAGATATCAAATGCAGCATGTGGCCACTACAATAACAATTATATTTGGAAAGTATAAAAATTAATGATTAGGAAAACAGGAAAATATTATTTAGTACAAGTGAACAAACTTACTTCCCTCATAATGGTGCATATATTAAACACTTGAAATCATGATATAGTTCTTTTAAAAGGTGATTTTATAAAACATGAAAACTATGGGACCAAGATTTTCATCAGCTATATTAAGAGGTAAAATTCACCTCTAAATTTAATGAGCAGCAGCATATTTAATATCAATGGGCAGCGAAGTGAATGATGTGGTAAAAGCAGCACAGCTCTGTCTGGGGAGTCAAGGTGTAGTGACACTCATTGGTAGTGACAGGAAGTCAAGGTGTAGTGACACTCATTGGTAGTGACAAACACTACTGAGATGAGAGCCAACTCCTTTCTCCTAAAACTTAAAGAATATGACTGATTTGCTTTTATAAACCTCCCTTCAATGTTTCACAGAGCATAGTTATGTCATGTTTGCATATGGTTAGCCCCATATCAAATTTTAAAACTAAGCTGACATTGCCATAGCTTCACTTTATGAAGGTTCCTCCCTAACTCCATAACCTTTCAATTCTGAATAAATTAGAAGAAGCATACATGGGAAAACATTACTGAGGCACAAGAATATAAAATGCTTCCTCTACATACTATAACAGCACTAGCCATAGCAGCAAAACTCTTACAAAACACACACACTCACATATATCAAGCACAGAGTGAAGGAGAATATTAAATAACAGAATAAAAGAAAAGACCACATTTAATCATGGCTTCCCAGAACCTGGAAGCTTCCAGCTTCACTGGTTACCATTGTTCTGTGTTAAAAGCATTTGAACTTGTTAAATAGGAATACTGACATTATGTCTACCCTCCACACATAATAATGTACTGTCAAATATTCTTGAATGAGGATCTTCAATTAAAAGTGAAGATTATTCCCAAGAAAATCAGCATCACCAAATAAATCTATCTATATCTGTGGAAACCTAGTCAGAAAAACAAAGCCTTTGGTATTTTTTAATGTCCTTGTTTTTTAATATTTATTTATTACTTCAAGTTACATCTTTATCACAGTGCCCTCTTTCCACCCCTCCTAGGCCCACCCTCCCATCTTCTACCCCCTATCCCTTCCATCCTAGTCCTCTGGAGTGGAGTGTCCCTACATTACGGTCCCCCACCCCAGTTCAGCAGTCATAGGAGGGTCAAGAGCCTCCTCATACACTGGGGGCCTTCAAGGCAGCACCAATAGGGCAAAGTGACTCATTGACAGGAAATAAAGTTTATGTTCATATTCCCCTTGGTGCATTGGTACAGTTATCCTGTACTATATGGCTAAAATCTAGTTGTAAGTGAATAGATGCCATGTGAATCTTTCTGGGTCTGGGTTAGCTCACTCAGGATGAACTTTTCTAGTTTCATCCATTTGGCTGCAAATTGCATGATTTGTTTCTTTCTGACAGCTGAGTAGTATTCCATTGTGTAAATGTACCACAGTTTTTTGTTTTGCTTTGTTTTGTTTTGTTTTTTTATCCACTTATTGTTTGAGGGACATCTGGGTTATTTCCAGTTTCTAGCTATTACAAATAAGACTGCTATGAACATAGTTGAGATGACTCTGAGATTCCATCTCATACCTGTCAGAATGGCTAAGATCAAAAGCTCAAATGACAGCACATGCTGGCTAGGTTGTGGAGAAAGGGGAGCGAACACTCCTCCTTTGTTGGTGGGAGTGCAAGCTTGTACAACCACTATGCAAATCAGTAGGGTGATATCTTAGAAAACTTGAAATAGCTCAACCTCAAGACCCAGCCCTACCACTTCTGGGTATACACCCAAATGATTCCTCACCAAATCACAAGCCCTTGGTATTATTAAGGCAAGTAATTCTCCTTAGTTGTTAACCATAGCCTTCCTCTTACATAGTCCTGGGGCTTGGGCTATTCAGTCTATGAGATTTCAGTCATCAGAAACAACGAAATCATGCAATTAGCAGCCAAATGGATGGAGCTAGAGAAGCTCATCCTGAGTAAGCTAACCCAGACTCAGAAGGATGCACATGGCATCTATTTACTTACAATCGGATTGTAGCCATAGTGCAGGATAAATATACTATGACCAATGCACCAAACGGAAAAGAAACAAAGACTTTGTTTCCTATCAATGAGACACTTTGCCCTAGTGGTGCTGCCTTGTAGGCCTCCAGTGTATGAGGAGGCTCTTGGCCCTCATATGACTGCTGAACTGGGGTGGAGGACTGTTATGTAGGGACACTGCACTCCAAAGGAGTGGGATGGAAGGGATAGGGGGTAGAAGGTAGGAGGGTAGGATTGGGAGGGGTAGAAAGAGGGCATGTGATGGATATATAACCTGAAGTAATAAATAAATATTTTATAAAAGAAACCAAATTAAAATCTTTTCTGGCTTGTTATGTACATCGGAGAGTACATCTAGACTCAACAAATGAAATATAAGATGCCAGCCAGGTTACATTAATTGCTAATTTATGTATTATAACTAGTTACAAGTACCTAACATTTTATAATCACATTTCCCAATAATTTGGCTGTTAACAATTCTACGCTTTTTGTTTTAATTACTCCAACCAGTGAGTTACAGTCTTATCCTGCCCACATTTGTACTCTCTACACATTCACCTTACTAGGCTATTTCCTCCATTGAACACTCATTAGTGAAAAGACATGCTCATTAAAGTTCTTGAGGACTAGACAGATCACCTAGTTCTGTATGTTAGCAAGCCAGAAGATGAAAGATGACCTTTCAGTTTTGGTTAGAAAGCTATTGGTTAGGTCAAGTCGTCTCTGTGGTGCACCTTGCTTTTCCAGCATTTCTCTGTTATGTTACATCCATCAACTTTTGTCTTTTAAAAATTTTGACAGTGACACATATACACAATCTTATTTTCTATGCAAAAATACATGCGATGATTCTTTATGGTCTCACCCTGGTGTTTATTTGAGGGCAGGCATGTAAAAAAAAAAATCTAACAGGAAAAACCAGTTCTGAGAGATGACGATAACAAGACCCAAGTTTGAGTTGGAATACCTTCCTCTTCATAAATAACACTGTCCATTTTAACACCAGCATTTTGTAAATTTTCATCATTTCATTCCTTAACATATAAAATATATTTTAAAATAAAACTATGATTCTTTCAATTTATTGAAAATATGTTGAATCTAGAATTCAACATATTTTCCCTTTGAATGAAAGTATCAGTTCATACTTCACTATCATACTTTGAATGCATCAGATTCTCTTAGAGGTATTTGCTAAACAAACGCAGGTTTGTGAATATGATGGACTGAGGCCAGCATGGTCAACTGAGATTAATAGCATGTGAACCGATTGGAATTTATATCCTACTGTATCCCAAGATACTGTCACTCTAGAATACAAAAATAAGTATTTTTAATTCAAATGTATTCCTTTTCATCTCAACTCAGTCAGCTACATGAAATACGGTAAGGGATGGTCAGGTTCTTTCTTGTGTAGGTATGGTTTTCAGCAGGACTATTCAGTTACGCCATTAAATATTAAAAGAAATGGCCACATAAAAATATTTGTCTGGGAAAAGATGAATATGTGATCTTTGGGGTAGCCTAGATGGAAAATAAGCATTCCAATAACATGCTGAAAAGCAGTGTAGTTATGATGTCATGGTTAATTGTTCTTCAAATAAAAAACTTGGTATGTATTATATACCTCATTTTTCAGAAATAACATTAAATAAATGAATGTCAAGTACTATCTGAAGAAAATTATTTTGCTTAAAGTTATATGTGTCTCAAAAGATAATGTAGGAGAGTTACCATGTATGTATCTTTGCATTATAATTAAAATCTTCATCACAGGAATCCTGTTTAATGATACAATTATACAATAATGGACATAGCAGCAGAGACTTATTAATTTTAACCTTTTATTGATTTTTTTGTGAATTTCACATCATGCACTCCAATTCCATTCATCTCTATTCCTTCATACCCACACTTCACCCTTGAAACTCCTTCCCCAAAGGAAAACAAACACTCATTGTGGAAGCTGCAGTGTATCACCACGTATCCAACAGTATACCCTTTTGTCCACACTTCTTTTCTTGCAAATGTTCATTGTAATGAGTCATTGATCTGGTTTAAGGACTCTGGCTTCTGCTACACTGTCAATGCTGAATCCTCGCAGGGACTCCTCTAGGATATCATGTTGGGGTTAATCTCAGGGGGTGCACTGCACACCCTTTCCTCCCATCATCTAATACAGGCACCACCTGTATTAGATTTTTCAGAGGTAAATTTTCCTTAGAGAAGCATCTGTGTGTTATTCTGATGATGTGATCACTTTCTCTGATTTACTGTTTTGTCAATGTGAATCTTGAGTTTAGACTTCTGGAATTTTTTTTTTTTTTTTTTTTTTTTTAGTGTAGAGAGTATCTCAATATTTTATGTATATACTTAAAAACTGAAAACAGTGCAGTTGTTATGAACTCACAGGTATTCAAGTTTATATTATAATATTTTCCATTAATATGTCCATTTTGCTTCTACAGAAACTTTAAAGAAAAGATACAATGTTTGTAAGCACACACACATACACACACAGAGAAGAGAGAGATGTACAAAATATTCATTCACTGTCTGAAACGTCCGAAAATATTAATGTGTTATGTGTGTGGATTCTGAGCAATAAAACAACTTTATGATCACAAGGACAGTCTGCTGCCTACTGCTCTCCTGTCTCTCTTCTTCTACTTTTGAGTCATGACCTTCAATGGCACTACATATTGATTTTTAAGAACTGAGACTGTTAGTACATTTTCCCTCTTCTAATCCAGCCACTGAATGGATTTGTTCATCTGTTTAACGTGTCTGAGGAGCAGCAGGAATCTATTTTATGAAGGAGAAATGTTTACTCTATAAAATGTTGAAGTGTCACCCCAGGACCACCTTTACCAGCTGCTGCTGAGTGAAAAACACCACTATTTTGGTGTAAGTCATGGCTCAATTCTCTTCTTGAACACTGAAATTGCTTTCCTTTCTTGTTTCCCAGAACTTACTGAGTGTTGACCATCAAAACATAGTAAAGAAGTATTTTCCTGTATTTTCCAATAAAAGGCTTTGTTAATGCCAAAGTGCTAGGCATTCTTGACCTTAAACATGCTGTGCATCTCAGTAGAGTTAGCAATGGATTTAGCAGACAGAGTAATCACATAGCATTCTGTTTTTCAGTTCATGTGTCACATTTTTCCTGTGGTAGTAATGATTTTTATACCCAAAGCAGCAAGTGGTAAAGAGCTAAAACAGACTAACAGCATGTGTAGCCTTCTATAGGGAACTCTGGTTTGCAGAGATGCTCTCAGTGGAAAGAAAGATGAATTGGCATTAGAGAACTGTGTCTGAGATAGGCATATGCTTTTAAAAGTTGGAAACTTTCTGAAGTTGGGACTTTTAAGGCTCCTCTACTACTATGTTGACCATTGGTTTCATGGACTTTATTTGTTATTTGGAAGATAGACAGTTCCAGGGAGAAAGCACATGTCTTAAACGTGGTTACATTGAGGTTTTGGATAGATTATTGTGAACTTCTGATTCACTCTAATATGGAGAATTGAATTACTTTCTTATTGTTGGAGTTTTGAGACAGGGTCTCAAACATCCTAGGCTAGTATCTATGCATTAGGAAGTCAAGGGTCACCTTGAACTACTGATCCTGCTGCTACCATCTCCCAAGTTCTGAGACAACAGGTGTATGTCAGCATGCCAGGCTGAAGAAATGGAATTACTCTGTTTTAGCATATGGTATTATACCCAGTGTCAAATCTCTAGTTGCAGTTACTATGGATGTAAAACCAAACAACTGTGGCTCTGTGAATTAACCTGTTGCATTTGATATAAAGTTATACATTCTATACTCCTCATTTTGGCATGGCAATACATTACAGAGTTTTTGCTCATAAATCTATCATAGAGAAGTCCAAGTCATTAAAATTTCTGCACGTGCATCTGCCCCTACACACATGTCTACAGCCATTTCTACAGACTACTGACATGTGAATAGTGTGGTGAGCTTGTGGCTAGCAGTTTGGGGAGCTCCATTATAATATTCACAATGTGCTAGTGTTCCCTTTTTGACATAGCAAAGCAAGTGGTTCTAGGAACACATGTCATTGGTGTGTCTTCACTCTTCTCCATATCAGTCTTCTTTTCTCCCTTAAAACAACTCACCATTACTTCTGCAAAATAAATTTTTTAGATCTAGTTACATGTTGTATGTAATACTTTCACTTTGGTAGCCTTTGTGTTTTGTGATTATTTAGTCTATTAAAATATATAAATCTAGTGATTTGGGCCAAAAACTTGTAATATTTTATGCAAGATTATTATGTTATTAAATTTTCCATGGCTAGAGCACTGGATTAACTCCTTGGTTGCTCCAATCATGAGGGTTGAAGTCTTGTTTAAATGTATGTGTTAGTTTTATTCTGCATTCTACATATGAAAAAAACATACAATATGTGTATTTCTGTGTTGATTTTATTTAACTTCACATAATGATCTCCAATCCCACTGATTTTCTTGCAGCTGTCATCATTTTGCCCATTTCGTATCTAAATAAAATTGCACCTGTGATATGTTTAGTATTTTATCCATTAATTTATTGGTGAACATCTATGCTGGTTTCCTAATTTACTTATTTGTAGTTCAGCAATAAACATTGCTGAGCAAGTGTATCTGTGTCATGCTAACTTCAAATCCTTTGGATATACATGATAACACTGACCTGTATGGTACTAGTGTCCACACTGTCTTCCACAGTGTCAGTGCCTGTTTACATTTCCTTAGCAGGGTAGAAGGAGTCTTTCCTTCCTCATCCCTTCCAGCACTTGTTTGCTTTCTGAAGCTAACTATTCTGGCTGAGATGAAAGAGGATCTTGATGTAGTTATAACTTGCATTAACCTAACGGGTAAGGACCTTGATCACTTTCAATAGTCATAGGTCAAATTTTCTTTCTTCCTTGTCTGTTCAGTTTCTTAACCCCCTTGTTGACTGGATAATACGAGTTGGGTGTTTAAATTTTGGAGCTCTCTATTCATTGTAAATATTAATTTCCTCTTAGATATTTATTTGGCAAAGAATTTTCTCACATTCTGTAGGAAGAGTCTTCATTTTGTTGTTTACTTCCATTTCTGTGAGAATTTTTAATTTTACATAGACCTACTTAACAGTTTTTTGTTTTTATTTCCTCTGCTATTGGGATATTTTTCAAAAGTCATTGCCTCTATTTCTATCATGAAGTGTTAACATGACTTTATTTTAAAGATTTTTTTATACATACTTTCACAACTTTTTTTTTTACAAGTTATTATAGTAGTCAGTTGTCACCAAGGGGCTGATTATAAGTGATACCTGGGAGGAATGAATGAAAAGTAGATCATGATTCCTCCTTCAACGATGCATCTTCAAACCATTCCATTTAAATACATTTTCCCCCCGAGGGCTAAAAGACTAAGGGTAGTAATAAAAATATCAAGTACAGAATAGAAACAAGAAGAAGAGAATGTTACAAGTAAGGATCTTAATTCTAGGTTTCTTTGCTTTGAAGGCCTTTGACGTGGTATGTGTCCTAGAACAGCCTCAAAGTCTGAATGGCAAGATTGGTGCTCAAACCCCTTTC
>CAJQZJ010033999.1:1137500-1207847 GCA_907164525.1 Lophiomys imhausi
GAAAGAAAGAAAGAAAGAAAGAAAGAAAGAAAGAAAGAAAGAAAGAACGACTTACTATATCCATTGGCTATGTGGTATAGCCTGTTTAGTGTTTTTAAACCTTTCTTTTTAAAATGCAAACATTAGCTTATGCGTCACAAGGACAATGTCTTCAATGCCTTTGCCTTCTTCCTCCTCATTTTGTCTCACCAGAAGACACTCAGACAGTAACAAACATGGAGCCTGTTTCCCATGACAACAATAGTTATCTTTTCAAATAAATTGCCTGTGGCTGCTTTACTGGTGTTATTTTAATGTGTAAGTAGGAGTGCACTATAAAATAACCATAAAATGTAATAAATACAATGTCAGTATCATTTTATTACTATTATCAAGCTAGTGCACCATACATAACTATGAACTATACCTTCTACCATAAATGGAGTGTAGAGCATTAATTTACAGCAGTCTCACAGGAACATGTTATGAATGCGTTGTTACCCAACATTACAATGGGCTATGCTGTCAGTAAGCAATAGAAAGTCTTCAGATCCATTATAAATTTATGGGATAAATATTCCACAAGCATTCCTTTGTAGATCAAAATGTTTATGCAGTGCTGGCTGCATATAGAATTTCTAAGTCCCAGTGCTGTTTCAAATTTATTACCCAAGTTATATTTAGCTTATAATTTCTAGAAGTAGATCTAGCCTTCAAATGTTTCTGTCATGAGGACTGAGCAGTCTCTCTCCCTCTCCCTCTCCCTCTCCCTCTCCCTCTCCCTCTCCCTCTCCCTCTCTCTCTCTCTCTGTGTGTGTGTGTGTGTGTGTGTGTGTGTGTGTGTGTGTATGTGTTCCTCTCCCTCTCCCTCTCTCTCTCTCTGTGTGTGTATGTGTATGTGTCACATATCACACAATATTTTAAAGTCTGTATTGAGTGTTCTGGGGCATTTCCTTGTATAAGTGAATTTCCTTTAAAGTTTGGATTTTAATTATCTGTTGGTCAATTTCATCAGATATTATTAATGTGACAGCCTCATTTCCATTTTTGTATCACCATTTAAACTTATCATTTTGAGTGAGAATTAATAAACATTTAACTTCTAAATGTAACTTTCTTTTGTGTCTGTTTTCTTTTTTTTTTAATATTTATTTATTACTTCAGGTTACATCTCCATCACAGTGTCCTCTTTTCCCAGCTCCCAGTCCCACCCTCCCACCCTCTACCCCCATTCCTTCCATCACACTCCTCTGGAGTGGAATGTCCTTACATATCAGTCCCCCACCCAGTTCAGCAATCATATGTGGTCCAAGAGCCTCCTCATACACTGGGGCCTACAAGGCAGCACCACTAAGGCAAAGTGTCTCATTGTCGGGAAACAAAGCCTATGTTCATGTAAGTGTAATTTCTTAATTTTTCTTCTATGCTGTGCATTTCTTTTTTTGCTTCAAGAGAAATTATTGTCAGTAATAGTAATTTTAATACAAAGCTTGTTATTTAGAAGATTTTAATTCTATTATTTATTTACGTACTTCATTAATTAGATCAGTGGATTGCCTTTTCTGATTCTGAGAATGAAGATGAGAATTACTTATTATTTTGAGAGAAATAAATAACAAATTATACACAAATATACTTTTTTTAATTACTTTGGGCTACAGAACTCACTCATGGTCATTTTAGCTACAAGCAGAGAAATTCAACATGACAAAGGAATTGTCGAGTGTAAGTTAGTACAGTCCATTTCTCAGCTGACTTTGGAGTCTTAACATAAAGGTCTCTCTGTGCATTTTAATTGGAAGATATCAAGATGAGATGAAAGTACAGTTGCATATGGAAGTCTTTTACACAATTAAGGAATTTCCACTTGGTGGAAGAAAGATATCAAAATTAAAGGAAATTACATCTATGCCTAAATAATCTAGATTTTCTTCTGCTTTGACTAAGTGTATTAAATAATTACAATCACTTTATCATTCTTTATGTGAAATATTTGAAATTTGGGAACAATTTCAAATTTAAGATTATCTAAACCTTTTCTGACTTTTTTGTATCATTATTCATTTCTTTAAAATAGAATCCATCCAGTTGTTTCTTAGGAGTATAAAAATAATTTATATATTATGCTACCAAGTATTTACATACTTGTTTTCATTTGCTTTAAGTTGCAAAAAAACAAACAAACAACAACAAAAATAAAAACCCACCATGACTACATTCAAGAGAGAAGAGGAAAACGTTTATGCCGTCTTATACTTCCCTGTCCCAGTCCCTCATTGAAGAGGTCAGAACAGGAACCTAAAGCAGGAATGTGGAGGCAGGAATTGAAATAGAGACCACAGAAGAATACTGCTTGTTTAATTTTGTCTTTTGCTCAGCCAAATTTTTTAGAAAACTTAGGGCCATTTTCCCAGCACTGGCACTGCCTATAGTGGGCTGGACAGTCATACAGCAATCAATAATCAAGGAAATTCTCCATAGATACACTATAGGCCAGTCTGATTTGGACTATTCCTTGAGTAACACTGTAACTCTAGCTTGTTTCCAACTAACCAGTGTATTTGTAATGCATTCATTTTGCTTGTAATGGATACATTAAAGCTTAGAGAATATGAAAAATAAGATTATAGATAATAAGAATATTGGAATATCACTGAAATGATTTCATTATTTCAACTAAAATTGGCATCTTTATCTAGTAATATCAATTTTTAAAACTATGAGAATCCCTCAACATGTATAAAGACCTCAGTTTCATCAAAAGAACCCATATGAAAAGCTGAATGTACTTGCAATACAAGTGCTGAAGAGGCAGAAATGGTCGTTTCTTTGTAGTGCTTGACCAGCAAGCCAACCCAACTCATCAAATTTAAGTTCCACTAAGAGCTCTTGCTTCAAAGAAAACAAGACCAAATATTGAAATCCTGCTTACACACACACACATGCACGAGCATACACACACACACACACACACACACACACACACACACACACACACACAAACACACACACACACAGACACACACACAGAGTCAGGCATGCTTCACAGTCATAATGCTCAAAAAGCAATGTTATATTAAGTCTCTGTTATTCCTTGAATAATGGTACTATAATTATCTTGTGGGAGGCTTTTAATTTAGTATGTCCACTACAAAAAAAAGGGGACAGATCCTGGGATATTTTGCTAGTTAAGAATAGTACTGATTTTCTCTCCATACATTACAGCATCGATCTTCAGCCATTTGGCCCCGTTTCTCTGACAGACATTGATTGTAGAGCAGGGCTTATGAAGGACTTACCTACCCTGTCTTGGCAGAGCTAGGCTGTCGACTTACCTGCTTCCAAGTTTTGTACTTTTTGGACAGCATTCTGTCTACAGTTGAAGAAAGGGGCTTTTCCTACCAAGAGATAGGCTTGCGACTAATTCAATCATCTCCCACTGGAGATTCTTCGATGCTCATCTTCTACTTGGAGGAGAATAGGGGGTGCTGTCAGGACTTGATATGTCTTGATATAAAAAAATCTAGAGTTACGAAAACATCTTTGAATGCCATATTCTGCATATTTCTTGAGGTTTTTGAAGAGGCCCTATCTATCTCTTATATTAGGGTAAGCAGATGTTGCTTGTCTCGTAGCAGGTTTATTTCTGATTAGCTTAGAAAGTAACTATAATAGGATGTCATAGTACCTAACAGAATGACCGGCTTGCATAACCATTGGTTTGCATTTCTTAATTATCCTAAACAATTTATGACAATTAGTAGTAAAAGGCCGAAACATCCCATTTCATTTTTTTTCTTTACCTCCTAACCCTTCCATCTCATTTCTCTGGAGTGGGGTGTCCTTATATAACAGTCCCTCATCTCCATTGAGAGGTCGTATGAGGGCCAAGGATATATGGAGAGAAAATGGGAACTGTCCAGGCAGCCACTGGTATGTCATTTCTTAGTTTGGGAAGCTGCAGGCCCTGTACTTCCTATAAAATCAGATATATTTTTCCCTCTCAGGTCTCTGAGGTGGTTGAAGAACAGATAGCTAGAGTCTCATAAATAAATTTTGAGTTGCTTAGGAGTCAAAAGAGTGTTATAGATCTAAGAAGATACTTTTAAAATTGTGTTGCAAGTTAGTATGAATGTTGAGTCAGATATAGAACTTTAAACTCATGGAGATGGTTAGATAGTGGAATGTTAAAGTCAGGTATCAAATACATATGGACTGGACATTGGGAATGTACGTTAAGCCATATAACCCTCATAACTGTGGCCTAATTACCTCTGTTGTACTGTGTTGTATTTATTATTATAAGAGAAAGAGCCATTTGTTGGACTGAAAGGGGAAACTGTAGGGGGAGATAAGATATACCTTAAACTTAAAAGAAAAAAAAGGGAAGAGGATGAGGGGTTGCGGGTGGGAGGGTGGGACTGGAGGGGGAATAGGGAGGGGACTGCGATTGAGATGTAACTTGAAGAAATAAAAAAAAAAGAAAAAAAATTTTAAAAAAATTTTAAAAAGAATAGTACTGAAATGATGTCTTCATTCTCTTAAAACCCTCAATTCTAAGCTGTTTACCTGTGGAACAGATACATGTGCTACTGAGGTGCTCAGACCTTGCCACAGATCATGACTGGCTGTCTGTTTGTTTTCCTTCACAGACAAATTAGTTGTGAGCTTCAAAGTATAATGTCAATCACTGAATGTTCTAGGAAGTATGCTCTTACCTTTGATAATATTTCACGATGGTGAGTAGCATTACCATGCTGATTTTTTTTAAATATAAATAGAACAAAGCAGTCAGGCACTCTCCCTTCCTCAATATGTTCTCCCTAAATTTGACACAAGGTAAATCATTCCTCTTATGCATATTTCCCTGAATGGTTAAACAAAGCTTCTATGTGTTCACCTTTGGGTTTCAAAGTAACATATAGCTTAATTTGATTATTTTTGGTGACAGTTAGAAGCAAGAAAATAGAATACTTAGTGCTATAGGTACATAAATAAAATCATTGAAGAACATGAAAATTGAGTGAGAGACCTACATGCTGAGGGCAGTTACATAATGACCAATGATCCAAAGTCAATCTAGTATATTTTTGTAAATTTGAAGTTTCATGAGAACCACTGTAATTACAGAAATCCTATATCAGAACCTCATATCTGAAACTTTTTTAATATATTGCACAAGTAAACGTCCTGAAACACTTACAGGCTTGGAGCAAATTAGTTGGCCATGGCCAGTGTGCTCATCTATTACTTTCTGAGGAAGATCTAATTTTCTGGCTCAGAAGCACTCTCATAAATAGTGCTATGTTCTCACATATGAACAATCCATATCACATAGGAATACATGTCTCCTAAATAATACTGAGGTGACCCCACAATAAATAAAGCTATAGTATTTCCAAATGTCTACCTATGCAAATTGACAATCCAAGTGCATTAAATGAGAAAAGCAACACAAGAGAAAAATTCTATTTTGAATCCTTCACTGAGATACGTGGTCATATCCAAATGGTTTAACCTCCCAGTCTCTTAATTTATATAACAAGATAGATAATGATTCTTGCTTTACAAGATAGGTTATGGATTAGAGTCTTGTAAGGGGTCATCAAGTGATTATTATTTTGCACGAGTGGATAAAAAGTGTTTCCTTACTAACAATTTTTGGTATGAAGAGTGTTTCAGTAATGGCAGTCAGCTTCATGCTGTGAAAACAGGTTAGCAAGTTCATATATGTTACTAAACTTAACAAACCATGCTTCTCAAAAGAGAAGCCTCTGAAGAGGTACTGTGACCAACTTTTCCCATTTCCAATTTAGGGTATTTACTCAGTTTTATTGTCTTTTATCACAGGCTAGTATGCCCATTAATATGCTGAGGAGAAGTGGCAAGGATAGACATACTGTCTTATTTCTAACTTCAGGGGAAAACTATTAATGGGTCAGTTGAATATGATGCTCACTGTGGGCTTGGAAAATATGGCATATGTTGTAATTATTTTGTTGAAATAAATTCCATTTATGACTATTTTTTGAAAATTTCACTATGCATGGCTGTTGCATTTTGAGAAATGCTTTCTGTACTCAAGGAAATGAGTGCCTAATTTAGTTTCAATTTTGCATTATATTATGTATATTGGTTGACATTATGTTGAAACATTCTTGCATCACAAGAAAAAAATACCTCTCTCTTGTGCACTATGATACTTTAAATTTTCTGTTGAGTTTGTTTTACTAGTATTTTGTTAAAATGTTTTACATCTCTGCTCATTTGGGATATTCATTTCTAATTTGTTCTACTTATAATCTCTTTTACTTTTGTATCAGTGGTTATATTATTCATGAGTTTACCACTTTATAAGTACTTTTTGACCTTCTCTGGCTTCTTTTAAACTTCTAATTATTTTGTTGTTGTTGTTGTTACTGTTGTTTTGAGACAAGGTTTCTGTATGTATACATGGCTGTCCTAGACTCACTTTGTAGACCAGGCCGACCTTGAACTCACAGAGGTCAGCCTGCCTCTGCCCTCTGAGTGCTGGGATCAAAGGTGTTTGCCTTTAATTACATGCTTTGCAATTACAGAGAGCTGTGAACTGCCAGGTAGGTGCCAGGATTTGAGCCCTGGTCCTTTGCAAGAGCAGCCACTGCTCTTAACTGCTGAACCATCTCTCCAGCCCCTATACTTTCTAATTTAATGATAATTTTGCATATATATGCATATATATATATCCCATGGTGTCTTTAATTTGTAAAGAATTTTTTCTCATTTTATTACAATTTCACCCTCTATGTGTCTTCAACATTAGAATCTCGTGACAGCATCAACTAAACTTTTCTAAAATACAGTTATGCTGAATCTATGGCTCAGTGATTAAGAGAACTTGCTCTTCAGTAATGAAACTGGAGTTCACATCCAAGCATGCATATAACAAGCTAAGCCTTTGATAAAATACCTGCAACTTAATCTCTTCTTTTGGGGGGGGTGGGAGGCATGTCTTTTTTTTACGTTATTTTTTATTTCTTCAAGTTACATCTCAATCTCAATCCCCTCCCTACTTCCCCTCCAGTCCCATCCTCCCACCCTCTTCCACCTCAACCCACCCATCCCCTTTCTTTTTTTTTAAGTTTAAGGTATATCTTTTTCCCCCCAACAGCTCCCCCTTTCAGTCCAACAAATGGCTCTTTCTCTTATAATAATAAATGCAATACAAAACAACAGAGGTAATTAGGCCACAATTATGAGAGTTATATGGCTTAGCATACAATCCCAATGTCCAGTCTATATGTATTTAGCACCTGACTTTAATATTTTACTATCGAACCATCTCCATGAGTTTAAAGTTCTATATCCAACTCAACTTTCATCCTAACTTTCATCACAATTTTAAAAATATCTTCTTAGATCCAGAATGCCCTCTTCATTCCTAAACAACTTAAAATTTAACTATGAGACTCTAGCTATCTATTCTTCAACCACCTCAGAGACCTGAGAGGGTTAAATATATCTGATTATATAGGAAGTACAGGGCCTGCATCTTCCAAAACTAAGAAATGATATACCAGTGGCTGCCTGGACAGTTCCCATTTTCTCTCCATACATTACAGCACCAATCTTCAGTCATTTGGCCCCATTTCTCTGACAGACATTGATTGTAGAGCAGGAATTATGAAGGACTTGCATACCCTGTCTTGGCAGAGCTAGGCTGTCGACTTACCTGCTTCCAAGTTTTGTCCTTTTTGGACAGAATTCTGTCTACAGTTGAAGCAAGGGGTTTTTCCTGCCAAGACATAGGCTTGCGACTAATTCAATCATCTCCCACTGGAGATTCTTTGATGCTCATCTTCTACTTGCAGTAGAATAGGGGGTGCTGTCAGGAGTTGACATGTCTCGATATAAAAAAAAATCTAGAGTTACTAAAACATCTTTGAATGCCATATTCTGCAGATCTCTTGAGGTTTTTGAAAAGGCCCTATCTATCTCTTATATTAGGATAAGCAAATGTTGCTTGTCTCTTAGCAACTTGATTTCTAATTAGCTTAGAAAATAACTATAATAGACTGTCATAGTACCTAAAAAAATGACAGGCTTGCATGACTATTAGTTTGCATTTCTTAATTATCCTAAACAGTTTATGACAATTAGTAGCAAAAGACTGAAACTTCACATTTCATTTTTTTCTTTTTTTTTTTTTTTTTACCCCATAACCCTTCCATACCACTCCTCTGGAGTGGAGTGTCCCTACATAACAGTCCCTCACCCCAGTTCAGAGGTCATATGAGGGCCAAGAGCCTCCTCATACATTGGGGTTCTACAAGGCAGTATCACCAGTGAAAAGTGTCTCATTGCCAGGGAGAGAAAACTAAAAAACTAAAAAAAAAAACAAATAAACAGAAAAACAGATAAAAAAGAATAAAAAAGAATTTTAAAAAAATAATAATAATAAAAATAAAAAGTCTATGTCCATGTTCCCTTTGGTGTGTTGGTTGTAGCATCAATATCCTCTACTATATAGCTAAAATCCTACTATACATGAATAGATGCCATATGCATCCTTCTGAGTCTGGGTTAACTCACTCAGGATGAGCTTCTCTAGGTCCATCCATTTGGATGCAAATTGCATAATTTCATTGTTCCTGATAGCTGAATAATATTCCATTGTGTAGATGCACCACAGTTTTTTAATCCATTCTTCGGTTGAGGAACATCTGGGTTGTTTCCAGTTTCTGGCTATTACAAATAAAGCTGATATGAACATAGATGAGGAAACTTCCTTATGATTCTGTGAGGAGTCATTTGGGTGTATACCCAGAAGTGGTATGGCTGGGTCCTGAGGCAAAGCTATTCCAAGTTTTCTAAGATATCGGTGGGCATGTCTTTTTAAAATTTATTTGTTTGCTTTGCATTCCAGTAGCAACACCTTCCCTTCCCTCTCCCCAGGTCCACCCTCCCACCCACTTCTCCAGTACCATGCTGTCCCTAAATACCATCCCACTCAGGCACATCAAATTACATCAGGACTAAGTGCCTCCTCTTCCATTGAGACAAGACAAGGCAACTCTGCTAGGAAAATAGGGTGCATAGCGAAGCAACAGAGACCGAGTCTGAGATAGACCCTGCTCCAATTGTTAGGGGATCCACTAGACGACCAACAGCCCATCAGCTTCATATGTGTAGTGGGCCTAGGACCAGTCCATACAAGTTCTTTGGTTGGTGGTTTAGTCTCTATGAGCCCCCCTCTGTCCTAGTTAATTGGCTATGTAGATCTTCTTGTGTTGTCCTTGGCTCCTCTAGCTCCCTGGAAACTTCCTCTAACTCTTCCACAAGGCTCACTGAGTTTAACCTAATGTTTGGCTGTGGGTCTCTTCATCTGTTTCCATTATCTTCTGGATAAAACCTCTCAGATGGCAGTTATGTTAGGTTCCTCTCCAGTTCCCTCCCTCCATCCACTTCCAGTGTTTGCTTTACTTCCCCTACTTAGACAGATTCAAGCATCATCCCTTGAGCTCTGCTTGTTGCTTAGTTTGAGTCTTTGGATTGCAGCATTGTTATCCTGTACTTAATGACTAATATCTGCTTATGAGTGAGTACATACCATGGGTATCTTCCTGGGTCTGGGTTACCTCACTCAGGATGATCTGTTCTGTTTCCAACCATGTGTCTGTGAATTTCATGATGTCCTTATTTCTAATAGCTGAGTAGTATTCCATTGAGTAAATGTACCATAATTTCATTATCTATTCCTTGATTGAGAGACATCTAGGTAAACAGAAAAGCTTCTGTAAGACCAAGGACATTGTCAATAGAACAAAATGAGAGCCCACAGTTTGGGCAAAGATCTTCACTAACCCCACATCTGACAGAAGGCTAATATCCAAATTATATAAAGAACACAAGAAATTAAACACCAACAAACTAAATAATTCAATGAAAAAATGAGGTACAAAGCTAAAATGATAATTTACTATAGAGGAATATCTAATGGCTGAGAAGCATTTAAAGAAATGCTCAATGTCCCTAGTCATAAGGGAAATGCAAATCAAAACCATTATAAGATTTTATCTTACACCCATCAGAATAACTGAGGTTAAAAACTCAAGTGACTGCAAATTGTGGCAGGGATGTAGAGAAATGGGAACACTCCTCCATTGCTGGTGGGAGTGCAAATTTGTACAACCACTTTGCAAAACAATCTGCCACTTTCTCAGAAAATTGAGAATAATTCTACATTAAGACTCAGCCATACCACTCCTGGGCATATACCCAAAACATGTTTCTCCAAACCACAAGGACATTTCCTCAACTGTGTTCATAGCAACTTTGTTTGTAATAGCCAGAAACTCGATAGTTAATCTTAAGGAGATCTGATGCTCTGTCCTGGCCTCTACACATACACAGGAACAAAAAGGCTATACACATGTGTGTGCATACATTTACACAGTCTCACTCTCACACAGAAACACAAATAATAAATAAAACTATGATCAATTAATATGTACTCTTCTGCTGGAAAATATGATCCTTTCATATTTGGAATAACTATAAGTAAAGACCTACTGTTACCAATTGATACTTGTATTAGATGCCTGGATATCTAAATTTCTTCATCCATAACTTTGTGATTTGTTGGTGTTTTTTAAGTGGCATGCCTTCATTTTCATCCTTTGGCTTGTATATATCTACCATAGTTTTTATTTATTATTAGCATAAAAGTGGGCATAGTATATTTTTATATATAACATTAACAACATATGGAAATTCTAAATTTTACCTCCCACAATTTATATTTAATGATATTTTTTACTTCCCTTCTTGGTGGTTAAATGAGAAATGCCTCCAATATTCCCCCATCTATAAACACTAAGGCCCAGTTGGTGGCATTGTCTGAGAAGTTTAGGAGTTGTGGTCTTGCTGGAGGATGTATGTCACTGGTGCAGGGCAGACTTTGAGAGCCTAAACCTTTATTCTGCTTTGCGTTTCATCTCTCTATTTCATGTTTATGGTTGATATATGATCTCTCTGTTTACTGCTCCTACTTTTATGGCTGCTGCTTGCCTCCAAGCCTCCAGGAATGAGGGACTTTGGTCCTTTTGAAACCATAAGTCAAAATAAGCTATTCCAATTTTTGCCATAGTATTTCATCAGAGCAATAGAAAAGGAACTAATATACTCTTGCTTTGCTTTATTCTTATTGTAGTTTTCATGTTACAAGTAACTTTTTTTCTCAACATGGGGTTTCTCTGTGTAACCTTGGCTGTCCTGGAACTCTCTTTATATAACATTCTGGCCTTGAACTCATAGATGACTGCCTGACTTTGCTTCCCATGTATATCTACTAAAAATATTTTTTTTTTCAGTAGATGTACTTAAAGCTTCTGTTTTAAACTTTGGTAATAATATAAGACATCCACTCACCACTGTTACTGTATTAGAGTATTTTTAACTTGAAAATATATCTACCTTTACTAGTGAGATTTATACTTTCATGCTATAAATTAGCATCCTTGCTTCAACTTTAAGAACTATTTTTAAGTTTTGTCCTTTTAGGACAGCATTCTGTCTACAGTGGAAGCAAGGGATTTTTCTTTCCCAGTGACAAGCTTACAGTGGCAATCATCTCAAAAAGTAGACTCTTCGATGTTCATCCTCTACTTGGAGTAGAATAGAGGGTGCAGTCAGCAGCTGACATGTCTCAATATCAAAGAGTCTTAAGTTAAGAAAACTTCTTTGAAAGCCAAATTTTACAGATCTCTTGAGGTTTTTGAAGACCACCTATCTATCCTCATATATTTGGATAAGCAAATATTTCTTGTCTCTTAGCAACTTTATTTCTGGTTAACTTAGAAAATATCTGTGATAAACTATGCTAGTACCTAAAAAAAATTGACATGTTTGAATTACTATTAGTTTACATCTCTTAATTATCCTAAACAGTGTTATCAAAAGGAATAAACTTCATGTTGTATTTTTAACCATTGCCTAGGTACAAGTCTACAGCCTAGCTCTGGCAAGACATGGTAGGCAAGTCCTTCATAATCCTTGCTTTACAATTAATGTCTGTAAGAGACACTGTGCACGAGGCTGAAGATAGATGCTCTAATGTATGGAGAGAAATTGGGGACTGTCCAGGCAGCCAGCTGTCAATCATTTCTTAGTTTTGGAAGCTGCTGGCTTTTTACTTCCTGTATATTCAGATACATTTATCCTTCTCAGGTCTCTGATGTGGTTGAAAACTAGATAGTTATAGTCTCACATCTAAATTTTAAGTTGTTTAGGAATTAAAAGGATAATCTAGGTATAAGAAGATATTTTTAAGTTGGTAATGCAAGTTATGGTGTAAACTAAATTAGGTATAGAACTTTAAACTCATGAAGATAGATAGACAAGAGGATATTAATATCAGTTGCAAAATATGTATGGACAGGACATTGGGAATATGTTATACCTTATAACTTTCATAATTGTAGCCTAATTATTAAAAAAAAAGTATTATGAGCTCTAGGAGAAGGGGGAGAGGGTGAGAAGGTGGAACTGGGAGGGGTGGAGGAAGGGGACTGTGATGGAGATGTAACTTGAAGAAATAAATAAACATTTTTTAAAAGTTAAACATAAAAAAGAACTATTTTTATCATGTTTTAGTAAGAAAGGCTTAGTGTTGAACTTTCTCAGAGTCTGTTTGCTTATGCAAATTTTTATTTACTTTTATTTCTGATAGAAAGTTTAATCCAAATGTACTTTTTATTCTTTGCCTTTTATTTAATTCATTCTCTCTTACTCGGTGTTTCATATCACTGTTTGTCTTAGAGATGAACAACACTAGCAACTTCCAGTCTACTGCTAACACCTTCATCTGTCGACTGGATTGCAGATTATTAGGCCTGTCAAACTTTATTCTTTACATATGCAAGTTTCACCTCTCCTGCTCTTCCTTTGGAAGGAGGTTGTATAATGGTGTCTTCTGTTGCTCTTGAACACACATACTGGAACTAAAAGTTTTCTGTTTGCTTTTCCTTACTTCAACTGCATGCGTGTATATACCTTCTCAATATCCTTCAGAGCAAAATTAACTAACTCTGTGTGGTTTTGAGAACTCAGTCAAAGGCTCATAGATGCTATTAAGTGGGATATTTATCACAAACGGTCTATAAAATAACACCCAGTTGGTTTACAGTAAGAAATTTTATGGCAGAGTAAAATAAAAGCAGTTGTCTCCTATGATTCTTACCTAGAAATAATTCATGATTCTCCTTTTAAATGGAAAAAGAAATGTTGAGTATCAAATGTACACCAGATTGTGGACAGGTTTACAAATTAGTCGTATTTGTTATTTTCAGTATGCAGATAAAAACAGCACATATATAACATTTCTCTGGTTAATAAACTCAAGGTAATCAGCTCTGGGTTTTGGAGACAGAAATGACCCCATATCAACTATTGGTTTTCATGACTCTGGTTGATCAGTTAAAAAAAAAATCAACAATGTTTTATTTCCTTATATGTATTGGCAACAAAGAGGTATCAAAATTTTTTTGTACAAAAGTATGCCATTCCTGAATAAATATCAGGCATTTTATTTTCAGTACAAAATGTTTTTATTGAAAGAAATGAACTGATTTTCCACATTTATGTTGAAAGCTATGCAAGGCACGCTATATACTTTACTTGCTTATTTGTCGCAAACTACTTTCATTTTATTAGCCAATCAGGCAGGTTGAAATGTAATTTTTCACAATTGAACTCCTTGCAGGAACTTCAGAAAATAGAAGTATCAGTTATTAAGATTTCTAGGCCTAAAGTATCAATTATTCTACCACAATATGGAAGGAGCATTTTTTCTGGAATGCTGTAATCACACAAATGTGTGTGATATTATACCAATAACTTAAAGATCACATGCTATTTAGCAGTCGAAAAGCTTTTACTTCAATGTCCCAGGAGGTAGGTATCGCATGTGAATGGTAACTGTGTTCCTGAAAAGTTGCTTTAAAACTCATTTATAGTAATTTGACTGTGTGACCCTAAGATGATTCTGTCATGAGAACCATTTGGTGATCATATGCATTGGTAGAATACTACAACTCATCTTATTCTGGTAAAAAAAAAAAAAAAAAAGAAGAAGAAGAAAAGAAAAACAAAAAAGAAATCTATCTATCCAAGGTTCACCCCAAGTTTCAGGAATTGAGCAAGGGCCCTTAGAAATCCATTTTGATAACAAATTACATATTAAGTAGTCTGAACACCAATTTCTGAGGGATCTCAGTTTTCTCCTGGCAAAAGAAAAATAATTAACACTATAATATTTTCTTATTTATTAGTATGTGGATGTGGAGTGTGTGTGTGTGTGTGTGTGTGTGTGTGTGTAAGTGTGTGGAGTGCATGTGTGCGTGTATAAGTGTGCATGTGACACTGCAACTGTGTGGAGGTCATAGACATAACCTTGGTTATCAATCCTCACCTGCCATCCTATTTGAGGCAGGGTATCTTTGCTGTGTTCTATTTCAAATGCCAGGCTAGATGTCCCACTAGCTTCCAAATATTCCCTGCTTCTGCCTCCTATGTCTGTCACTGCAGGAATACTGTGATCAAACGTGTACACTGTGTGGGTTCTGGTGATTCTAACTCAGATAGTCTTATGTGCATAGAAAGTACTTTACACACTGTTCTATTTCCCCATCCAAAGGTATTTTCTTACAAAACAAAGCCTTTTAAAATAGAAATGATGATTTATTATTTGAAAAATTTATATGTTAAGTGTACATGACACCAAGACCCTCTGAGAGAAGAGCACATCTATAGATTTAACCATCCAAGTTCAAAAAAATTATATTTAAATTGATTCCCCTAATTTCAATTGATGGCAAATTAGATGAAGAAATTAAAAGATAGAAATTCAGGTTGAGAGAATGTATGAAATATATATATATATATATATATATGTATATGTATATTGAGAATAAAATGAGTTTATCAAGAATAAATGCCATTTGGTTGATATTTTTGTTTGTTGTTGGCAGTAGTCATGGTTGTGGTAGTGGTGGTCTGTTTTCTTTTGACACAGAGTCTCAGGATATAGTCCAGACACTTTGAACTCATGATTATTGTGTCTTTGCCTTAGTATTAGAATTGAAAGTGTAATCTACCTTTTCTGCCTCTTAGCTCATCTATTTTGCCTATCTAGAGCATGTCCCTAATTTTCTCTTTGTAATTCTTATCTTGGGAGACTGATTTTCATGATGGTTTCTTGAAGTACATGATGTTTAAGTAATATAATTACATTTTCTCTACACAGAAAAAGGCTATTCTTCTATGTATATTAATCCAAATTTTATTATTTTGCCCCCCTTCTAGTTGTTCTTCCTTGTTTTATGACATTTATCATATAGTAAGTAGCTAAAATGAAGTTGTAAACAAATGGCCCTTGATTAAACAATTTGCTAATGCAGTTGATTCAAATATTCATAGGGAGGCATGGGCTCTGCTCAACATAATATGTTTGTTTGTAGTATATGTCACTACATTCATAAAAATTGAGCCTCTGCTAATATGCTTGACTCACTGTGATGTTCATGTAGGAGTAGTCTAGCCATTTAGAAAACCCTTTGGCAGAAACACCACAGATTGTACAAGAAACAACACAGGAGGTGGCTTACTTAGCTTAGCAGCAGTCATTCTGGGCAGTGACTGTTTACTTGGATCAGCATTATAGTATGTTAGCCAAAATATCTGACTGATCATCATGGTCTCCAGAAAGACTATTAGCTGATATTTCATAAGACATAATGCCAAAGAATCTTAGGAAGTCTGGAGAAGAAAAAAGGTATCAATTAAAAATAAAATGAAGTGCAGTAGAACCAAATGCCTACAAGTATACTTTTCTGTCTTTCAAGAATTTGTAACTTTATATATTTGCATTTACATAGACATTCAAAATATAAAAGCTGTAACTTGAGATTACATGTGTTTCTATTTTGGTAGTAGAAGAAAACTGGGCTGCATTTTTCTTGCCAAATTTGTCTTTAGAGAGGTTTTTCATTTTATGGCTTAAAATAGTTTTTGGACTTAGGCATGAAAAAAAAGCTTTATAATTTCTGGTCACTGAGTATGGTAACTCTCATATTTTAGGATTTTTTTGTTGCTGTTGTTCCAATTCTGGATGTTTTAAGCAACTTCTTTTATATTGCTAATATTCCCAGAGAAGAGATAGTATTAAAAAAAATAGATGATGATAGGCCTGGAATTAATTCCTGTCTATACCTTTTATTTGTTAGGAAATATTTGTCAAAATTAACCTCATTGATATTTAGTCTCTTCATCTATAAGATAATAGGAGTTTCACACATACAGTTATGTAAGGATTATATATGGTAGTCTTATAAAAAATATACTTTACTGCATTAAAAATCTAGATGTCTCTTATAACAATAAATACAGTAAAAAACAACTGAAATAAATAGGCCACAATTATGAGAGTTATATGGCTTAGCATACATTCCCAATGTCCACTCCATATGTATTTGGCCCCTGACTTTAACATTCTACTATCTAACTATCTCCATGAGTTTAAAGTTCTCTATCTAACTCAGCTTTCATACTAACTTGCATCACAATTTTAAAAACATCTTCTTAGATCCAGAATGCCCTCTTGATTCCTAAACAACTGAAAATTTAACTATGAGACTCTAGCTATCTATTCTTCCACCACCTCAGAGACGTGAGAGGGATAAATATATCTGATTATATAGGAAGTGCAGGGCCTGCAGCTTCCCAAACTAAAAAATGACATACCAGTGGCTGCCTGGACAGTTCCCATTTTCTCTCCATACATTACAGCATCAATCTTCAGCCATTTGGCCCCATTTCTCTGACAGACATTGGTTGTAGAGCAGGAATTATGAAGGACTTACCTACCCTGTCTTGGCAGAGCTAGGCTGTCGACTTACCTGCTTCCAAGTTTTGTCCTTTTTGGACAGCAGTCTGTCTACAGTTGAAGCAAGGGTTTTGTTTGTTTGTTTGTTTGTTTGTTTGTTTGTTTGCCAAGAGATAGGCTTGCCACTAATTCAACCATCTCACACTGGAGATTTTTCAATGCTCTTCTTCTACTTGGAGTGGAATAGGAGAGAAAGAACCATTTGTTGGACTGAAAGGGGGAGATGTTGGGGGGGAAAGATCTACTTTAAACTAAAAAAGGGGGAGTAGAGGATGGGGGGATTGAGGGGGGAGAGGGTGGAAGGGTGGGACAGGAGGGGGGAGTAGGGAAGGGATTGTGATTGAGATGTAACTGGAAGAAATAAAAAAAAATTTAAAAAAATAAAAATAAAATCTCATTGTGGAAGCCAAAAAAAAAAAAAATCTAGATGTCAAGGCAGGCATAGTGGCACATTCCTTTAATCCTACCATTAGGAGAAAGAGTTAGGCAGATCTCTCTGAGTTCAAGCACAGCCTAGTCTACAGAGAGAGTTAAAGATAGCCAGGGTTACACACAGAAACTCTATCTCAAAAAACCAAAAATCCAGATGTCACTGTCAGATGGGAGAAACAGAAATGAGGAGTAACCATTAAGAAACCAGACAGAGGCTCACTCCATTATGAATACACATTTCTTCTTAACTTTAGTGCTGTACACTTTATATCCCATCAATAATCCTTTTAGCATGAGACAGCAAAACTTTTTGGAAATTTATTTTTCTATAACTTTCTATAGAAGAAATATACATTTTCTTGCTTAAATTTGATTAAAAGTCAATTCCCTTTTGGTTTTTTTTTCCTTTCTTTCTTTTCTTTTCTTTTTAAAAGTACTGAAGTCTTAACGAATATTCATTTTGACTTGATACCTACAAATTTAAAAGTGGGTAGATTTTGGGACTGTGAAACTTTGAAGACCAAAAAAGTTTTGTCTGGTTTGAGAATAACACACTAAATGAGCAGACAAATAAAAAGCATTCTGTTCTCTAATAATTGTTACTCAGTATTCATCTTAGTCCATTTTCTCCTGGTATAATTGAAGGTCACTATCCAAGTAATTTATGAGCTATATAAATGCTTTAATTTCATAGTTCCTGAATATAGAGAAACAAAGACAAGTGACCATGTTTAAAATGACCTTCTTGATGCAGAAAATCAAAGAAGCATGGGCAGAATATACTGGAAAGGCATTAGAACTCCTTATAACTAACCATTACACAATGTAGGTATCAGCTTATCCATGAGAGCAGAACCCTCATGGCCTAACCCTTTCTTAAAAGATCACATCTCAGTACTGTTGGAACAACTTGGAAAAAAAACTGTACCAATAAAAGCCAATCAGCTTGGTGTACAGCATTATAAGAATATTTTAAGTCAACTGCTTAACACATCATTTCATGTGTATCCTTCTTAAATTTCCCCTGCAATCTATATGAACGTTCCACTATATGGTACCATTGGCTAATGTACCAGGAAAGTTCAAAGTAGCTATTGCAGAAACTTCAAGGAAAAAGGAAGAGAGTGTCTTAATTAGTTTGCAATAAAAAAATAAATGCAGTGAATGCAAATTGAAAAGTGGACAGCTGGAGTTCTCATTAAGTGCATATTAGTTTGTATTAGCATGCTGCAGATTTGTCTGCTATGTTTCCTTCTTGCTGTGCTATGATGTGTCCACAGTGTCTTCAGGAAAATAAAACCTAGGGCCTCTCACCTGCCATTGGATTTATTTTTATTTTTAATGGCATACTGATGATAATACATATATATGCATGTAGTAATCATCAATTTATTATGCTCATAACTCATGTATAACATACAAATATATTTTATGTAAAGCAATTGCAAACACATCAGCATAATTATTTAGCTAAATTATGAAAATAGATTAGCTGAGATTTATACACTATGTAAATTCATTTTATTACTTGTGTATGTGTATATCTGTGTTTGTATGTGCATATACATATGTATGCAGGTGCCCCCCAAAAGCCAGAAGAGAGTGTTGGAACTCACAGACCTGGAGTTACAGAAGCATGTGAAGCACCTGACATAGTGCTTAGATCCAAACTTGGTCTACTGGAAGAGCAGCAAGTGCTCGGATCCCCTGAGACATCTTTGTGGTCCTCCCTCATAATTTTCTGTTTTCTTCTACAATGAGAAATGTTTCCTTCCACAGAGTCTCAGGGATATCAAGAACCATATCCTGCAATACTTCTAAGCTATTTCTAAGAAAATTATTGTGAAAAGTATTTATTTGACTGTGTATGTATATATGTGTGTGCCTGTGTGTGTCTCTGTGTGTTTGTGTCTCTCAGAATTATATGTTCATGTGTATATTGATTTGCATGTGAGTGTGCACACATATGTGAGAGTGAGCATGCATGTGTTTGAGCATAAAGATGGTAGTTAAAAGATGACTGGGACCGTTCAGCTCTACACAATGCCCCGGCAGGAACCTCAGTGAAGCCTGCAAGATCAGCTTCTCCCTACAAACCCCTTAGGTCATCTAAACAGCTGAGAACAGAAGGACTGAACATAAAAGGAGTGTACTAACATTTTTAACCATTTTTCCATTTGAGTTCGGGCCCCAAACAGGTTTACTATGACCCAAATCAGCAGGAAGTCACTTTAAGAGAGCGACGTCCCATGCCCAGAGGGTGGGGAAGGTGTTTCTCCACCCTTCTTTTTGGTTATTTGAAGGATAACTGAAATCTCTGATATTTAAGGGAAGAGATTACAAGCTGATAAATGGTCCTGTTTAATGGGTTTTGGAGGTTAGCCCCAGGGACTTCCTACTTTTCCTTTTCTGTATCCTTCTTCCTCTCCTATGTAGGAGTGCATAGGCTTGAGAAAAATGAGATATAGACATAGCACAGGAAGGTCCAAGAAGAAGGGGCAGATTATTGAATATGCCCTTATACCTTTGTATATTGATACAAAATTAGTAGTTTATTTGGCTAAAGTGGTATTGACCATTGTTTATTGTGCAAAAATAAGATTGTATTGGATTACATCGGTATTGATATTTGTATATTGATACAAAATTAAGATTATAGTTGGCCACAATGGTATTGACCCTTGTATATGGACGTAATATTAAGATTGTATTGGGTTACATAGGCATTGATCTTTGTATATTGATACATAATTAAGAGTATATTTAACCACAATTGAATAGATCTTTGTATATTGATACAAAATTAAAGGTAACACTTCCTAATGGTATCATACCTAGAGATACTTAAAAATAAAATGTGAAGCTCTGACCTCTTGATACCAACCGTCTAAAACGGTCTAGGATATTTAAATAAAACAAACTCCTAGTCATGCAAACATGTCACTTTGTTAGCTACTATGACAGTCTATCACAGATATTCTCTAAACTACCCGTTAATCAAGTTGCTAAGAGACAAGCAACATTTGCTTATCTAAATACAAGAGATGGATAGGGCATCTTCAAAAACCCCAAGAGATCTGCAGAATATGGCATTCAAAGATGTTATCTTAAATCAAGATTTTCTTTTTTTTTATATCGAGACATATCAGCGCCTGACAGCACCCCCTATTCTACTCCAAGTAGAAGATAAGCATCGAAGAACCTCCACTGTAAGATGGTTGAATTAGTGGCAAGCCTTTCTCTTGGCATGAAAAAAACCCTTGCACCAACTGCAGACAGACTGCTGTCCAAAAAGGACAAAACTTGGTAGCGGGGAAGTCGACAGCCTAACTCTGCCAAGACAGGGTAGGTAAGTCCTTCATAATCCCTGCTCTTCAACAAATGTCTGTCATAGAAACAGGACCCAAAGGCTGAAGACTGATGCAGGAATGTATGGAGAGAAAATGGGAACTGTCCAGGCAGTCATTGGTATGTCCTTTCTTAGTTTTGGAAGCTGCAGGCCCTGCACTTCCTATATAAGCAAATACATTTATCCCTCTCAGGTCTCTGAGGTGGTTGAAGAATAGACAGCTAGAGTCTCATAGTTAAATTTTGAGTTGTTTAGGAATCAAGAGGGTGTTATAGATCTAAGAAGATACTCTTAAAAGTGTGTTGCAAGTTAGTATGAATGTTGAGTCAGATATAGACCTTTAAACTCATGGAGATGGTTAGATAGTAGAATGTTAAAGTCAGGGGCCAAATAGGTATAAACTGGACATTGGGAAGGTATACTGGGCAATTTAACTCTCATAAATGTGGCATATTTATATCTGATGTTTTGTATAATACTTACTGTTATAAGAGAAGGAACCATCTGTTGGACTGAAAGGGGAAACTTCTGGGGGGAAGAGGGTGGAAGGGCGGGATAGCAAAGGGGAATAGGGAGGGGTTTGTGACTGAGATGTAACTTGAAGAAAAAAAAATAAAGTATTTATATAAAAAAAAAAGATGACTGGGTATCTTCTTCCATCATCCTCCACACTATTTATTTAGGCAGAGTTCTTGCTGAACCTGGAGTTTGCCAATGTCAGCTAGTCACCTTACTCTGGAGATCCTCTGTCTTAGCATTCTGAGTGCTGGGACACCAGTCTCTGCCACACCCACAACATGCCTGGCCTTTATGTAGGTTTAGGACATCAGAACACTAGTCCTCACACTTGAGTGGTAAGTACTTAGTCCACTGAGTCATTCCAAATTCCATATTGCAAAATTAAAAAAATAGCTCTATGTGACTCAGTAATATGTTATTATTAATTTTATAAGGATTAATTGGGGTTGTAAATGATGGTTTAGAAATAATGAGAGCATCAGAGGTGGGTTTACATGTTGAGAAAACAAATAGAGTAAGGGTAGGAAAACATAAATGCAAGTACAGGGTCAGATCAAAGACTCAACTTTTATTTCCTCAGTTGCACTCTAAGTTTAGCCAATGAGATTCGATTCTTTGTGGGATAAAACAGTGTTTCCATTCTTTGTGAGGGACTGGATTATTATTTTCCAATTTGTAGACCTGATGAGTCTAGAAAGAAGAGTGCCCCAACTCAACAGTCTGGCAACAATAACTGCTCTTTGTTTTTGAAATATCTCACTCAAAAAGTATCTTTTGTGTTTACATTGGAGTAAGTTCTCCTGAAAAACAGAACTAATAGCATGGGGATTAGTAGGTAAGTAGATATATAATAGCTAAATAGATAAATTGATAGATGATACATGGATGGATGGATGGATGGATGGATGGATGGATGGATGGATGGATAGATAGATAGATAGATAGATAGATAGAGGTTATACATAGAAAAAAATATAAATAGATGATATATGATTGATGATAGATAGATGATTATAGATGAGTAGCCAGAGTGAAAGAAAGAAACATGCTAGATAGATAAATAGATAGATAGATAGATAGATAGATAGATAGATAGATAGATGATAAATAGGTGAAAGACAGACAGGCAGGCAGACAAACAGACAGAAAGACAGATAAGGTTATACATAGAAAAATTATAAATAAATGATATATGATTGATAATTGATATGATTATAGATGAGTGGTCAGACAGAGTGAGAGAAAGAAAGATATAGATAGATAGATAGATAGATAGATAGATAGATAGATAGATAGATAGATAGACAGATACAGATAATATATACAGAATTTTATAGATGATATAATTTAATGAGTGCTTCATGTACCACAGAGGCTGTTATATCTAAATTGTAAAATGAGCTGTATGCTTGGATGGAGAGACCTAGGATAGTTGATGCTACAAATAATTTATGAAGGGTACCAAGCTGAGGATCTCTCTTACTTTCTTTTATTTACTTATTTTACATTTATCTCAATGTTTTGAAATTTTTATGTGGGAGTGCTGTATTTACATAATTTCTGCATCCTTTTTCCTCCAACTTCTCCTGTTGTACCCTCTATTTTTCAAATTCATGGCATCTTCTTTAATTAATATTGTTACACACACACACACACACAAACAAATACACACTTGTATAAATTCAACCTACATGCTTATCTATATATGTGTTTAGCACTGACCACTTGATGATAGGTAACTTATAAGCCAGCAATAGGAAACTGATGGCTGCTCAGAAAGGTCAGTCTTCCATGCTATTCAAGTTTTTACTTGGTTAGATGCAGCTTGCCGTGCTTGGGACTGTAGATTACTTTACCTCACATTCACTGATTATAATGTGAGTCTCATCAAATAAGTCTGCACATTTATAGAAGTTTGATTAAAAATTATAATCATTTTAATGAAATATAGCAAAATACTCTTCTAAAACTTAGGAAGAGTAAATTATCACAGTAGATTTAAAATAAAATGCAAGAATATATGAGAGTCCATGTCAGAGACACTCCCCCCCTCCACATGCTAAGTGATCTGCATGAAGACCAAGCTGACTATCATCTATATATGTTTAGGGGGCTCAGGTACAGTGTATATCTGCTTCTGGCTTGCTATGTCAGGCCCCGATGCAAGAGGGAGCTCTTATCCCTCATATGACTGATGAACCAAAGTGGGTTGATAATATGGGGGGTTCCCTTCATCCAAGGAGAAGGAGAGGGGGGAGAGTGGAAAGAGGGTGGGAGGGTGAGTCCAGGTGCTGAGGAGGGAGGGGGCTGTGATGGGGAGGTAACTTGATAAAATAAATAAATTTTTAAAAAGAAAATCAAACAAAAAAAATAAATGAGAGACTGTAAGTCATTCCATTTATATATAGAAGTCATTACAGAAGCTATGCTATGATGGATGATTCAGTGACATTGAGGCTCATAAAAATATAGATTTTGATTCATATTTGACGTGTAAATCAGCAGCAAGTTTACAGTGATACCTGGAACTTTCAATTTTAAATCATGATTATAAATTCCAATATATATAACACTTTTTAATTTATATCTTGATTATATAAAAAGTTATGCATCACCTATAAAAAACCTTAGGGATCTTGTGCAAATAAACATAAACCCTCTAGGGAAACTTGATTTTTCAGGGTTCAGAGCCTTCACAAGTTAAAAAAATAAAACTAATTAATAACCTCAACTACAATAATTCAATTTTGAAGAAACAAATCTCAATGAAGGATAATTTGTTATGGAAGCTATAGGAAAAGTGCTACCCTTGAAAATATAGAAATAATAGTACAATATGAAATAAATGATAAGAAATTTGAAAACTAAGAAATATAGTAACTTAAAAAGAAGGAAACAAAGAAGGTATATTTGAATAAATATCTTAAATAGAAGTAAAAGATTAACAATATTATCATTAAATTGAAACAGTTAGTGATGTATGTAGTACTAGATAAAGCTAAAGAGAGAATGAGTAACTAGAAGATAAATTTGAAGAAATTATATAGGGTACAACAATAATTATGGGCAGAAAGTGAATAATTTTTAAAATAGTGCAGATTAAATAAGATAAGCAATTGAGTAATAATAATTACTGTAAAATAAGAAAAGGTACTAACTAGAATTTTTTATATTGAATTTTAACACCTAGAAATTTTCAGAATTTAAGGTAAATATAGCACAAAGTTTTCTGAGACAGGTAAGAATAAATCCAGACTCAGTGAACTGAAAAGTGAAATTCAAAGATAAAGAGATATTATTAAAAGCAATTGCACCATTGCTGAAAATTAATGTCAATTAGAATAAAGTTTCTCTCCTATTGTTACCAAAGAGTCTGAAGGTAATGGAAATACATCTAAAAAATGCTTAAAGAAAAATCAAAGAAAAAGTCAATCTGGAATTCTAAGGCCTATTAAACTGTCAAGGAAATGGAGGGTAAAATGAAGATATTTGAGGAAATATATTAAGACTTTGACAGAGGAAAAAAACTCATGGAGAACAATATGAAAAGATAAGTTAACAATTGGGAAAAATAATTGCAGTTAATAAATAGAAAAATATGAATAAGTATAGAACTATGGCCTAAGAATATTTCAAAATACTTGCTTACTAGTTACTATAGAAGATGCTACCTCCCTACTAGTAAATAACATCCACTACTCAAATATTCAAAAATTTTAAAAATATTTTTAAAATTTTTTAAAAGGCATCCAAATGAAGACATAGGGCAATGATAATTTTCTTAAGTTAGTATTGTGAGTAGAAACATAATATTCTGAAAATTAATATCTAATCAAAGAAAGATGAGCAAATCCTGCTATCATTCATTTTGTTTTAAATTGTATCCTCTATATGTATTTTAAGCATATGGTTAAGAAGCAGCAATTCAAGGTGCTTATTGACTTATATACTATAAGTAGGCAAGGCAAAGAGCAAGGAAGGAAGTGGGAAAATGTAATATCCCTCAGCACACAATGAGAGTCAGAGTGAAACTGAGGTGAATTTAATAAAACTGTACATGTTAACATAACTCAGTTGCAAGGCTGTGCTATTTTATGATAGAAAACAGCTGTGGCCAGATACCGCCAGTGTAAGTCACATGTGTTGGAAAACCCTGCTAGTAAGAACACACTCTATCATGACTGGACACACTTGAGCCCTTAGCAAAATGGAGGACTTCCTTTCCAGCAGGGCTTCCTCTTCTCTGCCTGATCTTATCTAGGAAGCTCAACCCCTACATCCTCTACCTGAGGAATGTCACATAGTCCTTAGCAAAATTACAGGTTCAACTTCCTTTCTCCCAATAAGAGTCTATCCAGCAAGCCCCTGGGATTCTTGGAATGCTTCTCCATGCAAATGAGGCACTCCCATTACTTAAACCCTGTGATGTACACGTATTCTGGAAATCCCTACCCACTCCCCAAAGTTCTATGTAACCTTTGTTCACCCCAAATAAACTTGAGCTGTCACCGTAAAACTGATCCTGGAGGCCATTCTATCATGGATCTCCGAACCCTGCCGCCCACCTCTGCTCTCCTTAACCTCCTGAGTCTGTGGTCAACAGTCACAGTCATGGAGGAAAGGAGACACACACATACACCACACACACACACACACACACACACACACACACACACACACACATTTTAAATACAAAAAATGATAGTATTATGTCTAGGAGTGTATATAAATATATAAAAAATTCTCAATAGTGAATAACAACAGTGAAGCCACCTTCAAAAAAGGAAAAGGAAAGGGTGTTTCATTATATCTAAAATGTGTTCATTCCTTTAAAAAGCAGTTTAAAGAACTATAACAAATAATTAATATTTTGAACTATAAAATAATGATGGGATTATAATATTAAATGCAGCTGCTTATTTTTCCTAAACTTACCATTATTTTAGAATATTACCCAATTTATAAAAATTAAACATGCAAACTGAATAAATGTTACAAATTAAATTAATTTCCTTTGGGTAAAGATATTAAATGAAATGATAGTAATTCAACCTGTCTATGAATTTATAGGAATTCCATCATGTAGGTATTTCCATAGTGGCACTTTCTTCTGTATCTTTGTCTATAGACAAATAAAATTATAGAATGAGAAATTCACTGTGAAATTTATCTGTCACATTTTGCTCTTTGTTTTTTTTTCTCACAGAACAAATTCTTTTTATTGTTTTTTTATTTTGTGAATTTCACAACATGCACCCTGTTCCCACTCATCTCCCAACTCTCCTAAGACATGACCTCCATCCTTGTAATCTCTACCAACAGGAAAAAAAAAAATCTCATTGTGGAAACTGTAGTATGTCTCAGTGCATCCCACAATATTCCCTTTTGTCCACACATTTTTGCTTGCAAATGTTCATTACAATTACTCTCTGGTCTAGTAAGAGGCCTCTGGCTTCTGCTACTTGATCAATACTACAACCTTGCTGAAACTCCTCTCAGATATCCTGTTGCTCTCCTCTGTTATGGAGATCCTGTAGTTTTGGGACTGTAGAATTGGTCTCTTCATGCATTCCAGCAGTTCATCCATGAGGTATGTGTTGGGGTAGGCCAACTCAAAGCCCTGGTTCTGGGCCTGCAACCCCTACATGCAGGACTAGCTCTACTGTTCTGCTCACATAATTTGCAAGGCCTGCTCTCCCAAGTACTGCAACAGGTAAGAGTCTGGAGGAACTCTCTTGGTCTCATGACCCCATCAGGGCCAACTATCCTGCCTAGTACCAGTGCCAAAGGCAAAGGAGAGTGGAGGAGATCTCTCCCTTGCCAGTTTGATAGCTCAGTGGACAAGGATCAGGACCAGCACTTCTGGGCTCACACCCTCAGGCCTGGTTCATCTGCAACCTCCACATCCAGAGCTAGTTCTACTGTGCTGCCAAGACAAGATGCAGGGCTTGCTCTCCTAAGTGAGGGGCATGGATAGCTCTCCTGCTCTTATGACCCCATTAGTGCCAGATCTCCTGTCCAACACTGGTGATGAGGGCGAAAGGGAGGGGAGGAGATTGCTCCCTTGTCAACACCACCACAAAGCAGATAAAAGACAAGGCTGGCTCTCCCACACTCACACCCTCAGGGCCATTTAACCTAAAATGCCCACATCCATGGCCAGCTGTACTGTGCTGCCCAGGCGATGTGCAGGGCCTGCCCTCCTGAGTGCTGCAGCTTGTGAAAGACAGGACCAACTCTCCTGCTCTCGTGATCCCACAGCCATGTTTCCACTTGCTATGGGTGATGAGGGGTGAGAGAGAGAAGGGTATCTTTCCCTCGTCCATGCCACCACAAGGAGACGAGTGATAGGGCCAGCTCTCCTAAGCTCGCATCCTTGAGACCAGTTCCCTTGCAACTCCGAAAATGTGTAGGGCCTTCTCTCCTGAGTACTTCAGGGACATCTATCCTGATCTCATTCCTCTAGGGCCAGTTCTCCCATGATGCCCAGGTTGGGGGTGAGCCAGTTCTGCATGGCAATCAACATGTTCCCAGGTGGCGGGCTATACTAGGAATGTCCACCTGGCTTTTGGTGGTAGCAGACCACTGCTGATACAGAGCCACACACTCAGACAGAGTTGGTCCTTGTTGGCCTCAAATGCCAGGACCCCACCATGGTCCCAGGTGGCATCATTGGCTACTCACATCAGATTGCTCCTCACTACCTCAAGTCTCCAATTCTGCCTGTCTTCCTTGTGCCCACATCATTCTCTTTCTCTTCCATTTCTCCACTGCTTAGTTGCTCCTCTTTGCAGTGCCAGGTCTCTTGAGTGGCTGGGCTTGTCTGAGGAGCGATCTCAACAGTGTCATGCAAAACTTGTCCATTGAGTATTTTAGCTGTTGGCAGGGTCATCTCCATCATGATCTGACAAGGCAACAGACTAGTGTTTATCTCAGGGTAACTCCCTGTCCAGGTGCCATGGTATAATTCTAGTGGATGTCTTGGGTTCATTCCTTGCCCAGCTTTCCCGAATGACCATCTGCCTGCAGTCCATAGTGCCAGGCAGAGTTGTTCTAGTCTCTGACTTGCTTCCTGTCCTGGGAGCCTATCTGGTGCTTGCCTGGTGCTGGACTGGTGGTCATCATAGGCTAGCTCCCTATCTAGGCCCTCTGGAGTTGAACTGGTAGTCGTCTCAGACTTGCTTTTTTTTGGGGAATGTTAGGCTTCTATTCATTCAGATGTTCATGGTCAGAACACTGAATGTACTCATAGACTCTCTCCTCTCTGCCACCTAAAAATTCAAATGAGACACAGTAGCCACATCTGCAATGCCTGAAGGGGCAGGTGTCATGTTTTTCTTTATAGTGGTTAATTCACTATTCAAGTAAGAGCAATGTGATACCTTCTTTACCCTAAAAATTGTCCCTCATAAAGGGACAAGCACCTGTTACTTTATTTTTCCTAAACATTGTTGTCTGTATACAGTTGGCTTTCATATAAAAATGTACTTGTAAACATGTTTAATAATGTTTATTCATTTTGTATATTTATGAGTGCAAAAGCTGCAGATGGCAGAAGAGAGCATTGAATATCCTGGAGCTGGAGGGTACATGCTTGCGAGCCTCCTGATTTGGTTCCTGGGAACTGAACTCTGCAAAAACAGTATATGTTTTGTACCCCTGAGCCATCTCTCCTGCCTCTAAAAATGCAGATCTGAGGAATTAGGAGTGCTCCCTTGCTTTTAAAGCCTAGT
The DNA here is from genome assembly GCA_907164525.1 of Lophiomys imhausi. NCBI lineage: Eukaryota > Metazoa > Chordata > Mammalia > Rodentia > Muridae > Lophiomys > Lophiomys imhausi. The sequence continues at coordinate 1,166,434 of CAJQZJ010033999.1, forward strand.
AAATTTGTCAAGGTTCTCTATGAGAAAGTTCTATTTACATCCCAGACTCTTATATTACCAAACATGCCCAGGGATTCTTGTTGTATCTGTTGACCAGCCAGGGCTTCTAACAAATTCCTTTTCAGTTAAACATAATAGTAATCTGGTTTTGCTATTAAAAATGAAAAGAACTGGCACACATTGTCATAGAATACTTAAGTTTTTGCAACTCCTTAGAAACCTTCATGTCTTCTCCTTGAGTTTCTTTCCGAGACAATATGGATGGTGGTGTTCTTGCTCTTCTTCCTTACTCCCTCAATATTCATCCTATGCATGAGAGGATGCGAGCATTTTGGTTTTCTTGAGTTTTATCTTTTTCCCTCTTGGCACTAGTTCTAATTTCCTATCCTCTCTTTTATAATGAGCAATATTTTATTTTGTCATGAAACTGGGTTTAAAACTGTATGATATTATACTTTGTTTCTTTCAGTTGTTTGTCTGCTTAATGGTAGACTCTTAATTTTCATGTGTCAATTAAGGTGAATAAAATAACGTATGTTCCTTTTAAAAACAAAGTGGCCCTCCTTCTTTCTTAAAGAACTGAAGTTGCTTTGTATCATTTAGTTTTGAAAGTGCAATTTAGTGTTTCCATTAAGAGAAAGTTGCTGTCTCTAGTTAATGGCTACTTCCTCCCCTGGTGCAGATAGAATTTTGATTGTGAAATTTATATGAGTGATGGAAATGGAGCATTCTAAAGAGTCTCTTCTCCAATTCAAGTGGTTTCATTAAATGGAAATTACTAATACTTTCTAACATCTGAAAATTTCTGTAACTCTATCTACTAAAACTTATGAAAGAAAAAAGAAGAAAGCTTGTAAAAAAAAAAGACATATGTCTGCTTTTTACCTTATTCTCATAGGGATTCTGGAAGGAGAGCACTTGCTTTCATGTATAAATTAATTTTCAAACTACTTAACTCAAATCAAGAAGCAGAGATATCATGACATAGAGAGAATGGGAAGTTAGGTACCTGAGAAACAAACTACTCATATTCTAACGAACCTTACTTGAATCTTCTGATGAGTTCTTGTTGCCCCTACAACATTTGTCAAGGTAAATAAAAATAACATATGTTCTTTTTAAAAGCAAAGTAGCCCTCTTTCTTTTTTAGCTTTCCGAGCAGTTTGAAAAAGAAGAGCGAGATCTTAAAAGGGCTAAGACATTAAATGAAACTTAGGACAAAGGTAAAAGCCTTTGGGGGTTTAAATGCAAAACTGTCTTCATTAATATTCTATTAACCTAATTCAACCGATCTATATTTATCTTAAATAAAGTAGGTGGATCTGAAGCCTTTTTATTCTGCTCTTACTTAAACAGCATGTCTCACTTTTCAGCTAGAGCACCAGTGTTGTGGCTAAGATGCACCTGTCAGTAAGGTAAGGGAGCAATGGTCCTTAGGTACCTGGGGAATTTCATTTGGACCCACTGCTTTCCTGTTCACCCAGGCACTTCCCTCTCTTCTTACCCTCTGATCACTTCCTTTCTTTCCTTCTTCTTGTTTAGAGCATTCCATTTTTGTTTATTTGTTTCTCAGAGACAGGTTCTCATTATTTATCCCAGACTGGACAAGAACTTGCTGTGTAGACCTGGCTGGGTCCAAACTCAAAAGATCCACCTGAGTGCTGGAACTAAATAGCACATGTCGGCATATACAAGTACAGTTTTTCACTAGTCAACCATTCTTTGTTCAATTAAAAGATATGAGTAACATTGACACACTTGATAGCTTAAACTTTCATTCGTCACAATTTCTTTTTGCTAAACATTGACCAGGTTCCCTCAAGCTCTGGAGCCAGGGCTTCCTAGAGAAACCTCTAGTATTTAGTGCTGTGTGGACTCTATGTCACACAGTTTGAATTTTAGTTGTCTGCTTTGTAGCTGATGCATTTAGACAGTAGTAGTATTTAATAAAACTCACTTAGCCAATCTGTGAAATGTAAATGCACTTGTGACCTCGTGTGAAACTCTGACCCATCGGTAAATGTATCTTTTCTTATTCTCGTGAAACATAAATATGCTGTTGACGTCGTAGGACACAAGAACTGCCCTTTGGTTTCGACTCTCCCTTGCACTTCTGCCCTGCTCTGTCCTTCCCACACTAAGTAAACACTTCTTTGAAACACCCAAAACAAGTGATCCCTGACTTTTAATCTATCTTATTAGTATACCTTTCCACATATTTTACTGCCTCCAACCCAAGAATCTTTTCCAGACTTATTTTTTTTTTACCTTTTATTAAAGTCATCTTTAATAGGAAGAAAGAGAATCTCCAGTGATCCTTGAGTGAGCAGCAAGGATTAAAATTATCTTGTGACATGCAATCCCTCATGAGACAGAAATGGGGACCCATTGTTCTCACCTTCACATAAACTGCAACAACCTCAGGGAGCACAGCTCTGTCCTCGTCACTTGAGGATCATCTTTTGCCTTGTAGACCTATACTTCTGTCAATCTGCTGAGTATTCTGGCTAGAATATATCACCCACAATAATATGCTGCCAATTCTGATGAATTCTTTCCATTAATTTATCAATTTGTTTATTTTGCATCCCAATCACCATCTTTTCCCTTCTTTCCTACCAGCCTCACCCTCCTACCCACTTCCCCTATACACCCCCCCATGCCACCATCACCCAGGACCAACCCACTCTGGCATATCAAATCGCATCAGGACTAAGTGCCTCCTCTTCCCCTGAGGGAAGATAGGGCAGCTCTGCTAGAAAAATGGGATCCAGGCAGAGGCAACAGTGTCTATGTCAGAGATAGACCCTGCTCCAATTGTTAGGGGATCCACTTGAAGACCAAGCAGCCCATCAGCTTCATATGTGTAGTGGGACTAGAACTAGTGCAGGTCCTTTGGCTGGTGGTTTAGTCTCTATGCACCCCCCTGTGTCCGAGTTAATTGGCTATGTTTGTCTTCTTGCAGTGTCCTTGACCCTTGCAGCTCCCTCAAACCATCCCCTAACTCTTCCTCAAGACTCCCTGGTTTTCAAATAATGTTTGGCTGTGGATCGCTGCATCTATTTCCATTATCTGCTGGGTAAAGCTTCTCAGATGGCAGTAATGTTAGGTTCCTGTATAGTTCCCTCTCTCCATCCACTTCTGATGTCTATTTTATTTCCCCTACCTAGAGGGATTCAAGACTCATTCCTTGAGTTCTCCTTGTTACTATGTTTCTTTGGATCTGGGATTTGTAGCATGGTTATCCTGTACTTAAGGGCTATTATCCACTTATGAGTGAGTTCACATCATGTGTGTCTTTCTGGGTCTACATTACCTCACTCAGACTAATCTTTTCTGGTTCCAACCATTTGCTTGAAAATTTCGTGATGTCCTTATTTCCCTTTTTTGTTTTTATTTTGTACTTCAGGTTACATCTCCATCACAGTACCCTCTGTCAACCCTCCCAATCCTGCCCTCCTACCCTCTACCCCATCCTTTCCATCCCAATCCTCCAGAGTGGAGTGTCCCTATATGTAATTCCACTCCCCCGGTTCAGCAGTCATATGAAAGCCAAGAGCCTCCTCATACACTGTGGGCCTACAAGGCAGCCCCACTAGGGCAAAGTGTCTGTTCCTGTTCCCTTTGGTGCTTTCATTGTAGTATAGTTATCCTGTACTATATGGCTAAAATCCAATTATAAGTGAATAGATGCCATGTGCATCCTTCTGAGTATGGGTTAGATCACTCAGGATGAGCTTCTCTAGTTCCATCAATTTGGCTGCAAATTGAATGATTTTATTGTTTCTGATGGCTGAGTACTATTCCATTGTGTAAATATACCACAGTTTTGTTTTTATTTTTTAATCCATTCCTCAGTTGAGGGGAATCTGGGTTGTTTCCAGTTTCTAGCTATTACAAATAAGGCTGCTATGAACATACATGAGGAAACATAATGAAAATGGCCATCCTGCCAAAAAGCAATATACAGATTCAGTGCAATTCCTATCAAAATACGATCACAATTCTTTATAGACCTGGAAAAAGCAATTCTCAACTTCAAGTGGAATAACAAAAAAACAAAAACAAACAAAACAAAAAACCAGAACCTGAACACAAAATCAATCCTGTACAATTAAAAAAAAAAAAATCTGCATCACCATCCCAAACTTCAAGCTGTACTACAGAGCAATAGTAATAAAAACAGCATGGTACTGGTATAGAAACAGACCAGTGGACCAATGGAATCAAATTGAAGACCCAGAAATAAACCCACACACCTAAGGTCACGTAATTTTTAACAAAGAAGTCAAAACGTGCAATGGAAAAAGGAAAGCATCTTCAACAAATGGTGCTGGTCCAACTAAATATCGACATGTAAAAGAATGAAATTGGACCCATACTTATCACCTTGCACAAAACTTAAGTCCAAGTGGATCAAAGACCTTAACATAAGTCTGGTCACACTAAATCTACTAGAAGAGAAAGTGGGAAAACCCCTCGAAATCATTGGCACAGGCGACAACTTCCTGAACAGAACACCAACAGCTCAGGACCTAAGACCAACAATCAATAAATGGGACCTCATGAAACTGAAAAGCTTCTGTAAGGCAAAAGAAGCTGTCATTCAAAAAAAAAACGGCAGCCTACAGGTTGGGAAAAAATCTTCACCAACGCCACATCTGACAAAGGGCTAATATCCAAAATTTACAAAGAACACAAGAAATTAAATGCCAAGAAACCAAATAATCCAATTTTAAAATGGGGGAAAGAGCTAAACAGAGAATTCACAAAGGAGGAATTCCTAAAGGCTGAGAGACACTTGAAGAAATGCTCAGCATCCTTAATCATGGGAGAAATGCAACTCAAGAGGACTCTGAGATTCCATCTTTCATCTGTCAGAATGGCTGAGTTCAAAAGCTGAAATGACAACACATGCTGGTGAGGGTGTGGAGAAAGGGGAACCCTTCTCCATTGCTGGTGGGAGTGCAAGCTTGTACAACCACTATGGAAATCAGTCTGGCGATATCTTAGAAACCTTCAAATAGCTCTACCTCAAGACCCAGCCATACCACTTCTAAATGATTCCTCACCAAACCACAAGGACATTTCAGACTTATTTTTATTGATCCATTGCTTGTATTTCCTTCCACATGTTGCAAATTATTTTTGCTTTGGCAGATATTTTTCACTGTGCACGTCCAGGTGATTGGTTTGCTTTTTCTTTTTTTCTTTTTCTCTTTCTTCAGTTGAAAGGAAATGCCTTTAGGTAAGGTAAGAAATTCAAACTCATTTCACTAGCTATATCTTCTTCACATATTTAGGTCTCCCGCTTGCCCCCTGAAGTCATTGGATTTATTACTAGAACTCGTTCTCTTAATTAAAGCTAACAAATGAATCACTCCTTGTCTGCTTTCCTTAGTTCAATTAAAGTCTCTATTAACCAAAATCTAACATAAGTCAGAAAAAGGGAGATCAGAGAAAGACAGGATGATTTTAATCTCTGCAGCTAATAGTGCAGAAATTTTAACAGGATCTAGCTTATGAATAAAAAAATTCTCATATTCAAATGTGAGTTATTTTAAGGTTGTTTTGACATTGCTTATGGCAGAACATATACAACAAAATTAACAAAAATCCTCTTTCTAAGTAAGGGACTCATGAATTTTCAAACTTCTCAGACTGTTTCTATTTTGGTAATAGAAAAGTAAAGAGATTGAAGCTAAATGAGCAACTATTCTCTCTACTGATGAACAAAGGACTCATGGAGTCCCAATTTTTTATTTTAGAAATTATGTTATGTTTGTTATTCAACACAAATAATATAATTAATATGTTGAAGTCTTTCTTACAATATATACTCCAGTGTAATGCCCCTGGCACCCTTAAATATAACACATATAATGCATATAGGTATCCTTCTATTTGCTCTACAAGACTCTCGGTTTTGTATAGAGAGGAAAAGGAAGGATATAGGCCCAACACAAATGGTGTTATCCACAATAGGCTATCTGCCAGGTGCTTTGTAAATAATGCTGAATTTTGGAGATTGAAGGACATATTCATTGATCAAGCAGAATGGAATGAAAACATATGATCCTTGACTTATGATGAAGTTTCATCCTGATTAATCAACTGTATAATAGCTTGAAATGATCCTACCTTCTAGAACATGAGAGTTTAACAATAGAGACTACTGTAGCATGCCAGTTATGGACCCTTGTGATTGAGTGGCTGCCTAGGAGCTGGGGCTGTTCATTACCATTGTGAGACAGTGTTTTAAATTGGTACTTCATGGAAAGATCAAAACTCAAAACTTGGTTCCTCGAATTCACATTCAAAAACGGAAGTGGTTGGGAATATGAATGACTTCCACCTACTGATTTTAAAGTTGAACAATATTATGTTAAATCATCTTAATTTGGTGACCCATGGTAGGAGAATGGGTTTGCTGAAGAGAGAGTCTGGGGACCTGCAGCAACAGTCATTGTCATTTTACCAGGACAAAATGTAATATAGCCAGTGCCAATTAAGTAATCAATAGTCTGAGAGTTGCAGTAGAACCAAGAACCAAGAGCCTACATAATAAAAAAAAAATTTAAAGCCCTGTTTTTAAATAAGGGATGGTATACAACCTTCCGAGTCTGTTTCTTATTCAGCAAGTAAAGAAATTCAGGCTACTGAGCATCTATATTAACATGCAGGTGCAGAGTGAACATGAAAAAAGTAATATTTAATATATTAATATAGTTATGTTTTTGTAATATAAATTTTGGTTGCTGTTTTTGAGTTTAAAATTTAAAAATAACCATAAGAATTGTGAAGTATTCTAAGTGTTTCCCAGTGCCCAGTTTTATTCCTGGGCATAAGTGAAGAGCTCTGGTTCTAAGGTCTTGTAAAGATGAGAGGACTAACAAACTTGAACTTGCTCTGGTTACAGATCTCCACTGTTCTACATTTAAATTTAAAGGAGTTTATAGAATTTGGTTGTAAATAAAACATCTATTTACATGGACATTGATTGAACTGATCAGTTTTAAGAAACACAGAAAGTCTCTACCTCTTCTGAGGCACTTTGAATTATTTGAAGTTCTATATGCCTGTCTGTTTTTTCACACACTTTCGTCACTGCCTAATGTGTTAAATGCATTATTGGTACATGACATTTCTTAGATGTGTCTGCCAGCCTACTTACAAAGTACTTATGTACTATGTACCATACGTAGTACACTAAGGAAAATACCTGTTTCTTTATGCTTCTCGTCAGAGCTTTTCTCCTCACCACTGTGCTCTCTGGCTCACCATCAATGTCTTCCTGCCTCTACTTTCCTCATCCAGAATCATAGCACCATTGTATGTGATGAAGTTTCCTGAAACTAGAGGGGTGTTGTATTGGCCATGTGAGGTTCCATCCTCACCTCAGTACAATGGTACAAAAGTAAAAATCCCAAAACTCAAATTGGCTCCCATGAGTCACAATCTATTGGGTTCATGTGTTTTTAAACAACTGTCTTAAAAGAAATTCTGAACCACAATAAGAAGAACAAGTTTTGGGGGGTTAAATGAGAGATGCAAAAAATGATTGACTGAATAAATTCTGATTAAAAACCTTAATCTGAATTTTAGGGTCCACTGTTTGTGTGGCTCCTAGTTATCCATAAGAAACATACTCTGCATTACTTCTAGTTGGAGTTCAATTTTTTCTTTAATTGTATGAGAATGACCTTAGGTAAGGCAATAAATCTACAGTGTCCCACAACAGCCATTACTCTTCTATTTCATTTCTGGTGAACAATCTTTCATGGGGCACTTTTCTCTATGACCCTCAACTCTCAACTGTTGAAGGAGCATGGAAGTGAAAGACCCGGGGGAGGGAAGTCTCCTCACCCAACACTCGGGGTATCACGGCCACCCAAAAACTCGCAAGAGACCATCTTGATGCAATTGCAAGAGGTTTATTTCGGGGAGGGGGCTCAGTGCACTGAGGGCGCAACTCATATCCCACGCAGGGGTAGAGGAGCAGCGACGACAATTTAGGGGAGAGTAGAGTATTTAAACTACAACCCAAAGGGGTGAGGGGAAATACAAGTGGAAAGTACCAGCCCAGCCCATTGTTTACCATAACCCAAGGTGGGAGAAATACAGGTGAAATGTACCAGCCCATTTTTTACCATATCTGAAGGGGGTGAGGGGGAATGCAGGTAGAATGTACCAGCCCATTAATTAGTCAGCAGGAAACATCCTATACCTGTTTTTCTCAGGAATGAATTTAATCTTACTTCACCATCGGCTTTGTGGTTCTACTGCTGACTTAGGGGGTCTTTTAATAATTTTCATTCCCTTCATTCCCCACTCCTTTTAGTCCATTGTTCTAATCTTAGAACCTAACATCTGTTTCATCCTATTTATTATTATCTTGTCCCTGTAACCCTTGATATTATTGTTTCAGCATTAAAATCTGTACGGTACTTACTCTTAATTGATGAAAGTACTGAGGGGACTGCACTAGGGCAGCTGTTCCAGTGTCACACCTGATCCTAAAATTACAGCTAAAGTCAAGGAAATAGGCTCTCTCTTAAATCACTTAGGGCAGAAATCAAACTCATCCATAAAGGCATCTGTGGGGGGAGATAGAGTACTCTAGGCATAAGCTGTATTAACATACAACAATCTTTGGTATCATTAAAGATATTAGTGGCAACACAGGGAGTTAATCCTGTGTTGCAGGCCCACCATCTATCTATGCCAGGATATAAGTATCTGGTATCAGAAGTCTTTGGAGACCTCAGGGTCTCATTGCATAAGTGTTTATAGGCAGCAGGGTGGGTTTCCTAAACAAGTCCTTTTCCCTGATACTTCAGTTAGGGTCAGTTTGTTCCTCTCATGTCATGAGCAGGCATCATGGTTGGTGGTATAATTAAAAGTACCCAATGCTGCGATGCCCTCATAGTAAGGGGGTCCAGAAGTTAAACAGAGCCAACATCCTCCACACTGCTTAGCTGCACTCCTGCCCCCTACCTTTCCTTGGACAGACATAAAAATCTTGTTGAGCCAGCCCACAACGTCCCTCTGGCCTCCCACACCAAACTTTGCTCCTAGCCCTTTAGTGTGTCTTCTTCGAGGGTCTCTCTCAGGGAGGTTCTGGGGGTCTGCCTCAGGAATATCCCACTGTTCCAGGCCTGCAGCTAGCTGGCAGAAGTCAGGAAAGGGAGGGGACTACCTTAGAAATTGACCAGACGACTTCCCCAGTTTGGGAAGCTACCTGATAAGTACAAGTTTTTGAGGGGCATGGGGGTTGTCATTCCCCATCTGGAGAGCAACGCAGGCATAGCTTAAGAGGGTCCACAGTCTTTTTTAATCCCCACTCATCCTTAGGAGGTTCAGGAGTTTTTTTCACGTGCGAGGCATGGATCCAAGTAGAGATGCCCTCTACCTTCATTGTGGTGGGGGTAGTTGAGAGCACCAGGTATGGTCCCTTCCAGTGAGGCTCAAGGTTCCCAGCTCGATGGCGCCAGACATGTACTGTTTCTCCAACCTGGAACTGATGAGGCACGCTCTGGTCTCCAGCTTCATAAGCCTCCCTGAGCTTCTCCCAGGCCTCACACCAAACTACTTCAAGGGCTTTCATGTGGGTGAACAAGGGGTTAGAAAGGACAACATCAGGATCGAACACTCCGCCTGCCTCAGTAAGAGGAGGAGGCCTCCCACAGAGAATCTCATAAGGTGTCAGCTTAAACCGTCCCTGGGGTGTTCCTGACCCGGAACAAGACAAAAGGAAGGAGGGCTGTACAGTCCCCCCGCTGGTCTCTAAGGCTAATTTAGTCAAGGTCTCTTTTAGAGTTCTATTTATCCTTTCTACCTGTCCTGAACTTTGGGGACGGTAGGCAAAATGTAATTTTCATTTAATCCCCAGTTGAGTGGCCAGTCCCTGACTTACCTGGGCAACAAAAGTGAGTCCATTATCAGACCCAATTACCTTGGGTATTCCAAACCTTGGAAAAAATTCTTTAAGAATCTTCTTGGCCACTGTATTGGCAGTCTCAGTCCTTGTAAGGAAGGCCTCTACCCACCCTGAAAATGTATCTATAAAAACTAAAAAATATTTGTTTCCATATTTAGCCAGTTTAATTTCTTTAAAATCCACTTCCCAATAGGCCCCCAGTCGATCTCCCCTGAGTCTTTTTCCCATGTTATGCATGGAAGGTCTGGCATTAGTCAGAGCACAGGCTTTGCAGTTCCTGACTATTTCTGCTGTTAAGTCAGAAAGTCAAATTACATAATAATCAGAGGACCTTACCACATCTTGTAGTTTCTTTTTTCCTAGGTGAGTCAGATGGTGTAAATTGGTGACATACTCGCGTCCTTCTTCTGAGGCAGGACTCGTTTACCATCCTCTGTTTTAACTATACCACAAGGTGATTCTCCAGCTAATACTCGCGTCCTTCTTCTGAGGCAGGACTCGTTTACCATCCTCTGTTTTAACCATACCACAAGGTGATTCTCCAGCTGACCCTTCAACAATGAAGCTGTTTCTTCTGCCAGGATGTCAGGGCAGCGGTCATCCGCCTCAGGTAGTAGAGTAGCAGGATGCAGGACGGCCGGGGGAAGGGGGGCAAATATCACCCTCTCAGTCAATAATAGGCTCTGGTAGTGGGTAGTTTTAGCATCCACCGGTCAGGGGGCTGCAGGATAATGTTCTCAATGCCACCAGGGTAATCTGCTGTCCCAAAGTCAGTTTATTAGCAGCACCTTTGACAAGTAAGGCCACAGTCACAATAGCTTTCAGGCATGTGGGCCATCCGCATACAACAGGATCCAGTTTCTTAGATAAGCAGGCCACCTGTCTCTTCCAAGTTCCTAAAGTCTGAGTAAGAATGCCTCTGGCAACCCCTGCCCTTTCATCCGCATATAGAGTGAAAGGCTTGGTTAAATCCGATAGGGCTAAAGCTGGTGCCATTAACAAGGCCTTTTTGACATCTTTAAAGGCTTTCTGATGTTCAGAGATCCAGGTGTACCCTCCTCTCTCCTTGGTGAAGGGAAATAAGGGGGCTGCCAGCGTAGCGAAACCCGGAATCTATAGTCTACAAAAACAAGCAGTGCCCAGGAATTTTCTTACCTGGCGTGGGGTAGTCGGGACAGGAATCTGGGTGACTGTCTTTTTCCTGGCTTCCATCAGCCATCGCTAAGCCCAATACCCCAACTCACCAAGTTCCGCCAGCAGTCTCTTGGTTCCTTGGAGACACTCAGATTTAGTTGATGCTGCCAAAAGTAAATCATCTACGTACTGTAACAATTTTAGCTGAGGATTTTCAGCTCTGAAGGAGGCCAGATCCTGATGAAGAGCCTCATCAAAGAGGGTAGGGGAGTTTTTGAATCCTTGTGGCAATCTGGTTCAAGTCAATTGTCCCACTAGTCCATTGTCAGGGTCTCTCCATTCAAAAGCAAAGATGGGTTGACTGTCCAGATGTAACACCAAGCAGAAAAAAGAATCCTTTAAATCTAGAACAGTCTTAAATCTTGGACTGGCCTGTAATCATTAGTGCCTGGCTTCTTTACCGGTAACAGGGAGGGTGTTCCATGGTGACTGGCAAAGAACCAGAATGCCCTGTTGTAACAGTCTGTGAATGTGAGGTCTGATCCCCTCTCTGGCTTCACAACTCATTGGATACTGCCTTACCCCAATAGGGGAGGCACTGGTCTTCAGTCCCACTACGATGGGAGGAACTCTTTCTGCCATCCCCAGGCCTCCGGTTTCACCCCAGGCTTTTGGGAATTCTGCTAACCAGTCACTGATATCCAGGGCCCTTTGTTGCCCAGGAGGCTCATGGAGCCGGTATTCTTTTTCAAATTTTAAGGCCAATATCATAGAAGTAGGAGTTCCCCATGTCACCTCTGGCACTTCCTTAGCAAACTAAATCTGTGCCTTCAGTTTTTCTGTGTGTGTTTTTTTTTTTTTTAATTTTCCCAATGGTTGTCTCAGGACTGAATATTTGGATCCTGTGTCCACCAGAAAGTTTACAAGGGTTACCCTAGGCTCAGAGAGGGGGTCCGAGCCCTGTCGCCCCTAATCATCTTCTTCAAGAGCCAGGACCTTAGGGGTCTTGCCCTTCTTCTTTGGGCAATCTCGAGCCCAGTGTCCTTTTTCTTTACAATAGGCACACTGATCTTTTTCCAACCTTTCCAACCGGCATCTCTGTTCTCCATTCCCATTCAGTGTAGGTCTTCTGTTGCCCAGGTTCCTTGTCTGTCTAGGTCCTGTTCTCTCTCTCTTTCTGTCTCCTACAACTGCGGCCAGTATTCTAGTCAAGTTTCTTTCTTGTTTGCAATCCCTCATGTCCTCTCTCTCTTTTTTCTTTTCTCTCTCTCTTTTTTTCGCTTTTCTTTCCTGTTTCTCTTCCTCAGTCTCTCTCTTATGATACACTTTCTCTGTCTCTCTAATAAGATTCCTATAAAAGCCATAGCCACAGCCACTCATTTTCCCTCAGAGGTGAGTCAAAGGGAGTGTGCCACCTGTAGGCCTCCATCAACCTCTCAAGGAATACGCACAGTGGCTCAACAAGACCCTGAAGTACTCCTCTTACCTTGGCCAAATTGGTGGGGCACCGAGCGCACCTCTGAGACCTGCCACTAGAGTCTGGTGGAAAAACTGTCGGCCACTCCCTACCTGCAGCTGTGTTGAAGTCCCAATCTGGTCGATCAAGGGGGAACCCAGCATCGATCTCATTCAGCAGGGTAGTGGGGGTCCCATTGTCTCCTGGGACAGTCTTCTGTGCCTCCAAGAGAATTCTCTCCCTCTCCTCTGTAGTAAAGAGAACCTGCAAAAGCTGCTGGCAATCATCCCAGCTGGGTTGGTGAGAAAACATCAAGGATTCCACCAAACCTGTAAGACTAGCAGGGTTTTCAGAGAAAAATGGGTGGTTAGCTTTTTAATTATACAAATCAGCCGAGGAGAAAGGCCAATATTGTAAGGGTTGAAAAGCTGTTGGGTCCACAGGGGGCCCGACCGTTCAGAGGGGTAGAGCCACAGTGGAATCGGGTCCCTCTGGATTCAACCCTCTCCGGCTCCGAGTGCCAGTTGCCGGCCCTCCCCGCTCTACTCCTTGTAGTTCCGGGCTCAGGCCGGAGCTGGGGCAGGCGTGGGGACACCTGGGGTGGCTGGTGGGAGGGGGGTGGCCTCAGTGGGCTTGACCACTCGGGTGGCTCCTCCATCTCGGGATAGATCTTAGGCAGAGCCGAAGGTGTTGTTTCCGAAGCTGGCTTTTATTTTGATTTAGGCTCTGTGCCATGGAGAGCCAGGTCTCAGGAGCCTGGCTTCCTTTCTCTCACCCAAGGTTTTACCCATGGGGGTGGGTTCTGGACCAGGTCTTGCCAAAAAGTAATGTATGGCTGTTGATCAGGATGAGACCCTGGTCCTTCCTTAAAGACAATAGCTTTTACCTCAAAAATAATGGTCCAGTCGAAAGTCCCTTCGGGTGGCCAACCGACGTCAAAAGTAGGCCACTCCGAAGCACAAAAAGTATGTCATGGTCTCTTTTTAACCTCAACTGACAAATTATGAGCCCTAGTTCTAACTTCAGTCCAATGATCCAGTGTCAAACTTAGAGGAGTGGTTATGGTCTGTCCCATTGTCACACGTAACACAAAACACAAACATAAGATACACAGAAAAACACTACGAAAAATCCTTCTCAATCTCAAATGCCGGCACCACTCCAGAGAAACAGACAGCTGGGAGGTCTCTCATGTCCCCTCTCTCAAGAGGACCACTGTATCCTCCCTGGCACCCAGATGGAACCCTCCCAGGCGTCTCTAGGGTCCCTGTCCTCCTTGGACGTCTCCCAGGGCTACAGCTGCTGATCCACTAGCACGTCTGCCTGATCACCCATCCATCTCCTCAAGAGACGGAAATGGCTGTCAAACTGAAAACAACCTTCGCGAAGTCAACTTTCAGCTTTTGCGTAAACCTTATAACAGAACCAGACAACAGAGACAAACCCAAGACACAGACAGAAATCTCACAAACCAGACAACAGAAATAGGCCCAAGACACAGAACTCTCACCTCCAAGTGGGTTCTTGTGGAGATTGGGATGGCCGGAACTTCCCGGCCAATGAACCAAATAAAAGACCCGGGGGAGGGAAGTCCCCTCACCCAATGCTCGCGATATCATGGCCACCCAAAAACTTGCAAGAGACCATCTTGATGCAATCACAAGATGTTTATTTCAGGGGGGCGGGGGCTCAGTGCACTGAGGGCGCAACTCGTATCCCACACAGGGGTAGAGGAGCAGTGACGACAATTTGGGGGAGAGTAGAGTATTTAAACTACAACCCAAAGGGGTGAGGGGAAATAAAGTGGAAAGTACCAGCCCAGCCCATTGTTTACCACAACCCAAGGGGGGAGGGGAAATACAGGTGAAATGTACCAGCCCATTGTTTACCATAACTGAAGGGGTTGAGGGGGAATGCAGGTAGAATGTACCAGCCCATTGTTTACCATAACTGAAGGGGGTGAGGGGGAATGCAGGTAGAATGTACCAGCCCATTAGTTAGTCAGCAGGAAACATCCTACACCTGTTTTTCTCAGGAATGAATTTAATCTTACTTCACCATCGGCTTTGTGGTTCCACTGCCAACTTAGGGGGTCTTTTAATAATTTTCATTCCCTTCAGAAGATTCAGACACTTCAACCCAGAACACTTGAGTTCCTGCACTGGCTTGCCTTGATTATGCACTCGGGTGTGAATGTATAATCTGTTAGGTCTCAAGGAAGCCTGGGACAAATGGTTGAGGTGCCTATTAACATATCAAAGTGGATGCTGGCCACCAGGCTCCCAGCATTGCAAATACCTATTACAGAATCTTGGCTCCTCAGCAATATTCACCTTGCTCTCTATCCTAAATCTCTCCAGCCCCTAAATTTCCATTTCCTTCCTCAAGCTACTCTTTCCTATATAACCTCAGCCATTTTGGTCTCTTGGTCTCTTGCTTTTGTGCTCTTTGCTCCACTCCTGAATCTATTCCTCCTCCTCCTCCTCCTCCTCCTCCTCCTCCTCCTCCTCCTCCTCCTCCTTCTCCTCTTCCTCCTCCTCCTTCATCCTCTCTCTCTCTCTCTCTACCTGATCTTTTCTATTAACCTGGCTCAGTCTAGACAATTCCAGATGGCTCTGGCTAGGCTCTTCTTCATGTCTACAATAAAAATCCTCTCTTCAACCATACCTAGGAGTACCCATGTCCTCATTTTCATTCATAAGCTTAATAAACTCTTCCTTTCTCTGTTTGGGGGATCTGCTTTCTTACCTGAATCCTAAATGAGTTAAAGGTTAAGTTCTCAGAGGAGGGAATGCTAAGGTAAAAATCTAGTAAAGAGAATGGAACCTCTGTCCTGGCTGGAGCAACATTTCAACTCATCCTGGTCAATCCCTTAGTCAAAAAAGCATCATTAGAAAGGCAATCTCATTTTGTGCCACGCTAAAGAGACAGGCAGACTCCACACTCTCCGTCTCTCACCTCTCATTTAGAATACAAACAGACACCTAAGGCATAAAAATAGGTAAAATAATTAAAAAACAAATCAGATTATGACAAAAATAATCAAACAAGAAAAAGAGCCAAAGAATAAACAAATTTAAATGAATTTAAGTACAGGCTTAACAGTAGCTCAAGGTCAGTTTTATTAGAGTTTAAAATAAAACCTCAGGGCAGGTGAGCTATAAATCCCCAACAACTGCCTGAAGGAGGAGAACAAAAGGAGGAAAAAAGAAAAACAAACAGCTCATGCCATTTTAAGTTGGCATGGAGGTCAGAGACATGGGAAGTAAGTCATGACTTTGGAGAGGCTTTATAGAATATGTCAGGAAGCGTAAAATGTTGGAGACAAACCCAAAGAGTTAAGGAAAGGATGCCTAGAGTAGACATAAAAGAAAAGGAGGTTATGTATTTCTATATACTTCAGAAAACTGGCCTGACTTATCACCCTATATGGCTGTAGCCTGCAAACTACTACATTAGGAGCAGGGATTGTAGGGAAGAAAACCATAGTATCTCATTAAATGCCTAATTATTCTGCCTGACTCTTTAGCATAGCACAAAATGAGACTGCCTTTATAAGGATGCTTTGCTGACTAAGGGATTGACCAGGACCTTTAGAAATGTTGCTCCAGCCAGGCCAGAGATTCCATTCTCTTGACTAGATTTTTACCTTAGCATTCCTGCCTCTGAGAACCTAACCTTTAACTCATTTAGGATTTAGATAAGAGATCAGAGCCCCCAAAACATTGTTGGCATCTCTGGCTGCCATCTTTTGGTTTTCAGACAAGAAAGAATATATTTTATTTTCTTGGGATCTTTTGTTACCCTAAACTGCTTAGTGACTTTCTACCTCCTGTTCTAATAACTAGGGCTGAAACTTGCACCAGGAAGTAGGCTATTGCTGGAACAGAATTAACTATGTTGTTTGGGAGAGAATGATGGGAGTAACTGGAATTTAGTGCTGAGAAATCCATTGAATTTTCAGAGTTTAATGGGTTGTTTTGTGGGAGCTTGAAAAATACAAGTGTTGAGGGAAATGAAGATGATGGAGACCTGGCATATGATTTCAGAGGGAAGCAAAGATTCTGTCAGAGTCATTTGGATTAAAAACCTGTGGTCTCTGGTCCACTGCGGCAGGAGAATTGGCCTTGATGGACAGGAGACCAGTACCTCTGAAACGGAAAGAGTCCCTGATGGATGTCTCATCATAGCAACACAGATCAGAGCAGAACACTCAGCATCGAATTCTTCCTCCCCGTCCTGCTGCTTATTCTTCCCAGGAAATGACTTTGCCTCCCAAACTGTGATAGCTTCTACAGAGCCCATTACTGAGAAGCCTCGGTTTACAGAGTATCCAATGGGTTCTCTTTTCCAGGGTGTAGGGGTTATAAAACCACATAACAGCATATATGACTCCCTGAGCCCCATCTGGAAAGGTGAGTCTAACGCAAAATTTCTCTTGTTTTTCTAACCATGTCTTTTATTGAAAGTGGGTTCTTCTTCCAGTAGATGTTGTCATGAAAATAAATTTATGAAGATTAAGTTGTCTTCATGTATACCTGTTATTTTCACCAAAACAACTAAGCATGTGATAGAAAATGTGTCTCTCTGCCTGAGAGAAATACTTGTTTTTAAACTCACTGCCAAGCACCCTCTGTTTCAGAAGATCAGCCTTCCTTTCAGTATTTCAAAGTGAATTAACCACTAAAGTTCTCTGCAGATCTGTACACTACCTTGAATTGGCACAAAAGGTTTTTTTTTCCTGTGGAGGAGTGTCCCATCCTTTGCAGTCTTTGTTATCTTTCTACCACATTACGTCAATATCAGCAACCACCGTCCTTATTTTTCACTCGATTCACTTTGGCATTATCTTCTGGTCCTTTCTATTTAAACTTTATGAATACTATCAGAAATGTGTTCATACAATTTATTATTATAAGGACAGTGCTGTGTATTTGGCCCTTGGATGGGATGATGAAGCCATTAATAAAAGGCTTTGTTTATAACTGAACCATGAAAGGAACCAATATTAATGAGCATTCACATCTTAGACAAGTGGGCTAAGTAGGCATCAACCTGGAAAAAAAGACTTTAGGCTATGACTTTGTAATAACAAGATATAATGAAGGTGGAACACCTTGTACTGGAAAAACATATTTAATTTTGTCCAAATGAAAATGTATTCTAATTGTTAAACTTTACAATTAATGGGTCACTAACAGTGTCTCCATGTTTATATTACCCAACTTCCTGTGTTCTACAGCCTTCCCTCACTGAGCCATTAGCAGACTATTACAGAGAGTTACAATGACGGGGTGTTATATGTAAGAAAAAGACAAAAATACAACTGAAAAATGGCACAAAGGGAAGAATTCACCATGAGTATAACTTTATGTGATGATTCCAGAAAAATAAATACAAGTGTTGTGTTTCTAGCCCCACAGAACTATGTTTTTCAGAGTTGCACTGTTTCTTCTGTACTGGAATCCCTGCACGTACACCCCTTAGCATCCTGTTTAGAAACCCTTCTGGAATTTTGCAGCAGCATCAAAGTTGAGAAAGGGCACAGAAACAAAAATGAGTCAGACATCCTGTTGAAGCATATTCAGGTAGTGGGTCCTGTGGGTCTCAATTTTCACCAGCTGCTCGCACACTCTCTGCTGAACTTGGACTAATTTTACAGCTAGAGTTGAATTAACGATGCACTGTGCATGTTTGCCAGATGCTGCCGAGGAATGCAGAGGAGACAGCTAGGTAACCACAATGAAGACAGCATTTGAAGATCACCGTGTCCTTTTAGCATCAGGAACTCAGCTAAACAAGCTGACTAATTTATCGATGCATCTCGAGTCATTATTAAATAAGCGAGGAATACAAGCATGCTTTTACCAGCAGGGTGACGGATATGAGTCACAGTACCTGTAATTTAGCACACGTATTGTCTGACTCAAACAGGTGGCATCTTCTGGATTTCATTCCAGGGTTGACAATTTCTCTCAAATTGACTTGTTTTTCTCAAACTGTGTGTTTGCATATACCTTATCATATTAATATAACACAAAGAGTGGCTGTTACAGTTGTGTTAATTGCACACAGATTCAGTATTACATTAATTTACTGTGTTTTCTCTTACTGTTATTCAAGTTTGGTCAGTGCTTGGAATATATTATATGACATGTACTATGTTAGACTTATTAATATAAAGAATACAACATGTACAACTTACATGTATTAAATGACTTACTTTATAAAGGTAAAATGCTTCGCTTGAAATCAGTATTCCTACATGCTATCACTATCTGACTTTTGTGCATTGGCTTTACTGAGTGTGTATTATTTGAATTCTTTTAATTTCAAATTTGCTGAAAGCTTTTGTTTCATCAGGTGTCTTATAAGTACATCAGTTTCTTTATGTACAGTTACAACATTTCTCCTTCAAACAAAGAAGTTTCATCCACCTATGATTTCTAAACTATTTATTTGAATGCATTCATATAATTTCCATATATAATGAAAGTCTTGCCCCCACCATAATGTACTCTTTTTATTCTTTGAATCCTATTCATCAGTTAAAATTTTGTACTGAAAACTTAATCTCCAGTGCAACAGTACAGGGAGATTAAGCCTGTAGGTGGTGTTTGGGACCTAGACCCCGAACTGCTTTGTGACCAGGCTAATGCCTGCACAAAAGGCTTGCAAGAATGGACTCACTCTTCCCAACCCTTCGCCTGTGTAATGAGGTAGCAGGAAATCAGACTCCTGATGCTTGCACCTGATCCAGGGCTTTCAAACTTTGTGAACTGTTGACAAGTCTCTAGTCTTTATAAGTCCACCAGCTTACTTTATTTTATTATACTAATGTGCACGAACTCTTATTATTCAAATTCCTTGTTTTTCTTATTCTCTTTTTTTGAATTGAAAATCATACCTTATATTCATCTCATTTTCCACAGTGTTGAATTTAATGGCTTAATTCTTAGCATACACATTTCTTAACAATGTTTATAACGTGAATGAATACTGCCACTGACCTTCCTCAAACACAAAGTCACTAAAACATTTAACTCAACAATTATCCTTTCTTCTTCCAGGTCTGTATTTTGAAATTAAGATCATCAAATTTGTCACTGTTGGGGCTGTAGAGATAGTTGAGTCTGTAACCTGTTTGTCTTGCAAACATAAAGACTTGAGTTCAATCCCAGAACCCAAGTTTAAAAAAGGAGAAAGTTGGGAGGGGTGCAATTCCAGTATTTTAGTGCTAGAGAGGCTGAGACAACTAGGAACTTGATGCACACTGGGAGGTAAAACTATGGTGAGTTTTACACACACACACAAATTCTTTGTTGATGTGAGTTCTTTTGATCTCAACACATTTACTAGTCACTTTAATTATTTCTATTCTACACTTCTATATTAATGTGTGTGTGTGTGTGTGTGTGTGTGTGTGTATATATATATATATATATATATATTTCATGTGCCACTATGTTCTTTTAAGTCCAAGCCTTCTCTTTTGAAGTATTTCTATAATGGGCTTTCAGGGAAATCTATGAGTGGTGTAGCCTTTGACTGAAAACCTATTTTACCTCAGTCATGATTGAAAGCCCAACTAGGGATATAATCCTAGGCTGACAGATATTGTCTCACAAGACATGAAATGGATCCTTTTGCTGTCTTCTCTATGGTGGTTAATTCCAAGGCTCCTGTCAATCCAGTCATCAGGGTTTTTTTTTTGTTTTGTTTTGTTTGTTTTTTGTTTTTTAAACAACTTTCAGGAATTTTGTCTTTTTATTTATGAAATTTTGTAGGTTTTCTAAATTAAGTGGTTTGAGTATGGGCATTCTATTTCACACATTTAATTCACTCCTTTATGAGTTCTGTCTTCTTTTATGAGTGATTTTTATTCTTTTTTATATTCACTTCTGCTCTCTCTGCTCTGTTGTTACTGATTGCTCTGCTTCACATGTCATTTGTTCTCATTGTACTTTATGTATTAACTTCCATCGTCCGTATCATCCTCTGAGTTAAATTCTTGGCATCTCATTAGTTCTATCTTGTTAATTTAATACATTTATCTTCAGATGTTTCTAATTTATTTTAAGTTGAGCTAATACGCTTTAAAGGATTTTTGGCGTGCTTTACTGAATATTTATACTTGTAGAATTGCACTGTTCTTAATAAATGGGTCAATCCCAAATCTAGAAGTCTGTGAATTTTTTTGAGTTGTTAGTTTTTGGATGCCTTCAGACATAATAAAGTATTGTTATCTTAATACTCATAACAAGAAATAAAGGTATCATGATGGAAATGGCTGGATGAGGACATTTGCATACTTTGTAGAAGGTATGTTTGTTTATTAAAGCTGACATGACAAGTAGCACAAACCATGTGTCTTAGACAACAAGAAGGTACTGTCTCTTACACTCTAGAAGTCTGAAATCATGCGCTAGCAACTTTGGTTCTTTCTTTACTTGTGCAGTGGAACATAGCCATTGTGTCTTTCCTGGCTTCTGGTGATCTCTTAGATTCCATGCTGTGTCTTAGCCTCTGCTGTTTTACATCAGTATCTTCCTACAACTTCATGTCCCCATCTTTCTGAGTGCACATCTGTGTCTAATCCCCTCTCCTTTTCTGGAAGTGTCTTGTTTTATAATTCAACCTGGTCTCTTTGGTTTGTGTCTTCAAATTCTATGTAGTTGAGTGATTGTTGGTAAAATGGCACCAGATTTTAACACAGAGGTTTTGTTTATCACAATTTTTGACTGAGTGAGAGTTGCTGAATATTCCAAGACTGTGGCAATCACAGTGAATGATGCAATGACCCAAGAAGTCCACCTCTGTCTACCTCTGTTCCTCGTGCTTGGTTTGTTTATTCAAGGTTCTCTCAATCCACTGGCTTCAGGCAAGGCAAAGTGTCTGTTCATGCACTATTGCTCAACTATAGTAAATGTATAATGGCAGCTATATTTTAGCAGTGACCTTACTTTTGCTTTTAAGTTAACTGGAAAATATTGAAAACTGCATGGATGAAATTTCAAATATTTCCTTCAGAAAGCACAGTATTGTTTCTGGAAGGCTAAGAATCTTTAATTAGTAAACATCAGGGATTTTTTTAATTACTTGGGGTTAAAAAAGGAGTGAAATGGAAACCCATAATTTTATGGTGTATTTCTGAAATTTCTCTGTCATATTTATACAAGCAGAGACAAAAAAATCATTTTTTCAGTTCAGGTCTTCATGTCACTTTCTCTTCTTTTAGTACAGAAGTTGTTCTCTTGCTTCTGTGTCCCCTCAGGCAAAAATACCCCAAGATTCTAAATGTCTAATAATGTGATAAAAATTCAATCAAAATATTTTTGATAATTTTCACAAAAGTAACTTTTTGATAAAAATACAATTAAAATACAAAAGTAAAATCAAAATCCCATTATTAAAAATAAAAATTATAAAAAAGTAGCTCCCTCACCTAATACAGAGCATAGAGGTCAGTTATACTTTCTAATAGCAAAGTCAGGGCCAAGAGATAAGGTCCCCTCCACCTACCAAACACACATGAGCATGGTTATCAGAATATCATCAGGATTTCCTCTCCTTAATTTGGCTTTCTCTCCTTCCCTCCCTCCCTTACTCTCTTTCTCTGCCCCTCTCTCTCAATCTCTCTCTCTCTCTCTCTCTCTCTCGAGAGAGAGAGTTGTGTGTGTGTGTTTGTGTGAATGAGCACATTCATGTGTATGTACATTATCCACTATTCTCTGTGTTTGTTGCACACAAGAAATAGGACTGCACAAATTTCACATCCCTCACTATTGAAGTCCCTGAACCTTGTATCTATAAATATACAAAAGATAGAGGTAACAAAAACTATGCTTCCTGTCTCTAACATGCCAGCAGTGGCTGCATGGTCCCCTCCTCCCTACCCAAGACTGCAGATTGCAGAACATTTTGAGTGCATTTTCTTGGTATAATACTTATTTCTTTTTTAGAATAAAAATATAACCGATGCCCTCTTAAGATTTAAAATAATATTTAATATAATTTCAAAATAAATTTTCATACTAAGAACTAGATTATAGCCACTTCTTCTCAATTCAATATTGACATAGGCATGCTTTTCAGTGCAGCCTACTATCCCATTTTCCTGTTGTTTGTATATTATAAGCTTATTTTGTCTTTTCTATTTCTGTGGAAAAATTGAATATATATATATTTTTGAACTCCGTAGTTGTTTATCTATCACTTTCTCTGCAATATCGTGTGCTCTAGGAATATTTGCCAACTAAGAAAAACCTACAAATTGGTGTTTATGAATATCAGCAAGTAAGTAAATACGAGGTCTATGATGTTAGAACTAAATTTTGATTTTGAAGTTTTGTTGTGTTATTTATTTAACACGAATACTGTATTTGCATCATTTCTACCCTTCACTCTCTGCTTTCAAACTCCTCTCATCCCTCCATTTCCCCTAAAATTCATTACCTCTCATTACTTACCATTATACATGCAGGTATATATGTGTGTGTGTGTGTGTGTGTGTGTGTATGTGTATATATATGTATATATGTATGCATATATATGTTTACATGTGTATGTATCTATGTATGGTTGTGCATGTACAGCCTACTGAGTCCATTTAGCATTGTCCATATGTGAATTTGTTTAGGGAAGACTACTTAGAACTGAATAACCTATCAGGAACCCAATCGCCAGAGAAGATTGATTTCCCTCTCTCTCAGCAGTCACTAATTTCCTTCAGTGATTTATCTGTCAGTAGCACCTTATGATATTTCTCATCTGTGTTGACATTCAGGTCTTGTCCTTGTGTGAGTTTTGCCTAGGAAATCATATTTTTGAGATTTCATGGGGGTAGTTTCCCTATAATATATAAAAGGTGTTGTATATACATATAGATGCCATGTACAGAAGATATAGAGTCTTCTAACTCTTACTGTCTTTCTAGTCACTCTTCTGTGATACATCCTGAACCTTACCCATAGAGGTCATGTTGCATATGCATTAACTGGTGTGTGGCATCTCAAAACCAGTTGTTATTTGCATTTTGACTAGTTGTGGATTTCTGTGATGTTCTCTACCTACTGCAAGATAAGCTTCTTTGATGAAGGGTGAGAGCCACACTAATCTCTTGCTATAAGGATAAATATTTATAATGCAGTCTGAAATTGTATTGGTTTAGGAATGTAGTGGTAGAAGGCTCTCCTCTTGGTCCATGTCACCAGCCAGAGGTAGTTGGTTTGGTTTAAAGTGTCTAACATCAATTCTCTCCTATGGGTGAGCATAAAGTCCAATTGCATGGATACTGGTTGTCTCTAAAGTCTAAGTGCCATCATTACATCATTGGGGGACATCTTGCTATGGTGGTCATTGTTATTGTTTTATAGGCTTTCCATTTGGGTAATACTGCTGTGTGTTTTTCTCCTTTATGTGGCTTGCAAAGCACCTTCAAATACTAGGAGCTATTTGGCAAGGAGAAGATTCTTAGGTCAATTCCAGCTCAAGTCCTATACCTGGAGTGTACAGTGTTTTCAGGTACTGAAAGGCAACCAAGAGAAATGGCAACAGTCAATATTACTTTAAAGTCCTTTTGACTCCCTTAATCAACAGACAAAAAGGGAGGTTTCCTATGCCTGACATTACTGGGGAATCTCATAGCTAGTGCATGGTTCTTGTTAGTAGAATTATCAATGCTAATGGTGTAATTTCAATCAAATTATACATATACAGATAGATATACATGTGTGTATGTGTGATTGCTAATGGAAATACACTTCCATATCTGATATCTTATTTAGAGTTTCTATTGCTTAAAGAAACACTATGACTATGACAACTCTTATAAAGGAAAATATTTAATGGTACTGGCTTACAGTTCAGATGTTTAGTCTATTGTCATCATGAAAACAAACATGGCAGAGTGTTGGCAGACATGGTGCTGGAGAAGAAGCTGAGAGTTCTATATCCAGATCAGCAGGTATCAGGAAGAAAATGAGATACACTTCCTCCAACAAGGTCATACTTTCTCCAACAAGGTCAAATCTCCTAATGGTGGCACTTGCTATGAACTTATGGGGGAACATTTTATTCAAAACACCAAATATATTACATTTATTTTTAAGTAAACATAAAATAATATATTTCCTCATGGTTTCTCAGTTTCTGTGTTAGTCATTCTTATTCTCTCACTCTTCTCCTTCTCTGTTATTATTCCCCCTCCCCCTTCTTTGTTAAATCCCAGCCCCATTTGTCAACCAAAGAAACTATGTCATGGATAATAAGTAGAGATTTTAAAATCCTCTCTGTCTTTCTTGCTATACAACTAAGATTAAAATATTAAAAGATGTTTTTATGATGATAACAATATTCATTCATATGCCTTTGTTTGTAGGTGGATATATTTAATTAATAATAGAATAAATGGCTTTTAATATTATAAAATAGCTTTTGTCTGTTAGCTAATTTTTAGCATGGAATAGTTCTTAGGGATAGAAAACACTACAATATTTAAGTAATATTGTATTACATAAAATAAAACAGAAGGATAAATCTATTTTCTTAAAAGAATAAGAAGGGAAGCATTTGTAATTATATTTATGAAAAAAATCACTGGAAAATTGGCATAGGATAAGACCCCTATTCATTGGTGGATACAAAGAAGCCTTTGTGTTTATCCATGAGAGTTGGTTGTAGTGGTAGATAGTGAGAAGGTATTGTTAGCCATAAAGCTCTATAAAGAAAGTCTAGCTTTTAAGAAGCCAAGAAACTTTGTTCAATCCCAATCCCATTTTTCCTTTGGCCTGCATATAAGAAGCAAAAATTCTCAATAAATCTGCCACTGTAGGGTATCAGGACAGGCACACATGGAAGAGAGTTAACTAACAGGAAATAAATAGGTTTCAACTGCTACCTTGAAGTATAACTGTCCCACCTGATCCATGATCTTTGCTATGGTGCTGAAAACCAGGAACTAACATCAAGATGTTACAAGGTAAAAAAGAAAAATTATTTTACTCCTAAGCCAGTATTATACTTTCCTCAAGAGTAGTAGAATGAACGTGGCCCAGATCCAAAACAGAAAGGCACTTTTATGGCAAACAAGTGATTTTTTAAAAAGCAGAATTTTGCGGTTATTTTTATGATCATAGGAAAGCACATGTGATGGGTTTATGCTCACACAGTTAACATACCCTGAAACATTTTATGCTCAGTCACTTTTTAGAACAAGGGAAAGAATTTACAATATGTAATTCATAAGATTGAGGAAGAACAAACAAGCAAGGTGACCTCTAACTAAGGATATGACTAAAGTTGAACATTATTTAGCTAAAAAGAAAAAATGGAGTCATCTGTCCCTTAACAATCTGATGACCAAAAAAACCAAAATGTGCTTGCTGCTATGCTACACTGATATTGTGCAGTTATTCTGTTATTTAGCATTGTAGCAATCTGTCGTCAACACAGAGTTAGGCTTTCTTTATGGAGAGTTCAAGTTCAACTTCATATAGTTTCATCTATGTTGACTGCATTTCTGTGCTTCCATAAATAGAGCAGAAACAAACATTAATGTATAACTAATTTGTTTTTATCTATTAATAAAATATTCCATGACTGTTTCCTAATCAAATGCTTTTCTAGGTACTGGAAATACCAAAGAAAATATTACATGCCATTTAGAAAATTACTATTCTATTCTAACCTTCATTGTAAATGGCTCTATTCAATGTACAGCCTCTTCACAGGCAAAATCAAGAGATAAAAGGGTGTGTGTACAGTCACCAGACAGTCTCAAACTTTGTCACTGGCAGATATTGTAGGCAACACCTGTTGTAACTCAATATAAATTTGAGAACATGGGTTTTACCAATTCTTCAAGGTCACATTTATGTCCTTATCTGCCCCTGCCAAGTAAGACAAAACAAAAGAGGAACAAAAATCCAAGGATGTCATAAATAAGATCAAAGGTATTATTTTGCCAAGAGTGACAGGAAAGAGGCCAGTGCTGTAGATTTTGAGAACACTGAAAGATCACCTGACTCTTGAGATTTTAATCAGCAGAATTTTATTTAAGCTGCAGCTGTCCACAGTCTTCTTGACCATATTTGGGACTATGGGATCCTACCCTGACTGGAGCTGGGTAAGATCGTTTAAAGGCAAAAGCCACAGTTCATTCCTGTGGATATATACTTTGGCAGTCAAGGTTCCTGCTGAAGTACACTTCTGCATATATGAGATAACTCCTCAGGTATTTTGTATTCCTGGAATTCCTGAAGGTGTTAACAGACTTAAGTTGCTAACAGAGCCAGCCTCTAGGAAATTTGCATTGGTCAAAATGGGCTCATTTTAATGCTGCTACAATCGCCACTGGCTCTGACTCAAATCATGGAATCATGTTTATGTTTGGCTAGAGGTTGATATAGAACCTGTAGGGTCTTTAAGGTTAATATCTTAACTGTGTTAACTCTCCTTTTTGTGTATATAAGTAGCCAATTTATAACATCAGGGACTATTGTAACACCAATATACAACAACAATAAAAAGGGTCCTATTATTGTAGTTAAGAGACTGATGAACCATGAGGACCAGGAGTAAAGAGACTAATACCAGTTAGAGGCCTGAAGCTCTTCTCTCTCTCTCTCTCTCTCTCTCTCTCTCTCTCTCTCTCTCTCTCTTTCTCTCTCTCTCTCTCTCTATCTCTGGTCCAGATTCGTATTAACTAAAGCTGAAAAGTATCCATTACAACTCCTGAGTTATTGCCATGAAAACTTCATTTTTCATTTAAAGCCATATAGAGATCTCCCTCCTTCAGAAATAAAAGGTCAAGGACACTGAGATTTTGTAAAATCATTTCTGCTAAGGAATCAACTTGCTTTAGGGTTGTCCTAAAATTTTTTTGAAGTACTGTATGTCCTGGTACATGCTGGTGCTCAGGGATCTGAAATTTGGATTCTGAAGGTCTTGTGCTAAAGCCCCTAGGACAGTGGAGCCTGCGATCTCAGAGACCATGGGTAGTGGCATAGTGATGCTGAGACTTTTGTCCTTTTTCAGATGGGGATTTTCATTGGCAATTAATGACCTACTATTTCTTTTCTGTTGTGTACATATATATTTGGGGAAAGCATAGACTAGGACACAAAGGCTTCTCCCATGGGGTTTCACTTTCACATGCTCAGCATTACATATCTGGAAAGAACAAATATGGAGGTCCACCATATACCTGATTGGATGAAGAAGTGGAACCTAATGTTTTAAGACTTATTTGTACAGGTTAGGGAGCTGCAAGATGGATGGTAAGAGGAATGGGTGAGAATATAAGTTGAAGAAACTAAGCATGTTTCTTTTTCTTGCCAGCCTACCAGAGTGAGCCTGGTTTCTTGAGTCCTACCATCTGTGCCCTATAGTGGGTTAGTAGTTAGAGAAATAGAGATGTTAGCCCCTATTACCTCATAGAAAGGAAGTTTGTGGTCTAAATTGAACCAACAATCTTGCCCTAAATTAGGGATGATGTGGTTTATCCAGCTATGCACTAGTCTTAAGGACTTGTAGTGATTTAAATAAAAATGGCCCCCATAAGCTCATATATTTAAAGTATTGGGTACCAGGGAATGATACTAATTGAAAGGATTAGTAAGTATGGCATTGTGGGAGTAGATATGGCCTTGCTGGAGTAAGTGTCACTAGGGGTGGGCTTCAATGTTTCAAAAGCCCAAGTCAGGCCCAGTGTTTCTCTCTTCCTGCTGCCCATAGATCTAGATATAGAATTATCAACTCCTTCTCCAGTACCATATCTGCCTGTGTGCTATCATATTTCCCACATGTTGATAATTGACTAAACTTCTGAAACTATAAGCAGACCCAATTAAATGCTTTCCTTTATAAAAGTGTTCATGGTCATGATGTCTCTACACAGTAATAGAACACTGACCACAACATGTCTCAATCTCAGGGATATTATTTGAAGTTGAGAACAATTCTGGCCATGAATGTGTGGTCACAGAAGGTCAGTGATTGCCCTTAGTAGGATTTGAGTTTTAATCTATTACTATATGTCTCCTCTAATTCAATAAAGCATTCACCTGGGATCAACCAAGCTGTAGATACCAATCAAAGATAGGTATTTCTTGCCCATCTGGGTGAGAAAGTAGAAGAGATTACCCTCCAGTGTGCCATCTGTGCCCAAGTAAACCCAAAAGGAGGCAAATTTGCACCTACTGGAATTTGAGAAAGGGGACTAAATCCTGGTGAATATTGGGAAGTGGACTTTTGTGAAGTCACTCAACGAGGTTTGTTTACTGCTATCTGGTAGTCTTGGTAGATACTTTTTTTGGGTTTAGTATAGCTTTTCCCACTTGGCCAGAAACAGCTAATGTAGTCACAAAAATAATGCTAATGGAAGTCCTTCCCCCCTCTTTGGAATCTGACAATATCCTATCCTTCATGGCTAAAGGGTCACAAGTGACAAAAATTCTAGGAATCCATTGGAAATTACATTGTCCCTATAGTTCCCAGAGTTCAGGAGAGGTACACAGAACTAACAGAATCAGTAAAGAAACACTGACCAAATTTTGGACAGAAACTTGTTAGGTGTCGGAGGGGTAGATTGAATTAGTTTTTACTATTCTTTTCAGAATCAGGTGTTCCCCTACCAAGACAAGCTAATACCATTTGAGATAATGATTAGTTGCCCACCTCTAATCTCTGCAAAAGGAAGGCTATATGCTATTGAAATGTCTAATTACTCCTTCCTCATGTCTCTTCAGTCCCTGAACAGCAACAAGCCTCTCACCTTCACCACCCATGCCATCCCTGTCCGAATCAGCACATAAGGCCTAGCCCAGGGACTTGGAATGGCTGCACTGCCTGCCTAACAGGGCACTGGACATGTCCTTTTTGAAATATCTCACTTTCCACACCTTTTCAATTCAGGGTGCCACCCCTAGGCTTGGAGTGAGGGCTCTAGTAAATTAGCTTAGCTATTTCTGCAAAGTTAGGTATCCACAATCTGTAGTATCCAGTCATTCTCAAAATTTCTTTCAACTGCCTCTTATTGCGTGGCTCAGTAATGTTTAAGGTAGTTTGGATCCTGCTATGGGATAAAGTCCTACTACTGCCATCCAGATAGTACCACACATAAACTACCTTATTAGAACAAAGTTGGGCCTTCTTAGCAGATATGTGATAATCCAATTGTTGGAGTATTTCAAAGAATTCTAAGTGGCTTGTTGATGTTCTTCCAGGGTATAGGTGACAAGACAAGATCATCTATATACTGTAAGAGTGCCCTTGGTAATACTTGAACAAGTCTGCACTAAGAAGTTCTTCCAATAGGGTGGGGGAGTTCTTGAACCCCTGCAATAGTTGATTCCATGTCAGTTGGTCACTGAACCCTATGTCACAGTCTGTCCATTCTAAGCCAAATATGAGCTGACATACAGGTGTGAAAGGTAGGGATAGATGGGCATCCTTTAGATCTAAGACTGTGTAAACATCTTCTCATGAATCGAATGAGCTGATCATGGAATAAGGATTTGGCACTATTGGGTGAAGAACCTTTCCCCTCTTACTAACATCTCTCAAGTGCTGAACAGGCTGATAGTCTTTAATACCTGTCCTGAAGTTGGAGAGCAGTGGAATATTTAAGTGCAAGTAACCAAAATTCCTACTTCCCTTTTGATGCCCGCCTTGGCATCTCTTGAGATTTGGTATTGTTTTTCTCTCACAATCAACACTGAGATCAAGAGTTGAACAGCAACCACTGGCAGCTATGAGGACAGTTGAGGGAAGTGGAGAAGATCTGGCTGGTCAGTATTTATACTCCAAAGGACTTCTGCAACAGTTCTGCTAAGAAGGGGGTAGTCTGCTCCCTGTTTTTTCAAGACCCTCTTCTATTATTTTATATCCATCTGATCAGAGTCAAGTTACCAGGATGGTTGGATGTTGGTTCTATAAATTAAAATTGGCTTTGGTTTCATTGAAGGTAATAGTAGCTCCTAATTTTCTTAACAGATCCCTGCCTATCAATGGGTAAGGACTAAGGACAATCTACCATAACAAGAGAGGAATAAATCACAGGACATTGTCCAAGGTTTATTTTGTGCACAATGGTTCAGGCAAAGGTTCTGGTTCCAATGGCCCTTCTTGGCAAGTGGGCCCAAGGACTGAAGCAATACCAAATGGATTACTACAGAGTCCACCAGGAACCATAAGGTCTTGCCCCTAATTTCTGAAATGGCCATGGGCTTCTAGGGGCTCGTTAAAATGGAACCCCACCCTGTCAGTCTATGCCTGTCATGTTGAGGACTTGTAGAACCCCACCCTGTCAGTCTATGCCTGTCATGTTAAGAACTTGTGGAACCCCACCCTGTCAGTCTATACCTGTCATGTTGAGGACATGTAGATCCCCCCCTGTCAGTCTGTGCCTGTCAGGTTGAGGACATTTTCTCCTCTTCTTGACCTACAGTGCGTATCTTCATTCTTCCAGTGACCCCTCTCCTTGCAACAAGCACTTGGTCTTTGTTCTGCTTATTCTGAAGAGGCTGAAGTGGCTTCCTGGGGTACTTTCACTCCCTGTTCTCTTCTTCTCTCAAAGCGACCACCATTACTTGAACCAGTCTCTTGTTCTTTTTCTCATAAGGGTCACTATTGTTCAAAATATTTTTAGCTATTTTTAACAACTGTGATATAGTCATTCCTTCAAATCCCCCGAAATTCTGAAACTTTCTACAAAAGTGTAGACCAACTGGATCACAAAAGCAGTATTAATAGCTTGCTGGTTTTCTGGAGCATCAAAGTCAATGGGTATTCATTTCTCTCTTTTTTCAATATTTATTGATTTCATCAACTTACATCTCAATCACAGTCCCCTTCTCTCCCCACTCCCAGTCCCACCCAGTCCTACCCTCTTCCCCCTCTCCCTCCTATCTACTTTTTTTTAAATATGAGGTGTATCTTCCCACCCATCAGCTCCCCCTTTTCATCCAATAAAAGACTCTTTCTTGTAGCAATAAATTTAATACAAAACAATAAGAACAATTAGGCAACAATTATGAATATTATAAGGTATAACATACATTCCCAATGTCCAGTCCATGTGTATTTAGCAACTGCCCTTGGAGGCTCTCCAGAAACTCAGAAAGATAACTTATGACACCTCCAAGAGGTTATTTTGTTTCTTAGATCCTTCCTTCATTCTCATCAGTGTCAAGAATTCTCTTAAAGTGGTCAGTGGTAGGATCTCAATTCGGTCAAGTCTAAGACAAGACATTCTTGACTTTTGCTTCAGTGTCCTTCTCTATTTGCTTCAGAGCTTTGCAGACTTCAATTAAAATCTGGTCCCTCTCCTTGGCTGTGAAGAGTTCCCTGTAGTTGGCCCACATTGGCTAATGTGTAAAAAAAAAAAACATTGTCCACCAAACTGATAAGGATCAGGAGTTTTCAGAAAGAGAAGGGTTCTTTGTCTTCCAATTACATAGGTCATTGGTTGAGAAGAATATAAAGATCATGAAAAAGGTTGGCCTCTCTCCCTCCCTGAGTTGTTGGTTCCATTAATAGGTGCTTCTCTAAGAGGGAGGAATGACCAGACGTGAGGTCTGGCTTGGCTGAGGTAGATCTTAATCTACCCACCACCAGGTGAGGAGCAAGGCAGGGTAGATTCTAGATATTGGAGCACTGGAACAGAAGGCCTCTCAGATCTGAACCATCTGGGTATGAGGGTGATAGGGTGGGGGAATATCTTCCTCTTTTGGAAATCAGAATTGGGATCCAGGCTTCTTAGTTACAGGCCAGGTGACTAAGAAGGCAGAGTCCTGTTTAAGGATGCAACA
This sequence comes from Lophiomys imhausi, assembly GCA_907164525.1. Classification (NCBI taxonomy): domain Eukaryota; kingdom Metazoa; phylum Chordata; class Mammalia; order Rodentia; family Muridae; genus Lophiomys; species Lophiomys imhausi. Next base: position 1,198,775 of record CAJQZJ010033999.1, read on the forward strand.
TTTCAGCCAGAGAGAGGATAGTGCAGAATGAGAGGCTGCTGTCTGAGAGCCAGAAGTCCAAGTAGGGAATTGGTTTGGGTGATGGATCCCCCTGACTACTCACCATACTCTCTGGGCAGATTAGTGATTGACTGACTCCATATCTGGCAATTCCACTTTAAAAGAGGGCCACTCTAGTTCACACAGAGCATGGAAGTTTCTAGGGAACCCCTTCACTCAGTAATCTACCTTGCAAAACTACTGAAAATGACAGAGCATGCAGCCCAGAGGGGCATCGGCTGTACTTTGTGAGGCTCCCATTTCTGCAACAACACTGATGGACATACCAGAAAACATAAATCCACCAGAATAAAGCAAGGAATAGAAAAAGAGCAAAACAAAAAGGAGAAATAAAAGATAGAGGAGACCGAGTGAACACAGACACACTGTGGCCACCTTTAAACATCACTCATATGGCTAAATCCTAACTAAGGAGAGAGGATGACAGGATGACATTTCCTGTTGTCCCCGGAGAATTGTGTCTTTTAAGGTCCAGAACTTACTGACGAAATACCACATACTCATATAGTATGTAATTGTAAAGAGGATTTATTTCTGCAGAAATCCAGCATGCAGGAATCACAAATTGGGCAAATTGGGCCCCTGCAGACTCCTTTAAAAGACATTCAGGGTATTTCCAGGGTGGGTTAGATAATCTTCAACATGATTGGAGCATTCAAGCTAAAAAAAAATAATAATAACGCAGGTAAAAAGCATGGGCCTTTGGAAAAAGTGTGGGCGCCATTAGCCTAGTTAGTCAATAATCACAAGTTGATCATAAAACAGGGGAACAATCATGAGTTTGATCATAAGACAGGGAAGATTTCAAACCAGCAGTTAAGTAATTCTAAACAATCTTATCTTTCTCAAGCCACATGGCTAACCCGTCTCTGAATGGCTGTCCATTTTCTTCTGTTTTATCAGCAACTGCTGAGCTTATTTTTGAGAAATGGGAATCTTAGTCCTGTTCTAATTAATAAGAACCTGAAGCCTTTCATGGAGTTGGCCTGGCCCATAGGTTAAGCCTCTTTGGGGCCTCAGGGTTCTTCAGGGGTCTCATTTAGGGGTCTCTCTAGAGCCCTTCAGTCCAATCTACCCCAGGTCTCCTCAGATGTCTTGGCCTCCAGAATTGCTCACCAATCTGTCCATTCTTAGCACACATGAGCCAGCAGTTTTCTCTTATTCTGTTGTTGTTTGTTTGGTTTGTTTGGTTTTGTCTTTTTATTTTTGTTTTTTTGTTTTGATTTGCTTACATTTGCATCAGGTATGACCTTGGACTCTGAGTCTGCAAACAGATGTGGCCTGTATCCCCAACCATCCCAGATCAGTGACTTCCTAATTCATGACAGCCATGCTCTAGGGCTCCTGTGAGCTTCCCAGGCCACAGACCAAATACTTCATCCCAAGGACAATCCAGGACCAGCAGCCTTGAGTCTGTGGGACCTCCAAATGTTGTGGAGTTCAAGAAAAGGAAAAAAACATCTGGACTCTATTGAGATTTTAATCAGCTGAGTTTCTTTTCTTTCTTTCTTTCTTTCTTTCTTTCTTTCTTTCTTTCTTTCTTTCTTTCTTTCTTTCTTTCTTTCTTTCTTTCTTTTTTATCTGCAGCTGACCACAGTATTCTTTTTCTGTGATGGGGATTGTGAAAGAAAAAAGGCACATTGCACTTCGGCAGATGTGAGATAACACCTCAGGGCTTTTGCATTCCTGAAACTCATGGAACATTTTAACAGACTCAGGTTGCTGACAGGGCCATCCTCTATCATAGTTCCTTTTGGTCAAAAATGGAGCCCTCTCAGCTGCTTTAGCATATTGGATGTTAGTAGAGACAATAAAGTCATTAGAATGTGTGATGGGAAAGGATTAATAGGAATAATATATAATAATATTTACACAGGAAAATGCCATGCTGAGATCCATTAAATGCATGTTAAATTAAAACTTAGTTTTAAGCCAGGTGTGGTGGCCCCACACCCAAAGCCTGGCAGATCTCTGTGAGTTCAAGGCCAGCCTGGTCTACAAAGTGAATCCAGGACAGCCAGGGATGTTACACAGGGGAATCCTGACTCTAAAAATGAACAAACAAACAAACAATTAGTTTTTAAAGTATGTGTGGGAGGGGATGGGTGGGTGGTATGGTTCTGTGCATATTCATGTGTGTGACATATTGTGCATGCTATTTACTGCAGGTGTGTGCACATGTGCATAAAATTGTGCATGAGTGTAGTTACTCCTGTACATGGAGGCTAGAAGTCAGATGCCTCTCTATACAGCACTGGGGATACACAGGTGCTCAGTTTTTTCCATAGTAGCTGGGGATCCAAACATGAACTCATGCTTGCATGGGAAGTTCTGCACTTATACAGTCATCTCCCTAGTCCACTTGAAAATTAATTAGATACGAAAAACTTATATCCAAAAAGACATGATAAGGAAGTCTATTAATGACATCACTCAAAGAGGAGACCTATGCAGTTGCATAGAGAGCCTGGATGCCTGGAATTGGTATTTCACAGGCTCACTTAGCCCCCATTCCTCCCTAGCTTGCAGGTGCCCACTGGCTTTCTTATCTCATTTCCTCCAGCTAAAATCAGAGCTGATCTGTTTGAAGGTCAAGAAAAAGAGACCTTTTGCTCACTTTTGGTTTTTCCATCCCTGTAGAATGTCAGCTCCCTACAAATGTGAATAACTACAGGGCAACTATTTAAGGAATAACTACAAGGCAATTACTTAAAGAATGCTAATGTGAAGTACCTTCAGTCCAGGGGGAGTGCTCAAAATTTTATTTGCTTCTTCATGAAACAAAAGAAAGTAGCCAGGGTCTTTGTTCTGGAAAATTAAAACTGGGAACAAAGTCTGTGAATCAGAATGTACCAAGAACAACAAAATGTTTGAAGCCTTTCTCCATTATGATTGGCTTGGTCTGGAATATTGACTTAAAACCTCTCAATCCTTCTTTATGCCATGATTTTCTTCCCGTCTCCATTGGGAATGCATCCTTTTCTTCATAATATTATTTATGGAAAATAAAATGTAAAATGATGTACTGAGGGGTGGAACTGTAAACCAGGTGATGAGGGAGGGAGGTTGAGAAGCAAGCAGGAGAGGGATTACTTAGGGGTTATCACTTTCTACTCTGCTTGCTTCAGCTGAAACTCTCTGATGATACCCCCACTTTCCAGATGAGAAAATATAGGCAGAAAAATCCATGTTTAAAATCCATGACTCCAAGAGATCGGCTTGGAAGCTGCAGGCCCTGCACTTCCTATATAAGCAGATATATTTATCCCTCTCAGGTCTCTGAGGTGGTTGAAGAATAGACAACTAGAGTCTCATAGTTAAATTCTGAGTTGTTTAGGAATCAAGAGGGTGTTATAGATCTAAGAAGATACTCTTAAAAGTGTGTTGCAAGATAGTATGAATGTTGAGTCACATATAGACCTTTAAACTCATGGAGTTGGTTAGATAGTAGAATGTTAAAGTCAGGGGCCAAATATGTATAAACTGGACATTGGGAAGGTATACTGGGCCATTTAACTCTCATAAATGTGGCATATTTATATCTGTTGTTTTGTATAATACTTACTGTTATAAGAGAAGGAACCATCTGTTGGACTGAAAGGGGAAACTTCTGGGGGGAAGAGGGTGGAAGGGCGGGATAGGGAGGGGTTTGTGACTGAGATGTAACTTGAAGAAAAAAAAATAAAGTATTTATATAAAAAATTAAATAAAAAATAAAAAAAAGAAAAAGAAAACCTGTAAAAAAAAAAAAATCCATGACTCCATGGCTTCTGCATGTATAAGGAAGCCACCGCCCTCAGTTTAGCATCTTGCCACTTCCGCTGCCTTCATTTCTGTAAATCTGAATGACTCTTATTGGAACATTAGCAGTTTGTAGAATGAGGCAAAATGCTTTCATAACAGTTTAAAAACCATTTTCATGCTTTTTAGATACCAATAGCTACAATTTTAACGTGCTATTTTATTTGTTCAGCTGTTAGCTCATAATATTTTTCAAATAAAGATGAATAATTTAGTGGTCTGTATTTTGGTATTGGCAAAGGTGCAGGGTTTTCTGTAAAGAAGCTTGTTTATTTTAACCCTTGAGGACCTGTACTGCATCCTTATGTGCACCACACATGTTTCAAGAATGTATAATAAAATGTGAGGCTTTATTTTCTTCAATAATGCTAATATAAGTGAATAAATGTTTGGAAAAAAAATATACAGTGTACTGATAATTTGCTAATAATAATTTTACTTAACATTTTTGTTAACTTTCAAAAAAATCCTAGACAAGTCTCACTTGGTACCTGTGGTTCCCCCAGCTTTTTCTCTCCCCATCCCCCAGCCTGATCCCTGTATAATGCAGCCATTTTGGCCACACTGGTCTCTCGGTCTTTTAGCCCTGGCTGTCTCTTTTGCTCAACTGTTCTTCTTTTGTTCTTGCTTCCCCTCTCTCCTCACATGGCCTGGCTCACTCTGGCTTTGTTCACTCTGGACTCTTCTGGATCTCTGTGTCTCATCTATGCCTCTGGCTATGCTCTCCCTCATATCTAACAATAAACCTTCTGCCCCACTCATAGGAGCAGTCATGTCCTCTTTTTTATTTCTTTTTTTCATCTGGTGCCAAAACTTAGGACAAGCAGCTGAGGTATCCTATCAACCTAACAAATCTGATGCAGGCTACCAGGTTCTCCAAGCATCCCCCAGTCCCTACCTGTGGGTCCTTCTGTCTGGCATACCCTGACCCCAACCCTAAACTTCTCTAGCCCAGGGATTGGACTAGGCTTGTCTTTGCCCCAGATGCTGTCTTCCTTATATAAACCATCCATTTTGGCCACGCTGGCTGTTTTTGTCCTTTTGACCTCTTGGTCTCCTGATTTTCACTCTCTTGCTCTCCCTTCCCCCCTCTTGTCTTACTGTCCAGTTTAGTTTTCTGATCATGCTCACCCTGGACTCTTCCCTCTACCTGCTTTTTCCCTTATATCTACAATAAACATCTTCTCCACACTTTAGTCATGTCCTTCTCCGTTTACTTCATTTTTTTCATTCATTTTTCTAATCATACCACTTATCTTTATAATTTTACCTAGACTAGGAAAACTATACACAACAATTCTAAAATATGCCTTCTTTTTGTTTTTGTAAAATATAGGTAGAATACTTGTAAATTATGTTCTCTGGAAACTTCAAGAATGCTAAGTACAAGGAAGGAGCTTGTTAGATGTGCTTTAAGAGGATGTTGCCGTTTTTTGATGGGAAATGCATTGACAAAGCATAATGGAGAGTTCCCATAATGAATCTGTGGAAGGAACAAAGAGACAAAGTAGGAGAGAGAGTTCATGCCTTAGAACTTCAAGGATTGCAGAGGAAGGAATAGTTAAAGGATACTGTGATATCAAGAAACTCCTCAAACAGGATATATGCATGAACTCTAAGAAGCATTACTATGAAGGGAGCTAGGAAGATTGAGTTTTGGATTTGGTGAGGAAGACTTAAAACATTCTTGCTAGAGAACAACATTGTCCTTTCTCAATCAATTCAGATGTAGAGTTGCCTGATAAAATACAAGGGCACAAGATTTTTATTTGAAAAATGTAAGTATACCACCCTACTCTGAAATGGTACTTTTAATTATTAAACACTTCTTTATTAATAACTATATTCACTTATAACAAATACACTTACTTAACTACTATTCCTATAAATTCCTACAACCCCTATGAATGCCTTCAACTCCTATAAATTCCTACAATCCCTAAGACCTAACCACTAAACCTATTGATAACTATTACAACTATTTTCATAACCTTTGAGAAGGATACAGTCTCTGGGGCAGGTCCTCATTCACCAGGAACACAGTCTCTAGGGTAGACCCTTTAACGCACTTAGCAGTCTTTCTTCTGGGATATCTCAGATATAGATTCGTCAGGGTAAATTGGCTATGGCGGTCTCACCTTAAATAAGGCTTGAGGCTTTCTTCTCTCTGGGAGACCTCAGCCTTCTGTAGGCCAACTTAATTTCCTTTGTATCAGCAACTCTGCCGCTCTGCCTCAGTCTTTAAAGCTGGCCACAGTTCCGTTCAGGCCACTGTTCGGACAGGTCAAACCCCTCTAGGCAAAAGCTGAGCCACGGGGTTTAGTCCTTGGCCTTTTGATGTCTTGCTGAGGCTTTCTCTGCTCACCAGCTTCTTTCTGCCTCAGGGAGATCTGGCCATCAGTCCACCAGCACTTTCTTCAGCAGGGGATACAAACTACTTGTCCTTTTTAGCATGAGGACTTGCTAGCATCAGCTCTCTAGCATGAGCCCCTAGCATGCCCTCTCCCGAGCTCATCCACTTGTCCTTAAATAGGATTGCTCCTTGTTCCACTTGCTTCAGCTTAATTTGGGCTCTACCCACTTAGAAGTTGAAAACAATGCCAGGCCATAAAGTCTTTCCTTGTTTCACCTGGCTTCAGCCTTGTTTTTCAGTCCATAGAGACTCCCCTCATTTCACGTGACTTCATCCATAAGCTGATAAACTAATTGCTCACAGCCAAGCTGATCTTCATGCCCCGGATTAAGAGACTGTATCAGAAACCTAGATATTTACTAAATCTAATTTATATCAATCTAACTCCCTACACTACTCCACTAACCCACATCCCAAATATTGTAGGGCTGCATTTCTGGAAAACATTTTGACCTTTATTTGAAAATTGAGTTTTATTTGATATTGTAAACTTTCTCTGCTATACCTGCCTGCCCAAGTGACTATGCATCTCCTAGAACCAATCAAGGCTATACATGGAGACGTATAGTGAGGACAAAGCATGAAAGAAGGAAGTTCTTTACTATGGCCTCAATGTGATAGCACATACTCATATAAGTGAATACATTTTAGAACAGTGAAAGCATGAGAAGTTTATCATAATCAGAAGACAGCAGAAGGAAATCAATTATGAGAGTCTACATTTCCAACTTAAGTTGTATAGCATGTAATTGACATTGTATATTGAATGTGTTATTGATTTTTAATATTTTGATTGAAAATTATATTAAGTTATTTTTCAGTTTTTATCCTTTCTTTCCCATTTTTTTTTCCTTATTTTGTTTTTTTAGAACCGAAGTTTCTCTGTGTATCCCTGGCTGTCCTAGACTCACTTTGCAGACCAGGCTGGCCTTGAACTCACAGAGATCCGCCTGCCTCTGCCTCCCGAGTGCTGGGATTAAAGGCCTGAGCTACCACGCCCATCTTTAGCTTTTAGTCTTTTCATCTGTTTTTCCCCATAAAATTTGAACTCCCTGCAATTTTCACTCTTTTCATACAATATGTTTGGGGAAAGTGTTCTTTGGGGTTTGGACGTGTCAACAGCACATTGTTATTTGGTTTATCCTGTGTATTGGCCTTTATTATTACTCTGGTAGAAAGGGGGGAATTAGTGTATTTATGGAGACATTATACTCTTCATGTTGTTACCAGGGCAAAGACATTCTAATTTTAGGTGTTGTTTTATTTGAACAAAACTATAGTTTACCTTTGTGTAAAATCTAGCAAGTGTAATTGCCTGAGGGATGATTTGCTCAGAATGGAATGGCACATGGTATATTCTGATGTATTATTTAATACAAAATACTGTGCATTATCTTCATCATCATCTCCATCACCATCATGGTAGTGATTAAACACATCTCGAACTGTCTGATCTAAAACTGTAGCTCATAATGATTTTTGCGTCCTGGATGCCTCCTCCTCTGAGTCTCAGTTCTTGTCTCACAAATGTTGTTTTTCATGTTCCTTCCTATCCTAAGCCCATTTTTCTCTATTTCATTATGTTAAGAATAGTTTCCTACTGATTCCTTCAGGTTTAATCATAGCATGCTAAAGTAATAACTTCTGTGACAAGTTTAAACTTATTTTAAAGAAGAAAAATAAAATGATGGCTAGAGTGATTGGTTAATGGTAACAAGATTGAGAAATTAGAAGGAGAAATGAAATTGGAGATTTTACGTATACATATGTTCCATTATGTCCCATTTTACTCATTTACTTTATTCTTTGTGCATACGTTTATGTTTTTAACTTATAAATCAGAAAAAGAATAGACATTTTAACTAAGAGTATTCATTGTATTATATATTTACATTATTTTTCTTTCCAATCATATTTAACTTTTTTACAACAAATGTGTTTTTGAGATTCTTTATCTTCCAGAATGGTAAACCCAGTAGCTGGAATGATAATAGCAAATAAATATATTAAAAGTTGACCTTTTATTTAAATTTATCTATCTATCTATCTATCTATTTGTGTGTTTATTGGTTATTTGAGACTGGGTCTCTCTCTATAGCCCTGCCTGTCCTGGATGGAGCTCATTATGTAGACCAGGCTGGCCTCAAACTCGCAGAGATGCACTTGCCTCTGCCACAGAATGCAGGGATTAAAAGTATGAACTTAAAGTTCATTTTAATTGATGACTGAAGGGTATATTAGGAAGAACTTAAAAGTTTTTGGAAAGTTATATGTTTGATAATATTTGCCTTTGTCATCTTTGTGCTGTGATACTGCATTGTTAGTAACTATGAACAAATTATGGCTGAGGACATAAGTTATAAGTGTATGAAGAACACTATCATTAGACTCATGACAAGTAATAACACAAGTTAGGATGGAAGCTGAGTTGGATATAGAGCTTTAAACTCATGGAGATGGATGCATAGTAGAATATTAAAGTCAGTTGCCAAATACATATGGACTAGACATTGGGAATGCATGCTAAGCCTTATAATTTTCAAGATTGAGGCCTAATTATTTTTGTTGTTTTGTATTGTATTTGTTGTTATAAGAGAAAGAGCCATTTGTTGCTGAAAGGGAGAGCTGTTGGGAGGAAAAAGATATACCTTAAACTTAAGAAAATAAAAGAAAGCAGATGGGGGATGTGTGGGACTGGAGGGGGGAGTAGAGTAGGGATTGTGATTGAGATGTAACTTTTTTTTTTAATCATTTATTTTTTATTTCTTCAAGTTACATCTCAATCACAATCCCCTCCCT